>VWZO01013820.1:318358-533709 GCA_013396975.1 Bucco capensis | reverse complement strand
TGATCTGCTTGCACTTCATGGTCTAGAACGCAAACACATTGCTGCGTGACTGTGGGGTAACTTTGTGAGTAATTAGCAGCCTGCCAGCTGCTCTGACCTCAGTGTATAAGCTGCACATAGGTTTTCCCACCTGTATTTGCAAGGTAAATCACTTCTCTTTCATTAATGGGTAAGCATGCTCACATCAAGTTTACTAGGGAGTAATATGTACATGGGCATACCATCTCTGTGAACTACTAATTCAGACTGTAATTTGCCTCATGTTGGCATTTTTGTTTATTCACCACCTGCAATCACTCACTGTTTTGTTTTCTTTTAGGCCAAGGGATAAATTGGCTGATGTTTTGTTTCGTTTAATTTTAAAAATAATAGTAAATGCAGATTTTTGGAGTTGGTTTTATGCGGTAGAGGGTGTATATAGCTAGTGAAAACTTGTACTACTTTCCTATTGTAAGGTGTTGGGCTGGCTATGAAGACATAAAAAAGATGAATATTCTTAAGCAATAAATATTAATTACATAAAGCTTATGTTCCAGTGTGCTGTTCTCCTAACAGGTCCCACCTGCATGGCAGAGTGCACTTGTTAAATGAGCATTGCTGTTGAAAAAACACCTAATGGGATTTCACTAGAGAAAATGCATTCATTTGTGGTAGATATGTACAGGTTTTTGACTCCAACTTAAACCAAACAGAATTTTTAAGTCTGAGTTTCTTCATCAAAGTCTGGTGTGACTTAGATGATATTTCTTCAATTCAAGATATGCAGCATGCAAGTGCATGAACAAATGACCTACTGGTTTGTATTTAAAACATACTTCTAAAAGAAAGTTAATATGAGAAAATTGCAGAAGCATGAAGTTATGATGACAAAAAGCCAGCAAGACCACAAGAAGAGGCAAAAGGGTTTAAATAAAAGCCCCAAAACCTAAAACCAAATGAAGACAAGACACAAAAATGCCCTAAAAGAAACAAAAACCCAAAACCCCAAACAAACAAAACAAAACCAAAACCAAACTCAAACCAATAAGGGGCCCAAGGACAACCATATGTAATTGAAAAGGTTTGGTGATCTAAATTAAATGAAAACAAAAGAAATCAAAACCTAAGAAATTATGTTTTCACCCAGGAGAACAGCCACGTTAGGCATGCAGATGTGGCACAGAACAAAAGATAGAATACTCTGAGAAGTATTGCCTCATCCGAACCTGCTTGGTATCTGGCAAGTTTTCTAACTCCTGTAATTTTTTTTTAATTTTAATTTTTGTCAGAAGTGAGAGCATGCCTGCTGAGCTGTTTTCTTCCGAAAGCTCTCATGACTCTACCTTTTTCAACCTTTGTACTTTGATTAATACTTGCTTATTTCTGGTAAAGTACTATGGATCATAATTCAATAAAGATGGCATTTACTGCCATCTGTCTTGACAGTCTTTGAATAGAAAATGTGAAAGGTGAAAGGTTTACTGGTAGGGCTTATTGCCTCAAGCATACAGATGGAATAAGAAGCTTTAGATATGGTACACAGTAATCCTAAGAAAAAATGATCTTCTTATATTGTCCATCTTCTCCATTGTGGCTGTACATTATCTAGGCAGTTCTCTTACCAAAACAGCTTTCTCTAGAGATCAAACCACATCAACATCAGGCTGTAGTCACTGGTTGTTGCATCAAGCACCATAATCAGGACTTGCAGAGTACTCAAAGGCTCCACCATGGTTCCAGCCTGTGACCACTGTTGCTCATTAGAAGGAAAACAAGGAAATATTGTATATTGCTTTAATTAATGCTTATTCGTAAAGGTGAGCAGTTTGAATTGAATACTTCACTATAACGCATAATTGTTGCCTTCTGGAAATTCTCTGAAAGTTTGGGGTTTTTTTTAAAAAACAATAACATTTTTTTATTTAAAGTGTACTTATCACAGCTCTTTTAAATTACTGGTAAAATTTGTTGGAACTGAATCTTAGGATTCTTACTGTAACTAAGTAAGATCATAGATACAAGATTGATTGATTAGCCTAATAATTCTTATGCTATAGAAATAGCACTAGAGTTTAGAAGAGACAAGAGAGATTTCTGATATTTTTAAAACTAAAAAAAAAATATACAACTTAGACTTGGGATTTGTCTACTTGATTTTTTTTAACACCACTTGTTTTAAGTGTTAGTCTGGTATGAGGTAAATCAGGTTTTAAGCTGCATGGAGGTTTTTTTTGTAAAACATGACACACTGCTCTCAAAACATAATCTATAAAAGCTCATGTCATTACTTTGATAAAAATAAAGAAATTTTAAAAATCAAATTGTTTTCACTTTTACTAGCCAAAATACAGAACATATTGCAATATTTTCAACGTAACATGAAAGAGAGGATAGCAAGTACCTTACCTTTAATTGTTACTGGACATGGCTAATAGAAGCCAGAAAGTAACACCATTTCCTTTTTAGTGGCTGTTTCCCACAATGGGAAAAATACTGATTCACCCTCTCCTCTCTTGTTTTCCATACACTTCAAGACAGCAGTAGAATGATTTACTCATTGGAATCCTTGATGATGCTGTCAGTGATATCATATTGATTCTAGGAACAGGGCATTTGTTTTCCAGAGTGCTCTCCAGTAGCATGTCAAAGTCACATCAAAGATGAGGTAGTGAATCTTGAGTTGAGGTTGCTTTTCGAACAATCTATGAGACTTCCTGTATAGCCTACATCTCATTGTAACTTTTAAGTAATTGTCAATCCAAATCTCATCCTGAAAACAGATCCCTTTGGGGGGCATATTTACCTATATAGTCCCACTGATCCTAAGGACTGACTGATGTGCACTTGCACAGTGATCTGCCTGTGCAAAATGAGCTGCAGAATTCTGTTCTTGGATGATAGCGTGTTGTGTGTATTGTATTCTGGAACTGCCTTCCTCTCCTTTCACCACTTTAAATGCAGTTAAATCTCTTGCAGGAAAGCAGCTGAAGTGTTTTCAGATTATGGGATGACAGATGCTATTTATTAAATGTGCTACATGATGCATCTCAGTTGTACAGCCTACAATTAGATAAAAGGGGATAACACAAAGGACAGGGATACATATGTGGTGTAGAGGCTGTGGTGTAGTGGGTTGTGTTATATGGAAAGACAAAATGCTTCAAGACCTTTATCTGCACTCCTTAATACTTAACTGCTTTATTGCTTTGTGATCTTTAAAGGTTAAATTTTAAGGCTCCAAACTAAGCTGGTTTAGGACAGGGTGAAGATTAGGGTGAAGCAAAGATAGAAAAAAACAACTAATGCAAAGCAAACGTCTGAGTAGCTTGTGTATTTTGAGTTCTGGATCAGATCTAGGCAATTATTATTAAATTACAAAGACTTCTCTGTAAGAAGAGACAATGTATAAACCATAGGCAGCAGTGTTTAGACCATATTGAGGCCTGGTGTAAGTAAATGCAGCTCTGCTGATGTCAGTGGAGTTACATCTGCTTGCACTAAGTCTTAATATAGTCCTCAGACTGCAGGAAGCCTTATGGATGTACTGAATGCTGCATGGTAGCAATAAATAATGGAATTCACTTATACAAAGTGTCTTCCATCTGATGATCCTAAAGCACTTGGCAAGCCTGATTTGATTTCATGGGATGTGAAAGAATCTAAATGGTTACACAGATATGTATCCATTATCCATTTGAGAACAGGAAAGATTATGTATTTTTGAGGGGCTATTTTATTTTAAAAAGTAATCATATATTTAGACATTAATGGTATAATTTTGTATCATTCTGTCCTGCCTAAATGTATTTTGGAAAGATGATCTGTGGTATACATCAGTTTGCAAACAGCTTGAATATGTTAGCCTTTGCTGCTTTATCCTCTGCCAAAAATGTAGAGGCGATAGCATCTGTTTCCACTACCCACGCTATCCAAATCATTAAAAACTCACAAGAGTTGGAAAAGAAGTTTTGAAAGCTTTTAAATGACTGCGTTTCACAACACCATGTGTTCAGACAGTCTTCCTTGCTTGTGGTCCTGAATTTCAGGTAAAAATGACTGATGCCTGGAAAGGCAGAATTAAAAATCAGGGAATGACAGATTTCAAACACAAGTAAGTCTTGAGTGCATAATTCAATAAGTGCTGCTTCAGCAAATTTTGAAATCATAAGTGCACTTTTCTTTCTTTGCTGTAATGAGATATAGAAAACACTTCAGAAACATGGGTAGCTGAGGTTGCGTAACAGAATTCACGCTTGGGTCTTGGTCATATGGATCTTGGATGCCTAAATGAGTGACAAGTTCTCTCCAGTGCTGAAAACCTTCTATTACATGTTGGCTTTAGAATATATGAAGGTTTGGAACCGGTTCACCTTTTTCTAGAAAGTTTGCTAGCAGCTATTACGAGTGTTCTGAAATAACCAATGTACATTTCCCTTTCCTGTCTCCCACGCTTCCTTTATTTCTCTCATACACCATTTCTAGGTTATTGGTAGAAAGAACTCTGTGTACTGAATTGATCAAACTACAGGAAATAGTGGTCTCTTACTTGTCTTTTCTTATTATTTTTTAAATCATATTGCTCCTGCACAATGCAGAACGTTTTGAAAATGTGAAGAAATCAAATCCAAAGTGGCATTCAGTTGTTTCACTTTCTTCCATTTCTGCCACAGATTCTATGTTCTACTGTTGCAGAGTCTGGTCCCTTATTGCTAGTATCAATAACAGTGCAGAAATGATTTCTGAGCAAGCAGAACTGGCTTGTTTTTTTGGGGCCCAAAGCATTGAATTTGAGGATACTAAACAGCAAAGAAACACATAATTCGTGCTTATGCAGTTAGATACACAGTAACATTTTAAAGCTGTCTCAGTAGTTCAGTAGAATGGGAAGTCATAGATTAGTAAAGAAATCTAGAAGAGGTCGAAAGTGTAAGAATTTTTAAGAATTTGAAGAGCCATAGAGCCAAATCAGAAATAATTTCATTAAACAAAAGCTTGAAATAGTCAGACAAACTTGGGGAGATCAGACGACTAGAAAATTTAAAAACTTAAAATTGTGCTAATGTAGTATCTACATATTTTTAAATGTTAAAGATTTTAGTTTTATTCTTCTTGACTTCTGTGCTGTCCTAATTTGAGTCAAAACAAGGTATTCCATGCCATATATGTCATATTCACTCCTTGAGGCTTTGATATTGAGCATGGCCCTTGGGGTGTCTTGTATGAGGCCTAAGACCCAAGCAAAACAGGTGCTTTAGCTAACTAGCAGCTAATTAACAACTAGCAGGTATAAGGAGAGCTCTGGGTCTCTACCCTTTTAGAAGGTTGAGCACTTGAGTCCTGTGAAGATAGGAGCCCAGCTCTGTGGGACTCTACTTGTTCTGCCTTCCATCTCAATTCAAGAGTTCCTGAGTTCCAGGATCCAACCTCCTGAGCCTAAGTCCCGTCTGCTGTTGAAATCCTCCTGCTACAACATCAGTGGTGATGTAGTTACCATCAAGGGGGGGTTGGTTCTGGTATTGGTTTTGTGTGTATATATATATATACACACACTTCATTTTCTTGTCGTTATTTTCATTAAAGTAATTTAAGTTTCATTTCCAGTTTGCAAGTCTCTCTCTCTCTGTTAGTTTCCCCTTTTCCTTCCTGGAGTGGGGGAAAAGGAGGCTAATAGGGAATATCTGTCACTGGGTTGGTGGTTGATCCAGCCCTAATGCTTGACATGTGCTCACAGGAAGATTTGATCGCCTGTATAATCCTTAATGTTATTTAATTCTGTCCTTTTTCAAAACTGGCAAAATTTGCAGTTACTTAAAAACATTTTCTTTTGTCTCTCAAACATGG
The DNA here is from genome assembly GCA_013396975.1 of Bucco capensis. Classification (NCBI taxonomy): domain Eukaryota; kingdom Metazoa; phylum Chordata; class Aves; order Piciformes; family Bucconidae; genus Bucco; species Bucco capensis. The sequence goes on along the minus strand of VWZO01013820.1, from coordinate 527,889 downwards.
CAATAGAAGTTGGCTATATGGTCATACTAACTTTGTTATAATAAGCTCTTCTTTCATGGGTAATATCTTTTGGTTGAGTAATAGTCCATCAAGTGACTTTCTGATGCAATTAATAAGAGGTTCCTTCCAACCTGGACAAAAAAAGAAAAATCAACAACCTTCCCGCCGTTTTTGCACAGCAGTGTGGTCTGGAATGCATAGATATGCTGACTCCTGCCATTAGAGTCTATGCTTAATATTATAAACATGTATATTCTGTCAGGTCTGAAGTAACTTATGGTGTGAAGATTTAAAGCTCCCAGTATATGTCTTGGGGCTGAGCTAATTTCTGTAGAGTGTGAGAAATTCATTGTTTTTTCAGTTCCAATTTCTGAATAAGGGGAAAATACTGCAAGGCTGCTCCTAATTCTTAGTGGGAAAGCTGAAATAGTCTGTTGTGCAATGTGCATATGTGGCCTCAGGGCTTCCAGACTTTCTATACAATTAAAAAGTTTAAGTTTAGCAAGTTCTGTTCCTATCAGTGACAATGCAGACTATCCAAACAAAAATTTCTCTCCAGATGAGTCACATTTTTAATATATTGGTTAGGTGTGTTTTCTGTAATTTAGGGGGAAAAACACTGGTTACTGGTGTGGTTACAAAGTTACACAATTAAAAATATATTTTTTTTGCTGAGTCTGTGTTACGAGGCAGAGCCATAGGAAGGACATGGTGCTGACTTAGCAGCAGGCCTCCCCTGGTGGAACTTCTCCTCAGACTTCAGTTATACTTTTCTGTGTAAGTGTCTTCTAAGTAATTTCCTGGACTATATTGTAAACTTGCCTGATTTTCATCTATCCTCAAATTAGGAGCCTTTCAGGGCTTTAACACTGAGGCATGGCAAAAAGCTGGCTTGAATTTTAACATCCTTGTTGTCTTGTGAGGGAGGTTTTTTTGCAGCTAAAGTGTCATGTCTCTTTTTCACCTATTGCAAAGCAGGAACCTTAAGTCTGGCAATGATAATTCCTACTCTTCCTCCCTGTTTCAAGAAGTCTTTAAGCAATGTCCCACTGTGATATCTGCTACTATGTTTAACAACATTGTAATGATGTAGGTTTAACAGTTGGTGTTTCTGCTAATTGTATTGTAAATGTAGCCAACATTACTGATATTTTATTTGCAGCAGGTAGGTTTCAGGGATCTGAACAAAAAAACCCAACCAACCAACCAAAACCCACAAAAAATCCCCAAACCAAAGCACTTTTAAAAATGTTTTTATGTGATAATGCATTCAAAATGAATAAACTTGCCCTATTAAAGTGAACAAAATGTCTGAAGATGTTACACTGATTGAATTAGAAACAGCAGACTGTTTACCTGTGTTTTCTTCAGCTATACAACTAAATGTTAGTTCACAGGTTTCAGAGCTGTTATTATATGCAGCATGCAGACACTCTTGCATACTTTATTCTGAATCTCTACATGTGGGAACTATGTACAGACACCCAACGTTTCCTTAGGCTCATGGCAAAGCATTTTTTTATTGTTCCTGTTCCCAAAGGGAAAATTCACTTTTTGTGTAGTTTTAAATATTTAAGGTAGTTATGACTGAAAAAATATTGAGTAGAAATAGTGAAGCAATTAGGGCAACAGACATTACTTGTTCAGGGGCTCAGGTAACATGTACAATATCTTGCAATATATAATTGTTTGAGTGAAGGATGGAGATGAACCGCTGACTTTACCTCACTGTGAGAGTCTTTGCAGGGAATTTCTGTTGCAAACAAGCATAACTCCTTGCAAAGTATCCTGAAAAAAACAGTGTTATGTAAATGCCAAAACAGATTAAGTAGACATTTTTACATTGAGATGAAACAATTAAACAAATTCTTCTTCAACTTGTGAATAGCTTGTGGATGCTTGGAGAGACAAAATAATAATTGAAAATAAATCTTTTCCTGCTATTGTGAGTTGTCATTATGATAACATGTTGCTGTCTGCCAAAACAATAAGACAAGAACACAATTTTCCTTTTTCATATTGAGAAATTCACATAAGAGTGTTTATGTGGAATAATGGGTTAAGGTAGAGAAAACATGTGCACATTGCTCTTTTGTAAAACACCAGACATGCCTATGACTTAGTGTGAAACACTGTGTGTGTCTAGTATGATGATGTAGTAGTCTCAGATAGCATGCAATGTGGCAGTTACTATGGTAACAAGATGGTTTTCATTGAAAAGCCATTAAAATGGTGGCATATAAATAACATATGTACAGTACATTGTCTTTGAGACAGCAGTTCTTGTCCAGGGTTTGTAAGCACATGTTTTCATTCCTCTTTCCTCTTTTTTCCTCACCTCCTTACCCAAATCCTTGTGTATTTTAGATGTCATATGATCAGCCTGACTCGGTTTTAGCACTTTGCCTCTTTGAAGCTGTAGTTAGTGCTTGCAGACCTGATATGGTGCAATATGAGGTGACTGAATAACGTACTTAAGGACTCAAGACAAAAGGAAGTAAAGCAGATTAGACTCTCATTCCACAACTCCAAAGTATGGCACCCAGTTAAGACTTATTTAGTTATGAGTCCAAGCTTCAAAAGTGATGTGCATTTTGTCCCAGTGCATACTTAAACACTTGATTGCACTTACTTGGGCACCAGAGTAATTCAGTGGAGTTAGTATCCAAGGGTTGAAATACTTTTGAGAGCTGGGGCTTGGAGTTTCAGATCTGTGTAAGATCAAGTCACTATTTGTAGAGACCAGACATTGCAGAGACTCTATTCCCACTTATCCACCTATTGGGAGAATTCAGCAGGGCTAGGGCAGCAAAGAAGATGAGCAATTCTACTGAAGTGCAATCAGCAGTGAAGGCAAGTGTCTGTTTTCCAACAGTCCTGCTGTGAGCAGTTGTGTAGCACAGGAAATGGAGTTTGTATACTGAAAAGTGAAGAATTGTAATTTATGTGGGATCTTTGTGGAGCTGTACATTGAGTTAAAATTTCCTGAGGTTACCATGACATGCATTAATTAAAACAACTGTTGCTCACTTAGGTGAGGTAGCTGGAACTGTGGAAGGGAGATTTTAGATGTTCGATATTGCTCACCACCTTGATAAAGGAATTAAATATACTGATGGAGAAGATGCATTTCAGCATTAATATACAATTGTAAAGGAAAAATAAAACCTCCTCTAACTGTTGAAAGTGAACTGTTGTAACAAGAATGTTATCCTATCTCTCCATCAAGTCATTGCTGTGTAAGAGGAAGAATAGTGTTATTTGCTGAGGCTGGCATCCCATGGATTACAAGGCCAGCAGCAGGATTTGTTGCCATACTATGATGTATGTTCAGGCAAGTGCTTTACGCCATGGAAATGTATTCACAGAGGTAGATGTAGTGATCGACTTGGTAAAGCCATACACTGTACCAACTCCTCTACCATCTAGTGACTAATTTACCCTTTCTTTCCAAAAGGAAAACTAGTAGACATATCCTGTGAAAGTTCAGCAGAAATGGAAATTTAATAGAGTAACAATGCAGTCCTTGAACTTAGCAGTGCGTGTAGCCAAATAGCAACCTACTGCTTCCTCTGATTATCTTTCTACCACCAGAATTCTTGTTTACTGTTTAGTGGTATTTTTTTTCCTTTTTTTTTTTGTTTTGTTTGGATCTTCTTACCAAACATTCATTTTCAGAGGAAAAGCCACAGTAGTGTATCTGAAGAATAAGTACTTGCAGGGGCAGTAACCAATATAGAATAGGAACATTTGCTAATCTAAAACAATTCAATCCCAAAGTTCATGTTAGCAGAATTCCAGCATCAATTATCCCATATCACTTCAATGCAGCAGAGAACATAAATGGAAGACCTGTGGCAGACTTTTGTATGTGTGAGCTGTGGCACCCAGGATGATAGCATCTGGGTGACGCTCATCACTTTTTTCATACAAGGCACTGAGGAATAAATGGTTGTCTTGCAGCTGTAAAGATGATTTTGCCACTGCTAGTGGGAACTATGTAATTCCCAGAGGACAGCCTTCACTGGAGATATGGACCTGCTGTTGTATTTTCCTGTACTGCACTAGAAATTAAAGTCAAGTTGAATAATAATCTGATACAGAGTTGACTTGAAATGACTGCTCAGTTTCTTTGATTCAAGGGCAGAAATGGCAGTGTTTACTCCAAGAAATGTTCAGTATTTCTGTAGGAAGGAGTTTTTATTGAAAATTATATTCTTAGAAATAGTTTTATTTCCAATTCTAAGAACAGAAGGCTGAGAAACTTCTGTGAGAGTGTGTTGTAAACATGGGCAAACACTGAATTTCTATCATGATTCTATGTATATGCAGCCAAAACAAAGCTATACATTGAAAATCTCAGGCATTGTTAAGGTTGTAAATTCAATAATTTAAGAGCTGGATTTCAAGGTTTGGAGGATAGCCTTGATACCACTATTGTATCAGACTACATTTAATCTGATAGGTTTTTTTAATAACTTGACTGTTTTTTCTGAAGTTACTCCTTTGGATATATATCTCTGTAAATTTAGCCATGTTAATATTGCATTCCTATGCTAATGAAGAAGCTAAAGTTGAACAACCCTTTACTCATCTTCTCACAGGGAGGTGGGCACTTTTCACCAACCTGCATCTCAGAAAAATCTAGATGAATGATACATGTGTAAGGGTATGGGGTATATCTCCATCCCTCCTAGATGAATGAGTGTATGTCATCTTCTGTGATTGAAGAGTGAGTCAACAGGATTCAAGTGAACTGGGTTAAGTCTTGAATCTGCCACAGCATCATTCTGTGACAATGGGTAATTCAGTCAGCTCCTGTCTGTCTGTCAGATGGATGGTAGGGAAAGAAAAATACTGGGAAATCAGTCTCCCCATGCAAAAGCTGCTTCAGGGTGATGACAGCAGAAATCGTTAAATGGTGAAGGTACATGGTGCAAATGTTGTTACTTTTATGTAATGACATATGACAGAAAACATAATGAAACCAAAATATTCATTATATTAATTAGGGGCACATCTTCATAATGCCCTGTGAAATCTAGTAATGATTAAAAAAATAATTCAGCCTATTTTATTGTTGACAAAGGAATATTTTCTGAATTTCAGTGTTTCATAAATGTCTGACTGTAAATCTGTGCAAATGAAATTGCAGTTAACCCAACTTGTAGCTGGGATGAGCAGCTACATGATCCCAACCTACTCATTCCCACGTAGCATGTTTTAAAGTCAAATTAAACAAGTAATCAGAAACAGAAATAGATGTAGAAGACTCAAATAAAAACAACAGCCCAAGCAATTAACTAGCTACAAGCTGGCCATGTGTCAGTTACCTAGGGCAGCATGTGATACTGTGCAGCTGCAGTCGGCTCTTGTTTCTGTACTAAACCAGTCCTCTTGTGCTGCCTTGCACCAGGTCCTGCACTGGTGATTGAAGCTGACAGGGCTCAGCTTATGTGCCTGAGGTACACAGGAATGGGCTATGCTGTGGGATCAAGTAATGAATTTGAAGTGCCATAAGAGCAACAGTTGAAGGCAGTGTAGAAGCGGTGACAAAATGGTGGTGCTTTGCCAGGGAGGATCCTTCCCTTACATTGCTACTTTATTTTGTGCCTGTGTTTGTTGCTTCCATGTGTGCCCTTGTTGCTTCCATGTGTGCCCGTTTTGCTTCCACTGTGCTTCTGTGTTGGTGCTTCTGTATTTGGGCATAGTTTTCAAATGAGTAGGGGCTCCTGTAGCACCACTCACCCATGGGAGTTGGTTGATGAGTGGTACTGTTCTATGTTATGTGGAGATGTGGCTGGGCTGCTCACTCTCTTGGAGAGCATCCTCTGCATGAAATCCTCCTTTTGGTTTCTTTGGATACTTTTCATTGATATCAACAGCAGTAATGTATGTGTGTGGGATATTATACCCTGAGGCTTTGATATCAGTTCTTTCTCTGTTGTTGCTGTGCTTTCCTGCTAGTACTATAAAGGCAAAACTATACTAGGATTCTGCTGCTGATTTCGTATTTCTGATCTTGGGCTTTCTTTTTCTAAAGTCACATTTGTATTGATCCTTCCAACTTATTTATAAGAATACTGTATAAATAATTTCCTTCCACTTTTTTTTTCTCATAACCACCAACTCCAAGGGAAAAGCTAAAAACGAACTATTGTGTTTTCTAGATGAAGGAAACCTGGTATTTATTTTGAAGCATACACCTCACACTTTGCCATACTTCTCCAATAACTAGCATTTAAAATTTCGTCTTGGAGGAGACTCTTTAGGCTCCCCAGAAATTGCATAGACTTTGTAAAAGGTGTTTGGGTTAACAACTGATACAGTTTGTGTTTTCCTTCTTCATTGGTTTGAGCAACTAAAAATGGGCAAGATACATTTAGATGTTAGGCAAATGACAGCTCTCTGTACAATGTTTTACATTTTTAACAGGTTCAATTTAATTTTAGCACACAGCTTATTTTGTATATTGAATACAGGGCAAGCTAGTTAAGTTGTACATGCTAACAGACCTAAGTTTTACATGTCCACGGTGGCCAAAGAAATGGGAAAGCCAACTTGGAGGAAGGGTAAATAATTACATGTATATGTACTTAAAAAACCCACTGTGAACACTTTGGCATCCTATGAACAGGAAAGCACAAGTAAGTTTTTTGAATGGAATACAGTCCTTGAACCTGGTACATACAGGAAAAAAAACAAGTTCTCTCTTTAGAGCAAGGCAGGTATTTCTCTGTGGCATGGCTCTGTTTAATGAAGTAATTTACATTTAACTTCAGTTTCATATATTCCAGTTATTTCAGAGATGGATGAGAGAATTTTATCTTTTTATAATTTTGCTGCTGGTGGTTATGGAAAAAAAAGATAGGCTGTTTATATAAATAGATAATATTTAACTATTTTCTTCAGTACTTCTTTGTTGCCACAGAAATATATGGTGTACTAGGCTTTTTCTGGTCTAAATTGGACTTTTTTCTTTAGCTGCATGCTCCTTGTAATGCAAAACAGTAGGCAGTGATCCATGCAGGCTTCCATTTATAATATTAATACAAGCCGTGTTCCATGCTAATACATCTCATTAATATTAAAGCAAGAAGTGTAAGACTGGTGAGTGCTTAATCATTTGCAATTAGCACCTAACAGCTAATTCAGTAGAGGGCTTTTAGAAGGAAAAAAGTGTGTATATGGAAGGGGGAAGAGGGGGGAGCAGCAGTTTGCTAAATGCTGGTTGATTTAACTTAAAGTATTTAATACTGTGAAAACTTAGTAATTAGAAGAACTCTTGTAACCAGACAACTTTTCCTTAATTGATCATTTAAAAATAAATTAAAATAAAACCTTATTCTCCTTAGAAAAGAGAGCAATGGCAGCGTAAACTGTGAAATCCCTTTAGTAATTCAGTTGAAGATTGTTCTTACTGATAATTCAATCATTTAAAATTATCTGAAGTTTGATCTGCTCAAGGCAGGAGTCTTGCCTGAAATGCAGAACACCACCCTCAACTTGTTGGGTTGTTTATGGATGTAGAAAGTCAATCTAATCACTCTGCAGCTGATGTCTCCAAATCAGATTGTAAAAGTACTGATCTACAAAATGTAGTGAGGAAAAAGGTGTTGCTGGATGTTAAATGAAACAACTTCTTGGTATCCTTCACATGGGTCTGTGTAGTGTTTTGTTGTAGGGCTGCTGTTCTGATATCTCAACAGCTTGAGATTACCTGTCAATGAGCACTTGTCTGTTTGCAAAACTGAACTTTCCCAGGTAGAGAAATACATAGTTAGGATTCAAAGTGCTTATGCCTTTAGTATTAAGAAAAATTACATCCAATAATTATCAAGTAAATATCAATGAATTCTCTCTTTTTGTCTCCCATCCCAGTTCTGTTTCAGGACCTCCCCGATACTACTTGTTCAGGGGTATAACCACCTGCTACACCTTGAGTCTTTTCCTCAGAATGTCAGGGTGAATGGTGCTCAGAGCTAGGCTTTGAAAGAAGGACACTTACCTCTGTTCCTAGCTTTGCTTTTGATTTTCCTTGCTGCTTTTTCTAAGACTTAACACTTTCAGTTGAAGGAACCCAAATATGTAAATAGAGAAAAAAATTCATTGCTTCGAACTAGGGATTTGAGTGTTTGTTCTTGGGATGTGCTGATTTTTTTATTGTATAAGGTTGCTATATACATATATATGTTACACTATGCTTTCTTGAATCACAGACAAAACTATTGCTACATGCTGATGTCTGTAAAGAACAAACTACATTACTGAGGTAGAAGTAGCTTTACTGTCAACAACTTTGAGGGTAATTATTTTAGAATTTTACATTTATTATTTCACATATATAATTTCATATGTGTTATGAATAATATGAGGAGATTTACCATGTGTATAGGAGGTAAAATCTCTCACCTTCCACCTCCCTCCTCTTCTTCTCTTCATCCCTTGTGATTGCCTGGCTTGAGACTCTGCATGTTGTTCTTATTTTCTGTTTTATATTATTTTCCTTTTGTCATGGCAGTTTGCATTTCAGTCCTTTTTCCAGTTGCTTATGCCTCAACTATATAATAACTTCAGGACTCTCTACCAGTTTTTCTTCATGCACTGCTCCTCATGTGCACAACTTGACCTGAGAAGAAACAACCTGTCGCAGCTCATTGATTCTGGCAGGTATGAAGCAGAGGCTATTTGTGAAGGAACTTACTGTACAGAATGGAACCTGTTCCCTCTCTGACCCTGCTTATGCTGGATATTTCTGAAGAGTTCTTATGTATTGGCCAACTTTCATCCATATTGTAATGGCTGGTGAAACCTAATGACTCCCAGCTGTTCTGTGTGTTGCTCATCAGGCAACAGGAACACTTTCAGAAGGGTCTGTACTTCCTTTTCCCTCACAGGACTTCTAGTGTAAAGATACTGAGTAGTGGTTTTCAAAAACAGTGTCCCAAACTTTGACAGTTAAAAAGTTAAATAACACTTAAACTGAAAGGGATGGGGAATTGGAAGCTTACAACTAATACTGTGCAGGTTATAATATTATGTATTATTATAATAATAGATAATATAATACTGGTCTGGAAATAATATTTCAAGATTATTGCTATAAAAAGACTAGAGAGCCATAAAATGATAGAGAACAGTGAAATACTCATTTGGAGTCTTAAAAAAGACGACTTCTGTAATGGCAGCAATAATTGTATAGGTAATAGATAAAAAAATTAGCAAATGGCTCCATCAAGCATCATGAGAGCTTCAGAAGAGTGTGTTCATGATCTTTTCCACTCTCTCTGACCTTCACCAGCAAAAATTGTCCGTCCTTGCAAGTGGGAGCAGGATGGTCAAGACAACAACACTGAGGAGGTGCTGGATTAATATAACAAAACACTGAAATTTGCTTGTGCAAAAAGCTGTTGGGGGTGGGGGGAGAAGGGAGGAGGAAAAAAAAGTTTTCAAAGAATGGTTTCAAGATTCAAGCAACAGTTCAGAGGGAAAAAGGCAACAAAAGATGAAACATAATAGGAGACCTGACTAGGTAGAAGATGAAACAGAAGAAAGCAAAGGAGAATCAAAGCAAGAGAACATATAGAGGCAGGACATGCAAGGGGAAAAGATTCAAAGATGCTGCAAGGAATATCTCAGTAACATGAACAGAGAGGTGAGCATGGGCTTTTACTGGAGGGGGAAAGGGAGGAAGGAGGAGCAGAGGATAGTTGAGTGTTGTAAAAAGAGGATGAGTAATCAGATTCATCCGTGTATGAAATTTCTTTGCACCTCTGCAAACCTTTGCCAAGGCACTCTCCTATTGCAGCCTCTTTCTGTCAGCAGAGAAGGCTGTAATGACACCCAATGCCTGGGCCACACTGATAGGCAAGGTGAAAAAAAATCTCTTTGAAAAGGAAAGGACAAACCTCTCAAAAAGAAATCATTCACTTGTCAAATTAGTGACTTTAATGAAAGTGGATAGAGACTAATGAAAGGTTAAACCTGTAAATTGCAATCTAACAAATGGGTTCACAGAAGACAGATCTCTTTTTATAGTAAGAAAAAAAATAATACTGACAAAATATTATTACCTTGGAGAGACCATGACCAAGCTGCAACTCCTTTAGACATCAGAGTATTCTTCTGCTGCTCTGCTGAGCTGGACACTCCTGCTTCTCTTGAAGGATTGACAGACCAACAGCTCTTCATTGATCGCTGTGCTCTGATTTTTGCACCGTGTCTTCAGGAATATACACTATAATGGTATCTCTGCCAGAACCCAGGCAGTTTAAAATAGAATCATTAGTTCAGGCAGATGTCTTATGTTTACATAGTGTGAAAGGTTTGGGAATTATATAGGTCTTATGCGGTGGAGTGGTTATGACAAAAGTACAACAAACAAATAAAAATAAAATTGGGACTTGGATTCTTTTGTATTTGCTATTTTGTTTTTATATTTCTGGCATTTTTTGTGGCTTTGGTTGTTGTTAGGAATAGACAGGAGGTGTGAGCCCAAGAGTTGTGAGTGTAAATGTACAATATCATTGGAGAGTTAACAGGATATGTACCATATTTTGCATTAGCAAAGCTTTTCCTTTGCAACCTACCCTTCATCACTTTCAAAGACCTCTTTCTTAGGTGTTTTGTTTCTCTCTTGTTCTTCTGGGCTTCTTTCTTGCAAATTCTTCCTATATTGGATGTAGCTTATTACAAGGACTAGTTCCATCAACACTGGTCTTGTCTTAATGAGGATGTAATAAGATTCTACAGGTTGTTTGGAGTGAACTTATGCTCTTAGTCTTGGTGAAGGGCACTATAAATATTTAGGAATAATTAAAATGAGTTTCATTGGGTGGGAAAGGCTGGCTGCAAGATGTTGTATTCTGCTATGCAATTATTTGGTTTTGCCATACACCACTGACTTTCTTGTCATGAGGTGACTTCCTTAAGGTTTGCTTATGTTGCTTTTAAAATGTTTCATGCAAATTAAGAAACTTCCTTTCCGATCTGTAGAAGAGAGATCATGAATATTTTTCTTCCAAATAAGATGCAGTTTGAAGTAGGATATGAATACAATGAATATGTTGTGCAAGGGTTATATTCTTCTAACTTTTCAGCAGTTTGGGTATTTAGTAATTTGGTGTCACATCAGGAAGTTTTAATTTGAGTGTTTTATTGTGCCATACATTTAGTTGCAATCTTGTACTGGAGAGAGGAAATTGCTGCAGTCCCTATTTTTCATGGTTTGTTTGAATGAATAATTAACTATCACACATGATTAATTTAAAATATTTAATAATAAAGCATTTCAGTACACCTCGTGTAACATCCTGTATTACTATCATAGCATGCTTCATATAGGGAATATGGCAGTAAAAAGTGGATGTAAAAGAGCAGAATTGCTAGAAGTGTGAAGATAGCAGTCAAAATATGGAGGTCAGCATACTGCCCTTCTTATACCTGGCTGAGGGACTGCTAGATCAAATGGTGAGGTGAACGAGGGAATGGGGTGAGAACAGCTTCCAATAATTGCAAAAAAATCCCCAACAACAACCACAATCAAACCTTCACTTCTTAAAAACCATCACTTCTTAAAAACAAAATCCTTTCACGTGGTACCTTGAAAATAAATAGCAGAAAGTAATTGAGAATGAGAAAGAAAGAAGCAGAAGGGGGGGGAATATACTTCTGCAGAAACTGCCTGGTAGAGTCAGCTTTGTGGCATTTTCTGTGCAGTCCCTGAGAGGAGCCCAGAAGGAGCTCTTGGGCAGCTCATCAGGCCCCCCTCTTTCACAAACTCTCAGCCATGCAGGACTCCCACCTCCTATCTCACTCAGGTGTACATTTGCAGCAGCCAGGGAAAGTAGCATCTCAAAAATTTTCTTAAAAGCTGATATTAAACAATATCCTTCCACTAATGCTGAGTACTTCCTAAAAACTTACTGAAGATCGGATTCATCACAGGATTTCTGTGCAAGAAAACAGACTTATCAAACATAATCCACATTAATATAAAGAGTTCTGATACTGTAACAGGCTGAGTCACTAAAACTCCCACTGATTTCTGTGTAGAGCCAAGTATTTCTCAAGAGGTGCACAGCAGCTTGCAGCAGTGAACCAAAGCTGGGCTTTATTTCAGTCTTGTTACTTGTGTGAAATACATCTCCTTGGGTACTTCCTGCTGGCTATCTGGTGACTTTTAAGCAGATATGGAAAAACCGTTGGTGATTTTCTTTTCTCGTATTATTTTTCTTATTAAACTTTTTCCTTTTTGTAGCATTTAAATGGTCATGTTAAATTGGGCATTAAAATCAGTTTTCTTTTTACAAGAGGATACTGTGTTCTAACCAGTGTGATTTCTCCCAAACCGTTTCTTGCTCTTGGCTTGTAAGCAGTAAGTTAGTGTTTAAAGAAAAAACCTTACTCCATTTTTTTGGCTGCAGTTTTTGAATAATGTTATTTTTAAAGATCTTTGACACTTCTGATAGGCCAAAAAGAAGCACAAAAAAAGTAAGCCAAGATAGAGGCATTTATCCAGTTACATGTGGTTTTTCTTTTCTTTCATGCTGGACTCAAATAGGAGTCTCCCTTCTCATTCAGTGTAGGCAGGACAGAGTCCAATGTTGGAACTAGCCTGTAAGTGATCTTTGGTTTATAAGAAGATTGCGCAAAATGTGAAGCTGATCCAAAGCTTGTGTGGTCTTGCAGAGTCCTTTCATGTACTTTAGTCAACTTTGCAACAGGCACTTTGTGGAGGAGAGAGAAGGTATCTGAGCTGTTGCTGCTGGAAAGTTTCTCAAGGACAAATAGTCCATAAAAATGAGTTTTGCTCACAGGCAGGCAGGACATGGCCAGAATTGCTGGGAAATCTGCTGAACAAGTTCTCGGCAGCCTCTGTTAATGGAGTTTCTTTAGATTTCTGCTCATATCTGAGAGTTTTCCTTGGTGTCTTGTAAACAAAAGCTATCCACCTCTAACACCCTGTTAGTGTAATGAATACAACTGTCATTTTGTCACAGAGGAACCTAGGTTGAAATAACTGCAGTAAGATTTTGTGAGGGTCAGGTATGATAGTGATAAGTACAAGGTCAGAAAGAAAAGGGTTTGTGATTGATAGAAGAGCAAGGATGGCTACCAAATAAAATACCAGCTTTTAATGAGAATTCCACATTGGGTAAAGCTAATATACATGGTATTGTAATTTAAAGTGTAGTTTTTGTTTCTGGCAAGTTTTTGGTTTCCTAGTGCATGTTAAGAATAACATGCTGGTTTAATGTAAAGTTTTGCTAACATTTAATGAAGGACTGCAGTGTTCCTTATTGTATAGAGTACAGTTTCCCGAATGTGTAGCAAAGTCTTGATGAGTCTCAAGAAGAAAGGTCTCTAAAAGGCAAAGTACAATTTCTGTCACAGTACTTGTCATTTTCCTGTGTTATCTGTTTATGCAGTGTGAAATTTAAAAAAAATTATAATAATATTTATGCAAATGTTGATTTATTATTCAGTAATCAATCTTTGTTGGATACATTATAGCATAATCAGTTGTATGTTAAAAAGCATTTAATTTCATGCCTAATTAACATATTATAAACTGAGGAGAGAAAATTAAATTATTATGGACAGTTTGTGAATGTAATACATAGTGTTCTTCAATTATTGCATGAATATTGGATGTAATGTGATGTGTTGCTTCCCTTCTTTTGTGCTCACTCTTTACTGATAGAGTGAAATGAATGGGCTCCAAGGGACATGTTCTGTACTGCCCTGAAGCAGCATCAGATTCCCATTAACATCAAAGCAAACTGTGTGCAGAGGCAGAGAACAGTATATGGCCCAGTGTGTGTAAATTAGATCAGCTCCATGTAGGCATCTGGAATTTTGAAACTTGTCTACCTTTTGAGGAGCAATTTCCTGTAACTTGATTATTTTGGCAAATAGCTGCATAGTTTGGGCCCTATCCTCCTCTTTTGGTTGGTGGCAAAATTCCCACTAACTTCAATGAGAATGGGATAAGATGCCAAAAAACGGAGTTTGGCTATGCCTAATTTTGTAGCGCTGTGAATTTTGCAAAAATTCTTGCCACAGAATACTGTTGCCTTGTTTTGTGCTCTTTGCACTTTACATAACAAATTTATGCTTTTTGTAAAGGGAATAATTTCTTGAGCAACTGCAGAGACAATATGTATTAGTTCGTAATACTTTTTTTGGGATCCCTGACTCCCTTGGAGTTTGGAGCCAGCTGTTTGCATTGCATTTACAGTGCTTATCACCTCAGATTTCTGAATATGGTAGAAGCTTGATTATTGTCTAATTAAATGTACTTTGTAATGGAAGATTTGATACAGTATGCAGAGCTGGGGTCAAAAAAATGAAGGGCAAAGTGGGACTGCTTAGTTTTATTCAGCTGAACCATGCAAATTGGCTCCCAACTGAATTGTTACTGTTAGCTGAATAACTGAGTAATCTTTGTTGTTTAGATATAAATAATAATACATGTTACTGAATTCCACTGACAAATAAATCATTTAATGATTGAGATTATATAAACATGCATATTGAAAAAAATGCCCTGAGAAGTAAAACTCCCTTCAGTCGATAACAGGATAGTTTTGTAAACCGCTTAAAGCTGTGATAAAATCCTACTTGACTGGCCCACGAGCAGATGTGACAAGTTGAATTTATTTCCTCTCTTACCGGGAAGCTTTGCAGGAAACTCTTAACATATGGTGCTTTTCACTTCCATCTAGAGCTATAAATGTTATTGGAAAAGGATGTTCCCAGGAGCAGCAAGTTTCTGACGTTTCTGCCAAATGGACTCCAAATGATCCTTCTGCGGCTCTAAATTCCCCAAGTTCTTAGGAGCTGGCAGCCAAGAATCTCTGATCTAAACACAACTCACTAATTTAATTATTTTATTATAGATCTGTGGAAGGTTCTTGCAGACCAGTGACTTTGCATCTGTATTGGATCTAGCTAGGCAGGAAGCACAAGTTAGAAGAGCATAAATATTTTGTTTCTTAACTGCTTTTTGCTTGAAAACTTGGAAACCATTTCACACACAAATCAGTCACACAAGTGTGAGTGCAGAGGAATGAGAAATAGAGATAAGTTACATAAACTTGTATTTCTTTTATATATGAGATGTCTGTATTTCCTAGGGAGACCGAGTAGTGCCCAGCAGGTAAGAGTAATCATGAAAATCACAATGTAACATTGTAACACTGTAGAGCTTCACTCAAGCTCTTCCCTTACCCCTCCCCCCAAAAATAGTTTAAGTACTTGTATGGAGAATAAGTCACTGAATCCCTTGTATCTGGTTTATAATAGCAGAAGAAGTTCAGAAGAAGCGTTCCAAAATGTATGTTTTTGTTTAATGTGGTTCTAGAACATGTCACTGTAAGAAACGAATAGCTTCTGGCTACAAAATAGTATTTAAGTTTCATTTGTAGGTTTAGTTGGGGGATTGAAAGAGAAGGGAGAGGGTTATATTTCAGGCAGGACCTGCTTTGCAGTGGCATCAAAANCCCCCCCCCCCTTTCACACCCCCCCCATTTCCTTGCCTGAGCATACCTGGTGGCAGTGTTTGGTGTGACCCTGACCAAGCCCACAAGCTCTAGGAGGAGAACGGGACTTTTTTGTCAGTCAACTCAGCTGTAGATAAAAATTTAGGCAAAGGCTGATGCTGACAGAAAGGTTTTGGGTTATGTGGATATGGGCACTTTGTCATGAAAGAGAAAGCATAAAGGTATATCTGTCTAACACAGATACAGTGTTTGATAAAAGAAAGGATATAGACTTAAAATCCAGATATGGCTTGTGTCTGGCTGTGCAATTCAGCTTGCCTCCCTAAAATGAGGGTTTGCACTAGAGAAGCTGGAGATGGGCAGGGCTTGTGGCAGATGACATCCAGAGGATTACTCTGTGACTCTATCCATGAACTTATGTGTATGAGAGTGTGTAGTGCAGAAGAAATACTGGGACAATATTTCTGGTCCATGAAGGATGGAAAGCAAAACTAGCAATGAGCACTGTTGCTGAAATTTGTGCTAGTACTCTGTAGACCAGGAAGAGCTGGAACTGTTGAAAGGCAGCTGATAAAAGAGGAAGTGAACAGGGATGCTAAAAACACTTGAAATCAGGAATAGAAAACTGATTGTGAATGGTTAGAATAACAGTTACAAAAAAATAGTCCAAGGAATCATAATGAGAGGAATTTTACTCATGCACATTGGAAAAATCAATACATGTTACTGTTTCAAGAGGAAGAGCTGTCTTAAGAGGGAAGAACTGTATGAGATTGTATAAAAGTGATAAAGAAGATCACAGTTATGCTTTTACTGTGTCTCTAGGTAAGGCTTTAATTTTTTTTTTCCCTGCACCTTGAAGCTGCCAGCCTCTTAAATAGTGATTGAAAAATACAGGCAACACATCTACCCTTACCGGATTAGATTCTGACAGGGTGTGAGCTGTAGTGTTTTATCCCACCGTTCTAGTTTGTCAAAGATCTCCATTGAGTATGTTAGTTGGTAGTGATTATTCTGCAAGCAAACTACGGCATCTTGCTTTTGGCTGCCTCAGCTGCAGAGGGAGAGCCTGGGCTATGCTCATGCATGTCATGAGCCCAGCTTTCAGCATTAAGTGGAAAAAAAGTTGATCACAACACCTGCTTACTGTTGTTTGCTTGGACACCACACAACAACACAAGAGTTCTTACCTCTCCACACTCTGCTGATGGATAACTGAATCCAGTTCAGTACCCACTTTTCAGTTCAGTTTGCCACATTTTTGTTAACCTAAGTGTATTATGGCCATAATAGCCTGGATCGCTGTATATCATGTTCATTTATACTTTATATGTCTGGTGCCAGACATATGTACACAAGTATCAACAGTTTTTGATATCTTTCTGAACTAAAGGTTATTTTGGCAATTAATAAATGCTTTTAGACATTTGCTATCATGTTTTACAGCTTCAAAATATATGCTGTAATCAATAATATTCCTTAACAATTAATCCTAAATATCTGTTGCTAAGCACTTGTTTTAGACTCAGTGAGTTACTGTATGTTATGTAAACACTAACTCGAGAGAAAATAATTATTTAGTGAAATTTTGTTTTCACTTGCATCTGTGTGACCTACTGAATTCACTGCACTACATCTAAAGACACAATTTGGACAGTAATTTAGCAAATCATCTTATGTAGTAGAGCTGTCAGTAAAAATATTTTAATAATCAATTGCTATTTAATTAACATGCAATTGGTGTCTCAGTAAATCTAAATCAAATCCCAATTTTAGCCACTTATTTCAAAGTATGAATCAACATTTTCTATTGATAAGTACTTTTATAATAGGATTTCGATTGCAAATTGAAAAAAATATCAATTGTAACATTAAGTTGCATTCAGTATAAATATAAATCACATATTTCTAGTGCAGTATAAATTCTTTCTCCCACCTCCTCTGGGTACAGTATATCTATTCTTGGTCAGAACATCATGATAAGGGGACAGATTGCATTTCCCCTTCCTAGCTTTCAGAAGGCAAACTGCAGTACCTCTTCATTCTCTTCAAAATTGAGGCACACTGTAGAAATGTGGAGTGATAGAATGAACACATTATTTTGGCAGAGTCCGAACTTTGGGCTGCTTTGGGCATATATTCTGGGAGAGGTTTCCCACCTTGGCACCCCCTACTGTGCAGGGAGTAAAGGAGATCTGATGAGGACTGATGAAGAGAGGAAGAGGCTAAGAGGTGAGGCAAGGGTGAAAAAGGAAATGAGGTGTGTTTAGGCAGACAGAAGAAGGATGTGCGAAACACGTAACAATAATTGAGGTGGGCGATGCTAGAGGATTTTTGAAAACAGAGCTAGGATAAATGTGTACACATTGGTGTATGCAGTGGGAAGGCAGAAATGCCATGGGCTTTACCTCACCGATGGATCTCGTGATACAAACTAGTCATTGACTCTAAGGAATGCATTGACCACATTTACTGAGCCCCGTCCACCCCAATGGCTTGAAACCAAAGAATTAGTAATGTTAGAGTCCCATATTTCAACTGTAGCCAATACTTTCTACTAAATCTGTCTCTCATAATGATGTCTCAGCAGGACTGGGCCTCATTCTTCTGTCACTGATCGGAGCAAATCCAATCGAAGCAAATTGGAGCCAATTGGTGTTTCCATTATGTAGTGGCAGAAGAATTGGACTCATTGTCACTAAGGATATATCAGTACTTCCTATTAACGTCAGTTTTCAGTTTTATAACATTTTGTTAAAAGTTCCCTCAGGCTGTATTCACTATACAGATTTTCAGAGAAGGAAGATGTATTTTATACTGAGAGCTCATTTGGTTTATTGTTAGAGGATGCTTGTGTTCAGAACTTAAATGGATATAGCTTTCAACAAGTGAAGATACTATCTCCTTTATTGTAGCTGCTGGTCTGCAAATGGACAATTCACTCAAATTTTCACTGGATAGTTTTATTGGGTTTTGGACCAGTTTAAGCAGAATTAATATTTCCTTGCCAAGCTCAATACTTGGCAATATGGTCATGCCTTAGATTTTATAATAGATGACTTTTTAAATATTACATACTCTGTATTAATGCTAAACTTTCATATTTTGCTAGAAAAGGACTATACTTTGCCATGGGTATGAACATGAAACTTTTGCTAATTTAAATAAAGGTTAAAAGGACAATTTTAAGTATTATAATAGATCTTAGTTTGACATTTTTTTCTCCTTATAATTCTAAATGGATCTTTAAATGTCCTAGCTAGTTTTGAAGATGTATTACTTTGCCACAGTTCTACTTTGGTTTTGTTTTTTAGATCTGTCTTGAGTGCTGTCATTATTACTATTTCTTGCGCTGTTTATTTATGATGTCATTTTAGCTTAAGGCTAGCGTGGTGTAATCATTTTGCCTTAAGCATCATTTTTCCCTGTGGCATGAAGATGAACATAGTGAACAGTGCAAATTACATACTGGAAATGTTGCTGCAGACATTCTGTTTACTGACAACAGAAATAAGCTTATGGCTTCTTTCATGGTGAGCTCTTCCAGGTGTTTTTCTCCTCTCAGATTTGTTGTAAATCAGCTGTAATATCATTTATTCCAGTTAAATATGGTGTTTCTCAGTGAGTAGAATCTGCTGTCTAAAAACAACAGGCTGTCCAGACCTTTATGTGTCTTGTGCTATATTGGTAGTCACACAAAAGTATAATTGCTGGAAGTACTCCCCTTTGCCTATGATTTTTGCCACTGTTTGAGTGTATTTGGCATGCTGCAGAGTCCTGATCCCAAGGAAGAAGGAACCCAGCCAAGAGTGTAGAACACAAGGGAAACAAAGCACTGTTGTTTATAGTCTTTGCAGCCTTCTTTCTTGTCTGCCTTTAAAGGCTGAGACTATAAGCCATAATGTCTTTGTTATTAGGAGTGGAATTTGAGTCTTTTTCATGTGTTTACACATGAAAGGCCATCAGCTCAGCTCTGCAGTTATACCCACATAGTTCTCCTTCTTTCCTGCTTGCAGCAAAAGTCACTCAGATTTCAGAAGCTGATTCTTCATTTTCTGTGACTGCCTTCACCTTATTTTGATTGCATTCTTTTGGAAATTGAGAGGTCTGCTACAGAGACTCCAAAATTGCATTGCAGAATGTATGATATTGAGAGGAGCAGCTGATACAGCAGGAGGTTATGCTGTCATTTAGAGAGACCTTGGCAGCCTGGAGCAATGGACCAACAGAAACCTCATGAAATTAAAAAAAAGGTAGATGCAAAGTCCTGCACCTAGGAAGGAATCAATCCATGCTTGTACAGGCTGAGTCCCTCTAGCTGGAAAGGAGTTCTGCAGCAAAGGCTTGGGGATGTGATAGATACCATTGGTCTGCAATGTGCTTGTGGTGGGTCGACCTTGGCAGAGCACCCGGTACCCAGCAAGTTAATGGGGATATTAACTCCATCTCAGCCAAACCCAGGTTGACAGCTTCCTGGGCTGCATTAGACAGCAACTTGCCAGGACATTGAAGGAGTTAATCCTTCCCCTCTACTCAGTCTTGGTGAGATGTCTGGAGTGCTGTGTCTTGTTTTGGCCTGCCTAGTACAAGAGAGATACAGGCATACTGGAGAGAGATCAGCAAAGGGCTAGGAAGATGATTTACAGTCTGGAATGTGTGCCATAATAGGAGAGGCTGGGAAAGCTGTGTTGGACAAGATGGTGATCAGAGGTCCCTGCCAACTAAATGATTCTGTGATTCTCTTATCCATACTACTGCTTACAGGATGCCAATATACATTCAGATCTTGCTTTCACAAAATAACCCACCATGAGAATAAATTGGCTACATGCATTTCAGTGTTCAAACCTCTGTCCTAGTCAGGCAAAGAGATATTCATTTATGATGGAGATGTTTAGACATTGTAAAGGCATAAGTTATATGTCAGTACAAAATGGTATAGTCCTTCTTCATCATAGTCTTGCTGAGAGTTTTGTAGCTTTGCAGATTTTTTAAGATCAGTCTTTTACCAAAATATTACTCTACACTTACACGTTTTGGTAGCATACACCAAATACCTTCAATGGAGGTACTTTTGCAAGATACCCATATTTATTCATACACTTTTGGGGGAGTAAAGTGAGTCCAGTAAATTCTTCTGCTATATTTTGTAGTCTCTTGTACACCAGTTCATGATTTTTACCCCCTAGCCACACTGCCAGAATGGCATCATGCACCAGTCTTTGTTTCTTCTGCAAAGACTAAAATTCTCCTTTCTTACTTCAAGCAGGCATCGGTTTATCCCAAATATTAAGTTACTAAGATGTCACGTATTTTTATGAAGTCTCTTTTTCTTTTTAACTCCTTAATGTGTGAGATGGTTTTCTTTGAGTATTTTTTGTAAATAGCTATGATTCTTTAGCTTTCTTGAAAAAACTTCATTTGTTAGCATCTGATTCAGAAAAGAGAAGCTGATTGTTTGTTTTGACCAGGCACAGAGACCACACAGAATGTATTTTAATGTATTTAGTTGAATAAGTGGAATCCTAAAAACCAGTACAAAAGCTTGTCTTCTTAAATTCAGGATTTGCTTTCCATAAGAATTTGCAGCTACATCTTTTAAATTCACAAACATCCCTCCTCCTAGAGTTGTTTCTTAAAATATTAAGAAGGTAATAAACACAAAGAGGTTTAAGCATACTAATTTAAAAATATGAAATCATTTTTTGCAGAGACATTTCTTTATTATTTGCTCAGTTCTGATTTGGACTCTTTACCACCAAGACATGAGCTGGACCCCTAACTCATTTTAAATAAATTACTGAACAAATGCTAATGACTTTTGGTCATTATCAGCATGGGCTGAATTCATGCTGGTTTTCATCAGATGAAAGACTGTGTCACTCTAAGATTCCCTTGAGCCATCCAGTCCCTCAGCTATCAGCAGCACTTTAATTTTCTCTTAGAGACAGTATAATGTGAGCACTCAGCCTGGTTCACTCAGAAAATGTGGTAATTTTTCATACTTTCAAACACAGATGTTCTACCAAGTTTCATCCAGAGAGGCTAAATCTACATTTTAAAGCAAGGACATCCTAGATGTTGCTTTTGAAATAACATACAACATGGCACAAAGAAATAAATGAATATAATTGTGTAACAAAAGTTATAAATCAGACCCAGGAGACAAGAATAACAAAATAAAAGTGAAAAATTCACCTTTTAATTACAGTGGTGAAGCCTCTGAGATTGTGAAATATTCATTTGTATAATTCTGATTTATACAGTCCTTACAGGAGAATTTGCTAAACATCTCTTTTTTGAATATTATCTTGCAGATGGGAAAGTTGGTGAGGTTTTTAATTCTCACAAATTATGTGATATAATTCTAAGAAAACACTTACTGTCATGAACGCATTTTATCTGCAGAAATCATATGCCAAGCCTTTCAAGAAAAACATTTAGCAAGAAATACTTTCTTTTAAAGGTCCATCTTAAGTATTTCTATTCTTGTTTTGTTTCGTTGCCTGAACGTATTTTTTCCCTTTTCTGTATTTAGCTTATTACACCCCAAACCTTCAAAATGTGCATTCCTAGTCTTTCAGAAAATTTGAAAATTTCCTGAAGATTTGTGTACTGTTAATAGTTTGGTACGTCTGCAGTTTGGCACATAAAGAAATGTCAAGCTTGTATGACAGTTGCCAACAAAACCAAGCAGGGGCCCATTTCACCACTGCCAGACCTGTAGGGGCAAACAGTAGGCACAGTAGTTGCAGAGTGAGCTGCAGATTTTTTTTTCCTGAAGAAAAGGAGAAATTAAGTAAAACCATAGTGAACAAACCTGAACTAAGAATATTTGGTCTCTTACTGCAGACTGGCAGGAACAGGCCTACAGATAATAAACATGCCTACCAGCTTAGGGGTTGTGTTTAAACATCGTGCAGTTCACTGATTGATGTAGATAGAGACTTAAAGGGGAAGTCTGGCTCTTCAAGTTCTTGTTTAGCTTCCTCACTATTCTACATAATGTCACTGTTAAACTTGTCACAATTCTTTGTAGATATGTCTCTGAAATGTTGCCAGCACTTACAAAAAGATTAATCTCTCCTTCTCTGATTGAGCTTTTTTGAGAAATGCAGTTAACATATTTGCTTTTCTTTCAAGTAGATTTTAGCTTGCCCTATATAGAAATATCATGAGACGTCAACAAAGGATATCTATATACTATATAACAAACACATATCAGTTTAATATTGTGCTTGTGAATATATGACACTTTAGAAGTAGTAGAACTGTGATTCAGTTACTGAAAAGAAAATGACTCAAGGTAGCAGGCTCTAATATATTCTTCTATGAAGAAGTACCTGCAGGCAAGGGTAATATATGGTTTCCAGCATGAAACTTGACACCCTTAGCTCAGTGAGTTTGCTTTGCATGAGCTCCTTAAAAGCTGGAGAGTGCAGGGGAAGCTGAATTTTGGTGTAACCTGGAAAACCCAGTGGGCTTCTCACTGCAACCTTTAATTTCTCCTACACGTCCCTCACTGCGCTGGGGATGCCACCTTCTTCAGAAACATTGTGCCTATCTCTGGCAAAGCTGGTTACCAGAACATCCCTAGGTGTCTAATCTAAATGACAGACTGGCCTATAGAGATGCCTTTACAGCACACACATGATGTTTAAAGCCTTGCTAAGCTCACTCTAAGTACAGCAGATGTAGCTAATGCCTGGTAGGATGCATAGGGAAGCAGCTGATGCAACAAGATGCTTAACAGAGTTTTAAAGTTAGAAGCACATGTTCATGTACTACTTTGGTCCTGTAAAACTTGTATGGAAGCTTTTGTGTGTTTTGTGGGTCTTTTTGGGTAGGGTGAGATGGAAGAACCTTAGAATTAAGAGAAATCTGGAAGTCAAAATGACTTATGAACACTATGCCAGATGAACAGGTAGAAAACATGTCTACTTTTTTCTCACTTTGTACATAAATACTTTTAGTACTGAACTTCACTGAAGCCTGTATTTATGGATGAAAGTGCATCTTACATCTTTTGAAAAATGAAGATGATGGAATGTAAACATTTCTATTGTTTATAGCAACAATTATTGCTGTTGTTTCTTTGGAATACTTATTTGGCTGTTATTAAAGGTAATAAATGAGAAAAAAAAATCAGCATTCAGTTAGTCACACAAGGTATATTTAATTTTTCATTGAACTTAAATTGGGAAGTAAGACTAAGATTTTGGCTCTGCTAAAGACACTGCTGTAAAGTCTTTGACTTCATCAAGACAATATCCTGTATCTACTATATTTGCCTATTTACCTGTGAAGTCAATCAGACAGAAAAGATAGGCTGCTAATTAGAAAAACATTAATGGATTTAGACCTCCTTTAAGAAAATGAAAATTGGTAGTATATTATGGGTTAATCTCACTTTGCGGAAACATCATAATTTTCAGTTTTAGCTTTAGGTTTTTCAGTTTGCTTTCAAAAATGTGAAGAAAAAAGTTTTGTAATTACTTCAGTTTTCTCCATAGTTAAAGCTGTTGAGCTACCTGACAATGTACCTTGACCATAGGAATTAAGATTATCTTTTCTTTAGTATCTAATTGCTTTATTATTAGTTTTCTTTCCTTGTTTGAAAATGCAGAAAATTCTGATTATTATTTAAAAATAAACTACATTATTTAAATGCATAAATTTGCTTAAGCCTCAATGGGTTTTTCTGGCTTGTAATGCTATTACTTCTCCAGTTGCAAGCAATAATGATACTGCAGAGATATTCCATTCAAGAAAATATTTAAATAAACTTTCTTCATCCAAAATGAGATGCAGCATATTTACATTTTTATTTGATGAAGCCTGTTCCTGCTATCTTTGTTCTTAATTTGGTCTCTAAAGAATTAGTAGTAAGAGGAAAAATAGTCTGTAAATATGTATGAAATCAATTTTAGAGAGTAGGCTAAAAGGTATTGACTGCCAGCAGTGCAAAACGGCAGGAGGCAAAATTTCCTCCATAGTTTTCTTCTTGGCTGGAAACACATTGCCTTCCATCTAGATTATTTAATCCTCAAAATGCACATCAAAGCTTCTCATCGGGTGGTGTATGTCTTTATAGGCAGTTGAATGTCAAAGATCTAGCTTAAAGATTTTTGAAAAATGTAAAACATAATAGATCCCAGATAATAACACAGCAGTTAAGCTCCTGTACTATTCCTTCCAGCAAATACTGGTATCACAGGTTGTAGCTAATATTTGTGGCAAAGGAAGAGCAAATTTCCTACATGAGAATTTGTGACATCCATCCAACAGATAGGAATAAAATGATTGAGTCATGTTACTGGACTAATATTAGCTTGTTAACAATTCCCTTCTGTCTTTACACTTGTGGCTTGCCAGAACAATAGGCTATGAGTTATCTCACTCCTCCAGCCCAATTAGACAGTGGAAAAACATAGGCAAAATATGTATGAAACATTTTCCCCTTGTATATTCTTAACAGGATGCAGGCTTCAGCGCTGTCCCTCTACTTTAGTTCAGTCTTTGGTAGAAGCTGATTACTTGTAGAGATAGCATCAATTCTTATGAATTATTATCTCATTATTAGGGAGTATCTTAAAAGCCTTTTAAACAGTTTTGTTTTGTATTTCTGAGCTTGAGTTGTGCCATGACATAAATACGTAAAATAGCCAGGTATTTGTAAAGAGCCTCACAAGGAGACTCTGCAGAAATGTGATAGCTGAAGCGTGTTTTGCTTTTTGGTGTTAACCCTATCACAGGAGCAGGGCTTACCCCACAGCAGCTGCTGAAATAAAAGAAGAAATAAAGATGAGGGAGAATTAAAAGAAGCCTCTTCATTCTACAATGAAGATTTCCTGTCCTTTCTTTTTACATTAGACTCTCCTTCCTTTTTATTTGTTTAAATACCAGTAATACAATATTTCCTATAGATGGCTCAGCTGTGACACAGAAATAAGGTAGCTGTGCTGTGAATACTCAGGAGTTTCATTTCTCATCATTTTAAGCCTTATTTTTTAAATCCTGAGTAGTCTTGTTCCCATCTCTATCCATGACCTTCCCTGTCTTTTTTTCTAGTTATCCTTTTCTTGTAGCACCTTTCTTTCCATCAGTCTTATCTCTAGTGATGTAAAAACTCTCTTGCTCTTTCTGCTACCTGGAGTTTCTGCTTTATCACTTCTGTGTTTTTCCAGACCTCATTATTGTTGCCATAACTTTTAATTTCCAGGTATGCTTTATGACAACCAGTATATTTTCATCTCTGAAGATACTTGTCCCTTCACCATGACCTTAGTTTTTCCCTCCTCCTATTGTGATCAAAGTAATACTGTAATGCTGTACTCAAACACAACTTCTATTAAAGTCACAAACACTTTGCCTAGCTTTATATCTCATCAGAATTTGGATAACCTTTTCATGGCTGTAGGGCTTTAGTGATATTTCTGAGAGAAAATTAAAACACTTCAGAGGGAAGTATTTGGGCTGAGTCAAAGACATAATCTTATTTGCTTTCATTGTGACATGAGGTTCAGGAACACCCATGTAGCCCTCCCAACCCTTGGAATAGCCGTTTCTTGTTTAACACTTCTTCCTGTTTTAAAATCCTTCTTCTCCATCTTAGAAATAGTAATTCAGGAGTTTAAGAGGAGTTCCAAACATATTCTCACTCTGTTTCATTTTGCATTTCTTTTCTTTTTCATTTTTACCTGTGGTCTTCAGCAACATCCATCAGTATACCATGTGATGTTTCAGGATCATCCAAGTATATCCCAGCAGTTAATGTCTGCTTCCTCTGTGCAGCTTATGGGATTTGGATTAATCAGCCATTAGCCTTCCTCGTCAGGATTGTTCTCTGTTCTCTTTCTCATTTGTTTGGTCTTAGGAAATTATCCTGTTGCAGTTGACTGGAGAGGTAAGGCATTGTCAAATGTCAAAAACATATAGCCAAAAGTGTGGGTGACTGAAACAGCAGAGTTGCAGAGGCAGCCTGGCTGCATGCTGGGACTCAGTGCTGTGGACAACCTTGGGAATCTGTGCTTAACATGTGTAATGCTGTCAAGATGTGTCTTTTCTAGCACTTCTGCCTTTGCTTCTCATTTGGTAGGCAAATGAATCGGCATTCACTATGCTTTCAGAGTACAGACTAGCCAAACATCCTTGATACACAACCTTTGACTCCAATGTGAGAGACTCTCATTAAAATCAAAGAATGATTTAGTACAATGTGTGGCCTTTCACTTCTAATTGAAAACTGATCTTATGAGATGCAAAATAGCCATACGTTCTGTTTAACTCACTGGCTGATTTAAGGTCTCGTTGCATCTTAAGAGGAGCTCAGTGGTACTCGGGGTGAAACTATAATAGAGATATTACTTTATTGTCAAGCCAGTGCAGTAAGTGTATAAAATCAACAACAGTGCCCAATGAACTCAACAGTCATCAAATAGTAATCCATCTTGCAAGTAATCCTACCCTAATTATTTATTATAAAAGGAAGATATAACATCGAAGAAATGCATCACAGAAGGCATTATGTAATTAGCTAAAGATGTGCTTGTACTGCATCCAAGCAATGAGGAATGTGCATTTATCACCTTGAAACATTACTTTCTTTTTTTTCCAATGTTCTCAAATATTTTTAGTGGCTTCAACTTCTTTATATTATTTATTGCTCATTTGACTTAAAAAAACCCCAGAGTATCATCACTGGTGTTTTTTGGTGGTTTTGGGTTTTTTAATAGTTTCAGGAAACTCAGCAAAGCTTCCAGGGAAAAGTATAACTGACTATAAATGTAATGTATACTGAAAAAATACTTTATAATGCAAAAACATTTGTTTGGTGATCTTAAGATTATATTTATATGAATTATATTTTTATTAAAAATTATGTGCCTTGGTTTCTACTCTAAGCACAACATCTCAGTTTCATTTTAAGTACTAATAACTTGCAAATGAATGTATCTTTTTAATTCTTCAGTGATTTTAACGTGGCAATTGGGCAACCCACTGTTTATAGTAATAATGCATATACGTTCTACTGAAAACACAGTAAACAAAGTGTGTGAGTTGCTTATAGCAAGCACACAGGAAGCAAATTTTTCCTACACAGCCAAGGACTTCTTCAGAGCTCATTTTCAGTGTGTGTTTCTTGTTTCTGTACTACCATACACTGCTTGACTACTGTATTACTGTATTTATTTTTGAGCTTAGTGAAGTTTGGAGATAAAAGAAAAGTAATTTTGGTTTGTTTCAGGTTAAATGTCCTTCCTGAGGTGAGGGGAACAGAGAAATAAGCAGCATTGTGCAAGGAAAGAGATAAAACTGTGTAAGAAAACTAACAATTACTTTGCTGAAATAATTTTCTAGAGAAAAATCTGATCTGAATAAATGGCTGAAATTAGAACATCAATTATTTAATTAAATTTGATTGTAGGACATATCTGTCTACAATTCAGAACAGGAATCTTGCTTCTTATAGTCACATTCTCTGTTTCATTGAATGTGATTATTTGGGTAAATGATTTGTTTGGAAAAGCCTTTTTTTATCTTCTGCACTAAGTTCTATATCACTAAACACAGAACAAATTTAGAACTTGCAGAAATCAATGGAAGATTTTTTTCTATGAAAAATACAAACTTAGAAGTGTAAAGCCTTAAAAAAATCAATAGAAAGGAAGAGAGTTTTCTACCAATGACAAACAGACGTTGATTTCATGGGAAAATATAGCCCCTGAACCTTTTTTGTGGCATCCTCTGTGAACAGGTTTTATAAAAATTCTGTATATTCCAAAGAGAGAAAGTGATGTCAGAGCCTTGTCATCTTTGGTCAGTGGAGTAGTTTGTCAGGAGAGTTTTCAACTATAAAAGCATCAGTAACTCATCAGAATATTTGTTGAGCTTTTCTGACTAAAGAGGCAACTGTCTGTCGAGAAAAATGTAGAGTTTTCCTTCACTTCTTCTAGGAGCATATAACCTAATTCCACTAGGCCAGTTCCCAAAACCTTCTGTGCAAAATGGATAGACTGTTCCTCTATATGGTCTCATGTAGCACACAGCAACATGACTTTGCCTGTTCCTTCCCATATGTGAAACCAAACAAATGACATCCATTAATGAAGCACATAATAAGGCTTGGACAGACATAGCAAAAAGAAATTCCTGTGGCAAAATTTCTGTAATAAAAATTCACAAATGGTGTCCCTGATTTGAAAACTAGCTTTATAAACTGTTAAATGCCATTAGACTATGAACCATACAGGGAAGTGAGGAATAACACTTAGATACCTAGTAGATCATAACTGTGCATATAAACAAACAATCCAGTTGCTTAAAGGTTATAGAAATCTAAATGCAAATAGCACTTGGTAATGATACCCTGGAGACTGATGATGTAGTCAATTTCTGCAGGATGCAGCATTGTAAACTTAGTTTTTGCTGCTGGTTTCCTTAGAAACTGGAACAAGATATTGTTCAGGACACAAAATAATATAGTGTTTTAGTGACTGAGGATCTTGAGCTAAAGAGTAACTGTTTTTATATGAGACATGGGATTATCATGTACTCTTCTAGGAAGTGTTATGGCACAAGATGTATATATGTTGAAATGGTTTTAAATCTGCCATTTTAGTTGTAGTGATCTAGCTCTGTAAGTACTAAAGCAGTAGAAAAATTAGCTTTTAAACCATTCAAGGGGTCAGTTCACTTGCAGTGATTGTGAATTTTAAGTACTCACTAACAATCTAATCACTGCCCAAGCATGCCCAGAAATAAATCTCCATGTATACCTTGGTCATCAAAGGATGCTTTTAATGTGTGCAGCAAGTGACTATGTATAAAGTACATAATAAATTAATGAATAATCCTACTTCGAATATGTGATAAATACAGATTAAGGGCTACAGAGAACTGCAAATAATTATACCTACAGGGAGACATAAAGGTCATTTCAAGATTTTGTTCATCGTAGGAGAAGCTGCAGTATTCCTAAATGAAGCATTTCTTAAGGCTGTTTGGCAAAGTTGTATTACAAGTGGACACAGTTGCTCTCATATATGCATGTATTGAATAGTCAAGTATATATAGGAATGCTTAGAACATAACCAAATTTGAATGGCCAAATCAAGGGGGCATATTGGGTTGTATTTACATGACCTTAATATGAAGAGGTGTAATTGTATAATGTAAATTACTTTGAAAGAAAAAGTTTCCTCATAGTTGGGCAATCGAGACAGAGAATACAAAGATGTTAAAAAAGAGAAAAAAGGAAATAAATTAGTATGAACATTATTTTTAAGTCTCACAACTTTTTTCAGTTTTGTTTGTGAAGAGTTTATTTTAAATGCAGGTGCTCTAGTTTCTGACTTTTAAATGAACCTAGTTCTTTAAACATCTGAACACTCATTTTCTGAAAATCAAGTTCATGGTAGCCTAGACTGGGTACCTAGAAAATAAGAAAATAATGAAAATAGTGGTCTCATTTATAAAACAGATTCTATGGAACACTAGTTTCTGTTATTCCTGGTTCAGGTTTTTAGAAATGTTTTAATAATACCCTATTCATTCATTCTGTCATTTTGCAAATCCTATCAGAGGTACTGCTAGTGAGCATACAACACTCCCTAGTCAAATTTCTGGGGAATTACTTGTATAAAAGAATGTTCTTGGTTTTTTTATAGTCTTGAAATATGTGATACATTCCTGTTTTCTGTTCTCGATAAAATAGATAGAAGACAGTTATTGTTGGCAAAATGAAATTCCATGCTTCATATAAACCTTTTTATCACTGTGTTTTTGTGGAAATTATTATTTTATGGATGTTAAATACAGATGGAAGATTATTCACAATTCATTCTATAAAATGGGATTTTATAAAAGGCACTTCCTCAAATTTTCTTTTGATATATTACAGTTTATCTTTCGTTTATGAGAACACACTCCCATGTAATCTTGGAACAGTGTGTTTTTCCTCTCCCTTTAAGCATGTGTTGTTTTTATCAAAGAATATTCCTTTTTTTGATTGCAAATGTTCTCTACACCTGGAAGTTCATTGTCCAACAGGTTTTTTACAAGGACATTGCAGAAGATTCAATAAGCCACAAATACACTATTACACATTCAGATGCTGTTCAGGTATTAATGTTATGGAAAAGAGAAGTTGGAGCACTCATGAATTTAAATATTTTTCATATAAACTATGTAAATATAATGATTAACAATCAGCTACATTCACTATTCAGGACATGCAATGTAGCATTTTCCTAATTAGACTTACCAGTGTGGGAGGATGTGACTGCAGAGGAAGATTAAACTATTTGTATTTATTCAGTGTTGCTTTATAGCATTAACCAGGAAGCTCACTTTTACAGTACTGAATGCAAGAATATAGAGTAACTTGAAGAATTTGATTAAGGTGGCAGCAGCCTGTGCCGGACTTGGGTAGGGATGGCAGGCTCAATCCATTCTGCATCAGCAGTTATTTTAGCTATCTCTCTCATCTGTAATTTCACTGTTGATAGGGTGATTTAAAACACAGGCAAAATTACTGCTTAATATTATAGCTTCATCTAAAGCTCTTCAGGTAAACCAACCAAACAAAACCCCACCTGGCAGGCAGGCTTCTGTTTTCAGTTATTTGTGTTTTATTAAAATAAACAAGTAATTTCCACGTAGCGGAACTAATGTAACTGGGTGTGCTGTAGCTCTGCATCTAGTGATGGGATTCTGTGAAGACTAATAAGGTGCAACTCAAACTGAAATAAGGACATATGTAATGTCCCTTTTGTCCCGTGGAATCTCTGGTGCCTATGGAAAGATGAGCTCATATTGCAGTCTTTCCCAGAGCAGACATCCTGATTGTTTTTTTTCCTTTTAACAGCAGTCTATTGACACAACATTTAAAGAAGCTGAGTATCTGTATAACTACATCAGATTTTGTGGAAATAGGAAAAAAAAAATTTCCATGTTACTGGAAACAGGAAAATGATGTAACCAGAGGAGCACTCTTTTACCATGCCTGCTAAAGAAACAAGGCTACAAAGTTTCCCAGTAGCAGTGACCTAAGGAAAGGCTGTCTTACTGTAATAGTTCTTAGTAGGGGCCCCTCCCAGCAATGCCTGAGTTGAGATTGTCCATCTATGATTTATTTTCATGGCCATTGAGGTACTGGAGTTGAATGGAAGATTTTAAATGTGTATTGGGGTTGTAATTGTTGCCAGCTCACTCAAGGTTACTCCTCATTCTGTGCTCGGATGTCAAAGGTATCAGTCTGGCACTGTTTGTCTCACATGATAAAAAGCTTTGAGAAAATTGTTGCTTATGATTCATGATAGTCCAGAACTTAATGAAACTGTTTTGCTAGTTTCTATAACAGGCTGAGATATTTCATTTTTTCAGATAAAAATGTTGAAATTTTAGATGTAAGTGTGTAATGGGTTACCTTCATAGGTGAAAGGGTGTGTGTGGTTGCTGTTTGCGGTGTTAAAAAGGACAATATTTTTTTTAATGTGTTAATTTGTAGTATATATGCATAAATTAACAACAATGTTTTAGTTCAAGTACCCTGATGAGCTGTTAGTGTAGTCAGATTGTGTTAAAATACTTCCAAAATTAATGTTTGACGATGTTGACACTTTGTTGATGCTGTGATGTTTACATCACAGGCAAAGATTACTTTAATCAACTGAGTACAGTACTTTGAGAATATTTAATTGATTTTAGAGGCTAAAGATCTGTTGTGGTTTGAGACCCAGTTGGCAGCTGAGCCCCATGAAAGCTGCTTTCACATTTTTCCCCACCTCTCTCCCGCTGCTGGGAGGGGAAGGAACCCTGGGCATTTGTTGTGTACTGGCCACAGTGGGCAGTTGTGAGCATGGGGCAGTGGTTCCAGTAGAACTTGGTGAGATTGCTTGTTTGATTTCATAATGAAGATGTCTAAATATTTATTCTAGTCCCTGATATTTACTATATTCAGATACAGTATTTTCTGTAAAAACTGAAGCAGCTTCTGTATGACTCTTTAGAAGGGCAGTTAATATCCATGTGCTCTACTACTTGGCTCTACTCATCAATCAAACATAGATTCAGATGGAAGAAAAAATGAAGTGATGGAGACAGATGGAAAAACAGTTAGTGTGTGTAATAAGTATTTGGACCCAGCTACCTGCTGCAGTTCCACTTTTGCTGTTTAAGAGGCAGTGGTTGTTTGGTTCTTTGATTATTTTTTAAAATCCCAGTGCTTCTGTTAAGAAAGCTACAAATACTGTATTGTGCCTAATTTGTTTGGAAACTAACTTTGTTCTAAAAGCAGCCTCAGTGGTTTGGGCACCACAAATTCACCAATTTCATTCTCAGAGACACTAGTGCAAAGACAAAGAAGAGAACAAAGGCAGAATAAGAGCAATACTTGGAAATTATATAAAAAATACAGCAAGACCATCAAAGTACTTAAAAGCCTACACAAATGTAAAAGGCAAAGCAGTATGTTTGTGTAGTCTTCCACATTGTTCTCTAGGACAAGGACTTGCAATTATTGTATGCAGAACAGATTTATGCATACCTGAACATTACTGTTCCTTCGTGATTTACAGTCTTACTCTTGTTTTGCTACTTTTCTTGCATTTGGATGGTCAAAGTATGGACTTCCTAAACTTAAAACGTCAGGGCCCTTTTTAAAAGCTATGTCAATATTTCCATGCTGTTCTTAAATGCTAAATGAAAGTGTTAATTAGCTGATACTACCCTGTATTTTGCTCCTATAATGTGGCCCGATCAGAAGCTTATAACATCGGACAAAAATTCATCTACATCACTGTGGTTAAATCTATTTCTGTCCAGTGTTCATGAGTTTGTTCTGATGTGTGGCCCTGAACATCTTTCTTACTGTAGCTGCATTTTGTGTTCTTACAATTGAGAAAATCAAGTTCCATCACATTGCTGTTTTACTTGTAGTTTGAAGACAGGTAAAATCTTAAACCTAAAGAGTGGTCTTAAAACTCAATGGAGTATCTAAATAGGTACAAATTGTATTACTCTTTATGTGAAAGTTTTCAGAAATATCAATATTTTAAAAGAATAATGTATTTACATTACATTCAGCTGATGAAAGACATAGGTTGCTTCTAACAACCAATTGTGTATTTTCCTTGTTTCTCCATTCCCTACAACACTTGCAACTGTTGTAGATCTCAGCAAGTTTTGGCTTGGGAATGCTGTGTTTGGTTTCTAGTCAGTTGCTCTATATTTCATGATGATGTGAAAAGGGGAGAGTTGTATGGGAGACTATATTGCATTGAAAATTAAGGATGTTAGGAATAGCTGTTGAAAGAAGAATCCTGGTAATGAGAAAAGTATTAAATTGTGAGAGTAGTACAGGATAATTTCATTCTCTGGGATGGTGGAATTTATTGTTGTGAATCACAAGTTTCTATTCATGATAAAAGGGAGGCAGAGAATCCTCAAAAGGTTTGTATCTTTCTTTCCAGGAGAAGATACTTTCAGACTGAATTATAGTGCATCATCTAGTTTTGGTGAATAATCTAATGTTTTTTTAAGAAGTACATCTTGATAAGGCATGTGTTTCCGTACCACATTTTGTATAAAAATATAATATGAGGTGAAACAATGTTGGAGTTTGGTTTGTTGTTTTTTTTAACTATGGCATGAAGTTCAAGTTACCTTTGGCCACGAACAGAAGTTTGGGTTTGGTTGTATTTGTTAATTCAAACCGTCTTGTAGGGCATGCAATAGAGAGTTTACATATGAAAGCCTTAACTGTGGCTTTAAAGACATTTTCTGTTCATTAATTTTTATTAGTCTCAAGTTGAACTTGAATAGAAGAGGGACAAAGAATTTCTTATTTATCATTGTGTGCAATTCAGGCAGTCTGTTAAGGAAAAGCCTGATTTTACCTCTTTATCTGAAGTTTNAAATTACAGGAGGTTTTCCTGATGAAAAGTTGCTGCAAGGAAAAAGCTTGCAGATGAGCTCTTTGCCCCAGAAGTACTTGGAGATACCTGTCAAAATGTGGATTTGTGGGGGACAAAGAAGGGGAGAGCTAACAGCTTCCACTGCACTACTGCAATTTGCTTTATTGCTCAGCAGCTCTCTTGCAGCTGTGTGGTATCTACCTGGCTCAGGGCTGTCAACCAAAATTTAATGGGCTATTGAAATATTTAATTGTAATTACTTACATAAAAAGATTATATCCTCACATGTGTTTGGGGAATGAATTTAAAAGTATTCCATGCAGTAGTCTCCAAAACAGTATTACTTTGAGGAAGATGAATCCCAGATTTCCTGCCAAGGCAGAGTGTTGCAATAACAGGCCCACTGAGCTACGGGTAAACTATACTAAGGTAGCCACAAGAATACTAAGTGTTTGACTGAAGCTGCCGAAAAGTATCTACTTTCTTTGATGTGTTCTGGAATATTTTTCCATTTAAGTCTACATGCCTCTTTTCCTGGAGAAGAGAGAGGAGAAAGCTGAGGGAGTTTTTGTAAACATGTGGCATCTTTAATTCTGAAATTCCCATTTGCTTTAGATATTTAAACACCTTCTGTAATATTTTAATATAGGTGTTTTTTTCTCTGAATTTACATACTGTTTTCAATATTGCTTTTTTTTAAACTGCTTTCATGGATCTCTTCTGCACAAATAAAAAGAGAAAAGGCTTCAAATGTAAGTAAGTCTCTGACTTGCTCCATGTAACTTACTACATCTCCTGATATAGTGATGGCATGTTGGTTTCCTTTTTGGTCTCAGGGTTATGCAGCTCTTCGCAACTCTGTTTTTCCCAGTCATTTTATCTAATGCTATACTTTACAGGTCCACTGTCTAGGAGGCCTGTGCTATATAATCTACCTCTACCTCTACTGAAGTTTCATGCTCAGCATTCTGAACACCTTCTTCATGCATTTGTCACTGCAATCTTGAGTCCTCCCTGATCTTTGAAAGTCATTCATCTATGTAGCTCTGCTGGGCAGACTGTCTGAACATGCAAATACAGCTTTGTTACCCTGAAAGTCTTCCTTAGCCTTCTGAACACCACTGTGTCATGGTGTAAGCCCACCCAGACAGCAATAAAGCACTATGCACTTAGTCTCTCTCTTCTACTTCACCCCAGTGAGATGGGGAGAAGAAAATACAACAAAAGGCTTGGGGGTTGAGACAAAGGACAGGAAGAGCACACTTACCAACCATGATCATGGGCAAAAGACAGACTCGACTTGGGGAAACAAAATCAATTTAATTTAGACAATGAAACCACCATCAGTTTATGAGTTGAATCTGAGTAGTGAGTGAGAAAATCATCCAGATCTTAAAAGCACCTTCCTCCCACCCCTCCCGTCTTCCTGTTCTCAGCTCTGCTCCCAGTTCAGAGAGGCACACAGAAAGGGGCTGTGGTCAGTTCATCACATGTTGGTTTTGCTGCTCCTTCCTCCTCAGGGCGAGGATGACTCCTAGTCCTCCCCTGCTGCATTGTGTCTTGCTCAGGGGAGACAGTCCTTCACAAACTTCTCCAACCAGTGTGGGTCTCTTCTATGAGATTCAGTCAGCTAAGTAACAGACTGCTTCAGGGTGGGCTTCCATCAGAGTCACAGCCTTCTTTTAAGATCAGTCCCCTCAAGAGTGGCATCCTCTATGAGCTCCAGGCAGGATTTCTCTCCACTGTTATCTCCACAATTTGCAGTAGGACAGCCCATTGTTTCATTATGGGCTGCAGGAGAATTGCAACTCCTGCACAATTCCCCCCTTCTTCCTCACAGACCTCAGTGTCTGCATAGTTGTCTCATGTCCCACTCCTCTCCAAATCAAAAGAAACTTCCCTACAAAAAACCCTAGCCAAACAGGGTTTTTTCCTTCTTAAATAAGTTATCACAGAGGTGCTGAGTGGCTTGGCCTTGGACAGAGGCAAATGTTACTTGGAGCTGGGGAAGCTTCTTGAATTCAAAAGACTGTTCCTCCAAGTTTCACTGGATTTTCTTGGCTTCAGTCCTTAATTTTAGTGTTGCATCCTCTCCTTTCCATACTTGTTTCTCTGTAACATCTGCTGATACTGCTTCCTGTAAACAATATCCATTATTCCCATTTCACAAATGCTTCCTCTTACTAATTCTTAAAAATATAGTAAATTTTTACCTGTTTTCCAGTCAGTTAAGTTGTCCTTACGTATAGCAGACAGTGAGCCTTATATCCCCTATTTTTCCTTGTTCAATACCCCTGTTGGAGCAAACGATGTTACAGCAAATTAAATTATCCTCCACAGTCTGTTTAGACATAGTTAATGTGCATCACTTGAGTTTTCTGAGATAGCAGGAGGTTATCAGACCACAAAGTAAAATCTTACATATGCTTCTTAATAAATCAAGTTGGTGTAACACCTCACACCTACAAACCTTGAATTTCGTGCTCTACTTCTAGGAGAAAAGCTCACATAAGAGCAGGCTAAGTAGCCCCATACTAGCAGGAAGACTAGTGCATACTGAAACCTAAAAGAGATGAGGGCTGTCTGACAGGGAGCAAGCCAAGTTTCCTGTCTCAGCTCTGGCCTTATCATCAATGGCCTTAAATAGACAGTGGTATTGTTTGTACTTGAGCTGCAACTTCCATATGATTTGAGCATTTTGGATATTCTTTCTTTTTTTTTTTTTACTCTCAAAACAGCCTCCAGATTCCTAAATAGTTTTGAAAATGAGAATTTTGTTTCCATATTTTTAATGATGAGGTAGGGGAAAATACTTGATTTTTACAGTTGCAGTTGTTACGTATGTGTAGCTGTTTTTAATACAGATTCACTTGTGTGTAGCACCCAAGATGAAATTCCATGGGGAATTGTAGATTTTCAGTCATGCACAACATTTTTTATTTAGAATTGATACCAAAAAGACTGTAATTTTCTTTGTGCTTTTTAATTCTGTGCAGATAAAATTTACATAGGTGCAGCCTTCTAAGAAGGCTGACATAAAAGGATGAAATCTCAATGAGGTGAACAGGGAATTACATGAATAACTCCCATTATTAATAATGGGAGTTGTATTCCTTTTCCCTACATATTCTGTTGAAAATTGCATCCCTAAAGAAGTTGACAACAAATATGCTTTCCCTGTTTAAGTTGCAAAGCACACTAACATCAAGGTCACTTGCTCCATTTGACGGAGGAAAAAAAGTACTATATAAAATATGGATACAGTGTCAATCAAAACTGGTTTTACAGTATACACTATGGTAATGTGAATCATATTGCTTTTTTATTTTTAAACACAACTAGATATGGTAGTTTGGCAGCAGTGTTTTTACAAAGACAGCGCCTTCAAACTCTTTCATAGCAAGACTGGAAATCCTGCCAGGTAAAAAAAAAAAACAACAACGTTATTGAAAACCTTTCTTCCCTTATAGGCCCGTTTTGACAGGAAATCTTTGAGAGGCAGCAGCAATGAAGTGCCCAGAGATTTCATCTGTCTTCTGTTGCTTGAGGAAATGCTGAGCACAGGCTCCCCTATTAGGCAAAATACACGAAGTACCAAATCCCCTTAACAATCATCTTCAGTCTACTCTTAGGTTGACAGCTTTCTGTGTCCTAGTCTGTCAAACAGGGCCTGTTACTGAGGCTCATATTACTGGGACCAGTGTGAAAGTTTTTGACAGTACTTTGAGGGGAAAAAACATATTGTCAGTGCTTACAAGTTTTCTCATCCAATCAATTTTGCAGAGACTTAATCATAATAAAATATATCTTACTAGAAATATATTAATTCATAGTGATTTTTCTTCTGCTCCATAGTGCTGACATAAAGATCCAGTCTGAAGGCATTGTCTGTCATTCTGTGTGATTATGTAATGCTGCTGCATTATAATATCCAATAGTATTTTTTGTTTGTTTTTGACAGATGCCAAATTTGAAATTTAAATAATATTTCAAGAATGAAAATGACAGCTTGCAGTAATTCTGCAGGTGTCCAAGCAGATGTACTTCCAAAAATAATTAGACAAAATATGTACAGATTGCAGGAAATACGAAAAAAACTTGACATCAAATTTTTGTAAGTAGACTGTATGTTTGGGCATTTCTGCTACTTTAAAACTATCAGTTATTAAGAAACTTTCATACACTTCTAGAACAATGAATTGACTTGAAATGTAAACCAGTTTAAGCCAAAAAAGCCAATCTTGTCTTTGAACATGGAGTAGGGGGAAAAACCTTCAGTTCAAGTGTCTTAAATTAGTGTAGTCTTAAGGAGTTTTCTTGAGAAATGTTGTCAACCATGCAAGTAACAGAGGGGTATACAAAAAAAGTCCAAAACATGGATTCTGCCCTCAAGCTATTATTTAGTACAATAATTTCACTGACTCTCCTAGGTGTGTTCATGATTTGTACTAGAGGTAGTGAAAACAGAACAGGAAACAGAGTATGTGTGTGTATTTCCAATCAGCTGTATGCATTTCATTGGGTGCAGAGGTAAAGATAAGAGTGAAAGCTTTTTTGAAGTTCTTCTTGCTTGAAATGGGGATTGCATGTGTCTTCACTGTCCCCCAAGAAAATGCATTCCAGGAGTAACCTCAGATATTAAGCATTTTGCCCCCCTTTTCATCTAATGCTGTGCTTCAGTCAGCACAACGGAAGCTGAGTGCCACAGATGGTGGAAAACTGGCAAATGACTTAGTAAAAGCAGAAAACAAAAATGCCAAAAATAGCACAAAATATCTCCCTAAATTCTCTTTTCTTATCTCAGTAGTTAAATGGTTATTGAATAAAATAAACAAGCAACCCTAAGTATATGGAAAATAGAACTCTTACTCATCAGTTGAATATAACCACTTGTCTTAACCTGATTGAATTTTAAATATTCTTGTTTCCATTTTTTTGTCTATGGCCCAAATAATCTCAGTTTCTTTTCTCACTACAGTGATGCAGCTTTAACAAAAGATATAGCTGATGTCTCATTATCACATTATCAAGAGGCCTATGCCATACTGTATGTCGCTTGGGAAATGGAAGATGTAATACTGAATATGCTAAAGCAGGAAAAAGGAATTTAACCTGGATTTTCAGTTTGCTGGGCAAGATCTCTAATCACCAAGCTATCGTATCAAGTGGTAGGCAGACCCTCTTCCTACAATAGTTATCTAAAAAGAAAGTTGTGCTCCAACCCTTTCTCTCCTCATGGAGCATATAAAGAATTTTAACAACTAATGAAGGAACAAAGAATGTGTTAAAAAACAACCCACATCGTGGATACCTCTACTCTCCCTCCCAAGCAATCAGTTGTTTAAAATCAAAACCATTCTCGAGAGAGTTCTGCTATAGTTTAAGTGAACAAAGACACGCTCATGCAGTAAGGTGTAGGGGATGAGATTTGTTCTTCAACTTTTTCCCTTAGTGTGGAACCCCACTCAGCTGAAGTAAATGAAAAGTTTGCTATTGTCCATGGATGTTACAGGAGCGCAAACATAGTACAGTAACAGAGTGGGAGTAGGAAAAATGTGTTGATCGCAGCATCGCTGGAGGATATTGCCGGCCATTCAAGTGAGAGAAGGAAGGGAGAACACTGTTTATTCTCCTTTATCTTCCTTTTCCTTCCTTACTTGGATTAGTAGTAGTAGTTAAGATTTGTTAGTAATTTTGGCCGTTCTCCAGTCCATTTCCTACAGCAATTCCCTCAGATTTTTTTTCAGGTCTCTATTATCTTAAGCTATGGGACGTCTGACATACTGCTTGGCAGAGGATTCCACAGTTTAATCAGCACCAGCTTCAGCACTGTTTTGGTGTTGGGTTTGGGAGGTTTTTCTTTGTATTTTACTTATTTAAGTCTCAAAACTAGAAACAATTTCTCTTCCTACATTTGGTACTAATAGTATGTGAATTCCTTGTTAATCTTCCAGGAAATAGTACTTTTGAATAAGTTCTTTCACAAATGCATCTCTGATTTGTTTGACTTCAACCTGGTAACAACACTGTGTGTAAAACTGTCACTATGATGGTATTTATATCCTTACTTTGTTCTGTCTCTCAGTGGAGCAAACTGCCATCCAGATTGTTCTGTGGAGGATACTTCCTGTTTCCCCATTGTTTAAATATACAAAATTAAATGGCATAGGAAACTTTAAATGTGAAACTTCACATTCTCTTCCATCACAGTATATTTGTTTGTGTAAGAGTCTTGGCTTGAGTATTTTAGTTTTTACTTTCTGATCTTTTTATCTCTTTCCCATATGCATCATGATTCCTTTTTCTCCAGTTTATTCGTTTACAAGGAAACCCTTTAATGTGACATGTTTATATGTGTTTCCATTGCATCTTCTATTTTATTTACACACTTTAGATCAAATGTTTTAATTAACTTAAAAAGAATGATAATGTAACTACACTAATGCAGACTGCACATTGCGAAAACAGTACTTGTGC
The DNA here is from genome assembly GCA_013396975.1 of Bucco capensis. Lineage (NCBI taxonomy): Eukaryota > Metazoa > Chordata > Aves > Piciformes > Bucconidae > Bucco > Bucco capensis. The sequence continues at coordinate 486,989 of VWZO01013820.1, read as the reverse complement.
TTCCTTTCTCATCGTGTCCTGTGACGCAATGGATCATTTTGTGCAACCATAAAAAAAAATATGGTAAATGTTTCAAACAGTGGAAAAGCTGAACAAAGGACATGAGGATGTGTTGCTCCTCCAGTTCCAGTTCCTGGAGATATGTCTGTGATGCTTTCGAAACTTTAAAGTGAAACAAATCTTACAGAAGATGCTCTTATTCCTGCTTGAGCTGAGTCATTTTCTGCCCACTAATTTAAGTGGATTTCAGATTAGGCCCTAAAGTAAAGGATGTCATCTCTGAGATGTGAAATGGTTCTTCACAACATCCAAGGATATGTATTGCAAACAGAACTGATTTTATAGAGAATATTTCTTTTCTCATTACAATGGGTTTAGCTAAACTGTCAGAAAATGTTAGATCCTCTATTTGTGCCCCACAGGTCTTTTTTTTTTTTTTTTTGCAGTATATCATTCCCTTTTTTACAATTTCTCCTTGCTGCAACACCTAGCGTTTTGCTAAGATTTTGGCTACTTTCACTAATATCTTTGCAAACACCAGCTGCCTTCTCATTATTTCCAAATACTACACTACTTACAGAAAACTCCTTTGTGTGTTCTGAAACAGACTTGCAAAGTGCATGTTAAAGGGACAGTTCTACTGTAATTTTCAACAATTCTAACATATGAAGTATTCCATCAATTTGATGTGGTATCCAGGTAAACAAAGTTTACAGATGCCAACTGTTCATGTTAAAAGGAATGTGATGCTATAAAAGGACTCTGAGCACTGCTTTTATTCATTCAGCTGCAGACTTCTCTGCAAACAAAGGTAGGAACCTTTGTCATTGCTCCCTCTACACTAGTCAGCTATTTATTGTTTCTTACTTCTGTCCTACACCTCTCTTGCCACAGTATACAGTGTGTCCTTTTTGCAGAAGCCTAAATAATGAAATGCTTTATGAAACCTGTACTAAAATAGTGCTGATGGCACAGTATCAACTTTGAAGTGGATGAACATGGCTTGAAAAAGCAAAGAATTCAGTCAGTGGTGTGCATATGTAATAGTGTTTTCTGTATAGAAGCAGCTGACAGCAGGATAATCTGGGAGGATAATGCAGGTGCAAAAATAGGAGAAAGAATCAGTCCAGACAGAATCTGTCTCTACTTCTCAATCTTATGAAAACATTACTTAAGTTGTTTGGAGTTTTGAAGATGAAAATGTTGCCTTGTTTGCAAGGGAGAGATGAGATTTTCTTTGTTGGTGATTAAAAGTTGGAGCTAAAGAATGTGAAATTAATGGATACGTGCAAGATGTATCAGTAAGTTTTTCAGTTCTCTACACTGTGAAATAAGTGCTTTAATTCAAATAGTAATTTGTTGGTTTTTTTTCTTGAAATCACAAATTCTGCCAGAAAATTGTGAAACTTACTTTTAATATACACAGAAAAAGTAATCATTTGGGTAAAATGGATGGGTTTCTTATAAAGCAACTAATCCACAGACCTTTAGATGTTGTTATTTTCTGTAACAAGTTGGTATTAAAGAAATAGTACATAACAAATATTGGCAATTCTGTTTCCTGTTGGATTCTCCTATCTCGGTGCAAGTTTTATTCATTCACTTTTTCTGCTTTTTAAGTTTGCTCAGTGTAAGACTTTATTAGCTACCCCCAAGAGTTTTGCCGCTGATTTCAGTGAGACAGGATTTAGTAACTTACGGGTTCATGGATCTCAGTCTTACGCCTCATTTCCCTTATTTTGGTGGTAGGCCCACTGTGACCTAGAATCATGAAGCCTTTTTTTCCCTCCTGCTGCTTTTTGTAGATGATTTCTTATATCTTCTTGGTGTTAAACTTGAGGATTTACTGACACTGTCACTTGTACCCTTCTGTTACTACTGTTCAGTATTTCCTCAGTGGGAAACTGACTTGAACTGGAATGTTCAGTGCATCACCTGCTTCTTTATTGAAATAGGTGTTCAAAGCCATTAGATGACATAAAATATCAGGTAAAGATATTTGAATATAATGATATATTAAAATTATTAGTTCAGCACTGAAAGAAAGATTTCTCAATCTTATGGGACAGCTTCCAGATGGAATACGTTACTCGTAAGAAAAGAAACATAAGTATGCTAAGAAATACTCATTAACTGCTTATCAGTCTGGCATTTAACTAGCTTGGGGCACCACTGTTGTGCAATGTAGAAAGTGTCTTCCCAGCACTGTTTAGTACTATTCTCAAGTTTTTATAACTGTTAATCTTGTGCTTTGTGACAGTTAAAACTTGTAACCTGGAGAGAAACAAGTTCTGAGTCTGGCTTTTGATTAGAAGCTCTTAGGATGAGGTATTGCCTCACTAGGAACTTGCCCCTAGCAACTCTTTTTTTTCCTCATTTTTCTACCTTTTTTTTTTTTCTGATGTACAATTGAGAAAATCTTTGTGAGATCCTAAAACATAGACACTGTACAAAGGTACAAAATATAAAAGAAGAGATTGGGGTGAACAGTGCTGTGTACATGGACTGTCAGTCAGATAGAGCTCAAAGATCTCATGAAACCATTGTGTTTGCTTGAACCTGCAATAGGCTTTGCTCACCCTTAATACTTTTGAATCAAACATAAACTCTGGACTGTGAAATACTTGTCAGTCAACTACATAACAAAACATGGTCATGTTTTTCAGGTTTTTATATTACTTATAGCTTTTTCCAAATTCCCTGAGAAAAATCCTGAGTTAACTTAAATGTGAATGGTTTTGTTTGTTATCTTCTGATTGTGTCTTCATGCCAAACTCCACTACTGCCGTGTGGCATATGCTTCCTTCAGAGTGTTTAGAGATGCATTATCTTAGATTCTTGCCTCTTGGAGGCAAAATTCACTCTTAACAAAGATGAGCTCAGGCTTTGTGTGAGGGAAAAGGTAAACTGAAGATTAGGCAAATAGAACATTGTGTGTGTGTATATATTATATATATAACCTACAAAACCCTCCCCAAACAAATAAGAGCAAACACCTCTCCCCAATACCCTCCCTTCCAAATATATCAAAAGCCTCAACCCCAATATCTTTAATCTGTACAAGTGTCATTTTTCTTTTCCTGATGAAGAAGTCATTGGAAGACTGTCATTTTAATTATTTTTACTGTACAAAAGAAAAAAAAAAGAAGGAAAAATAAAAATTGCATTCTGTCACTGAGACAAAGACTTGCAAATATTAAATAATGCCGCAGTAGTAAATTTATACAAATTATGCAATGACAGAAATACATATAGAGATGTAAAATACCTTGAATAAATATAAATGAAGGCTATTAGTTTGGATAGAGAGACCAAAAGCATCATGACAGTCAAAAGGTTCACTTTTATATGATTATATAGCTAGAAAAGATACTAACGTCATAATCCATACAGTTAATCCCATGGAGAGGTGCAGCTGGTGTAACTACAAAAATCAGCTCTTCCTTACAGGCTGTGGTGGGTTGATCTTGGCTGGCTACCTGCCAGACACCCAGCAGCCACTCTCTCACTGCCCCTCCTCAATAGAATGGGGGAGAAAGTAAGATAGAAAGCTCCTGGGTCATGCTGGTGTGACCAGGCCTGCAGAGAAACACCTGCTCCAGTACAGTGTCCCCATGGGCTACAGGGGAGTCCCTACTGTCCCTCCTTCCTCTCTGGCCTGTGTGCTCGCAGGGCTGTTTCTCATACTTCTTTCTTCCTGTGCCACATTTTGCCCTTTCTTTGGTGTATTTTCACTGAGGTGCCACCAGCTTTGCTGCTGGGCTTACCTGGGTGCTGCAGTGGGTGCTTTGCAAAGGCAGCTGGAGCCACCCATGGCCAGCACAGGACAGCCCTGATCTCTCCTCACAGAGACTCCTGCTAACTCCACAGTCGACACCTGGACACAGACACCCGATATAGAAACATTGACAGAAGAATAGTTTAATGAGAGCTTGAGAAAGCTCAGATGTAATTTTAAAACTTTAGACATGTCTTAAAAATTCAAACTGTACTTTCATTAAGTAGTTTGTTTCCTTTTTACAAGTGAGTTCAGAATATCTATTTTAAATTTCCCAGATGTCTGATGGAGTTCAAGATAGCCTGTTACTCTCATAATACAAGGGGTCTGGCCTCCCTCAGAACTGTATAGGTTATGTTTTAAAAGCTGCAGTATATTGGTGTTCAAACACTTAGGTCTCAAAAGCTATTTTGAAGGTATTGGTTTTTTTTCATTTCTATATATTGATTTCTAGAAATTGAGACTGCTTTAAGTAGAAGGGAGTTTTCGACTCAGTTGTGGATCTTTACGTATAATCTCTGAATCTTAAAAATACCACTACTGTCATTATTTTTAGGGACTAAATCCAAAGAGATTTAGACATCTCAGTTTTGCTTAAAATTCATCATGTCAGTACCATTGCCACCTTAAAGCTGCAACTCACTATAGTGCCTGTGTTTCTGCCGGTGGCTGTAACTGCCTGAGTCCTGATGGCACTAGCTGGCTTATCCCTTGCTCCCAGGTTTTGCTGAGAGAGGATACATTCCCTTGCCTATTCTGTCCCTGGGAATTAATTAATTAAATCCTCCTATAACAAAAAATTCTCAGAGGACTGGCTTTCTTCCTTCCTCTCATATATTCTATGCAAGATGTAGTAGCCTCATCTGTGACATGCAGGAATGCAGGTTACCCATGTTCTAAACCCTGCTTTGCCTAAGCTGAACAAGGCCTTTTATTAGTAACAACTTAATTGAAGGTTCTTTATGGTTAGCTGTTGAGGATGCTCATTGTGAAGCTGCAGTCCTGAATTCAAGTACTTCAAGTGTGGCATGAAAGGGCTTTTCTTCTAGATCTCTCAGGAAATTGTCTACCCAATAGAGAGTATCAAAAAGAGAGACAGGAGGGTGGTTTTTTGTTTTGTTTTAGTTTTATTTTCCATTTTGTTCACTTCCCTCCTTCATATTTGTGAGATAAAACCCCCACATCCTAGCTGCAACCTGTATGTCACTCATATTCATTACTATATTATCACTTGCTCATTTGGAGTTGATGATTTAATTCCTTGAGAAGGACTAATCTCTCTTTTCCATATTTTCTCATTTAAGTGTCTTTGTGAGGTTTGTCATCCTCTTTCAAGGTTCTCTTTGATATTTTTCTGGATGCTGGGCCCATTTTTACTGCTTAGTTAGGTTACAAACAATATTTAAGGTTATGATGCCTATATCATTCTTGTGGATCAAATCTTTCCTGCATGTTTTTTGAGAAAAATAGTACATGATTATTAGCTAGAGTGATGATCACATAGACACTCATCAGTTAGATACTAAATATGAACTAAGTACATCCTGATTCCATTTTTCTGGGCCAAGGGTTGTAAGCATAAATGGAAAATTCTCTGTATCATCTGACTCAGGATCTACTAGATCAATAGAAGCTGCAAATGCAGAGTGCATAATTAGCAATGAAAACACCAGAATCAGCTTCCCAAAAACTGTTCCACAGACTGAAAGATTAAAAATGGGGTAATGGTAACAACTAGAAAGTACAACTTTTGTGCCTAAATGTCACCTGGAGCCACAGGTTAAATATTAAGTCTGCAATTTCAACGTAAAGAAGCAGTTTCCCAAGAAGAAACAGAACAAATATGATTCTATAGCACTTTGACTGCTTCTTTGACAGCTTAATGAACTGCTTTCCTGTAAGCAGATATTCAGTGTCCCTGCTTGGCATTATAAATAACATCTGTCTAGCGCATAAATGGTAGTAGAGTGTATTAAAGGCTAAGGATTAAGCATTCATTAAAGGATGAATCATATTCATTATGGCCTCTTTCTGTAGAACAACCCTGTCTGCTGCAAACCCAAATAATCTCTGTGATGAATAAACTGAAAATGTCTTATTGAAGTAATACCCTACTTGCTTATTTCTGTAGGAGTTCATTAGCTTTATTGTTCTGTTTTATCTTCTCCTCCCAGTCAGATCTTGTCTTGCAATATTCTTGTTCCTGCAGTAACATCTCTTCAAGTGATGCTTCCACAGGCAAGACTTTCCTCCCTCTCCTCTTCTCAAAAGCTGTGTGTAATACTCTTCTATAATAAGACTCTCCATAGTTGAGTTCTATTCCTGTGCTGTCATCTACCTATCAGATCTCACTCTCCTTAGATTATTTTTGGTATACAAATGTCACACTTTATGAGAAAGAACAGTGTAAAAGCATCCAGGTAATCTTGGTCTCTGTATTAATTCATGCTTTCAATTTCTAACAAACTTTTCTTAGATAAGAAGTTTAAAAGTTGTGACAGTATAGGAACTTTTACTGAAAGTATGGTATTAGGAACCACAGAACAGAACCATTTGCATAGGGTTCCACAAAGCAGAAGAGTTTTGGATGATAATCCTTGGAAACTTATTAAATAGCATCAAGAAAACTAATTTTTGTATTTGGCTTTTTTCTTGCAAAACCAAAACTATTGGTACCATCTGAAAAATTCAGTTAGAAACATACATAAATCCAGTCCCTACATGTTGCTTTCTCCCCCACTCCTCTTCTACTGTCAGTTTTGAAACAGATGTAAGCAATTTTATTTTTTAATTAGATTGATTCACTGAGATATTGGCATGGTTAAAATGTTTGATCTTCTGTAGATTCTTGCTTCCAAATTATAAATTCTTTGGTATCGAGCTTTAAAAACTACCAGAGCATTATAGATTGAAGGACTGCCTGTTATTTCAAATGTTACCACGTGACTAAAATTCTGTCTTTTATTTTTGACTACAAAGGATGACACAGTAAACAGTCCTATTGAGTCATAGATTTGAGGTTCCAAAAAGAACAGTGAGGAGAAAGTGCATAAGTCCTCAGCAAGTCTCTGAGCTTAATAGAAGCGAGTCAGGAAACTTTTTGTAAAGCAGTTACCCTAGGCAGCCAGGACAATATGTACTAACATTTAGAAGCCTCTTCTGCTGCAGATAAAATATCTCAAGGACCATCAGTAGAAAATGCCCATTACTCTCTTGGAAGTATTATTTGCATTTAAGAATTCTATCAATTTTTTTTTTTATTTCTTCTGGTATAACAGACAACATACATTTATAAATCTAGTGGTTAGAAGGAAGGGTCTTCTCAAGAGAAAAAGTTGCTTGTTAAAGGTTATTGGTTGGCCAGGGCAGAAAGAGAACTTCAGATTTTAATGTATTCAGAGTATGAAATGATGTCTTTTAGTTATATCTTAATTAAGCACCACTGTGTTCTTTTAAGCATTAATAAATGAAAAACAGTTACCATCAATGAAATTTATTTCCCATTGGTGGGTATCACAAAAATAAGAGGTATCGCAAAAATAAGATGAGGTTATATGGTGAAAAGAAGTGTGTAAGTTGTGGAGACCTACAGCTGACAGCAATGAAAGTAGGAGAGAGACCTCCAGTAGAGGTCAGAGAAAGGGTTGCAATAAATTCAGAGCTGTATTCTCATTTTTCCCATGTTCAGCAGTGTTGAGATCTAGGATTCTGCTTTGAGATCAACTCTAAGGTAAAAAAGCTGTCAGTTTTGTAACATAAGATAAAAGAAAAATAAAAAGAGGAAAGAATCTGCTGCTTCTTCATTAGCATTTAAAAAAAGTATTTCATTTCCCAAGATTTCTGTCTCACATCCCTTCCTTATCTCCTATCCTTTGGAGCCCTGACTAAATGCATGTATTCACACCATCATCACAACAGCATCTGACTGCCTTGATGTTTTCCCTCCAGCCAAGAGAGTGAGCAAGTGTTTTCTGCATTTCATTGATGCAGTGCTTGGCAGGAGATGCTGTGGTTACAAGGCCTGCAGTTTGAAACAGGAATGAATGTCACACACCTAGTAGAGTATCAGATACTCTATTTATTTTTCTGCCTGTGAGAATGATAGACAACTATACTTCATTTTACTAATATGACTAATTTTTTAAAGTACAGGGTACTTGAGGTGAGAGGAACACTATCTAGTAACAGCACTGAAATTGGCAGCTGCCAGCAGAGCTTGTTGTGGCTATAAGAGTTGCAGTTCTGCTCTGATGGAGATGGATTCTCTCTCTCCTCCTATTGAGATGAATGCTGAAGCAATTTCGTAGATTTTTACTGTGTGCCAGGGTGCAGTTAGTGTTTCCATTTGCTTTGCTCTTCATTCTCTCCTTAATCATATTTTTCTATTTCCTTTTCTTTCATTTTTATTATAGGCAGACCTAGTATCATTGTCCATAGTTAAGATTGTCTAATAGTTTCTGTTTACAAGATTTGTTTTTTCAGTTGCATGTGAATTTGCTAACATTTAAGAGTTCAGGCAGAAATGTTACACAGAGGTCTCTGTCTCACACTATTGTTGACTGAAAGCTGCCACTAACACGATCTCAGCAGCAGTGTTAGGTGAAGAGGGTTTTTTAAGTGCTCCTAAGATTCAACTGGGAAGGTATGATATCACTGTACTTTGGAGAAAACGCAAAAATACCTTTGTGTCAAGGAGCACTTTCTTCACCACTACAATTATTATTCATTGAAACTAGGATCTGAACAAAATTTCAGTTCATAGATGTTATCTGGATAATTTCGAGTAATCTAGCTGTTAAATCTCTAGAGATTTCCTGTAGATTGTGGGTGCTTATCATAGTAAAGATCATCCATACATTCTGCACCTCAAATGTCCCATTCTTACTGTTGAGAATGGACACAACCTCGGAATGAGGAGGGTGAAGGCCGTACAAATGACTCTGATAGTGATTTTTCTCTAATTTGAAGGGTGTGTTTAATTTTTCAAGTTTCTTCACCTCTTGAAGTGTTTTTACATTTTGATATATAAAAGGAATAAGATAAACCAAGCTGTGTATTTGAGTACTGAATTTGTACTCAGTGTATTTATTGCAAAACATCTACAGAAAATCTTGTGTTCAGCATACATGCCCCAGTTCCCTGGCAAGCAACTTAATGTATTCTGGTTTTGCTCCTAGCAGTATCTTTGATTCATTGTGGACTGAAAGAAACTCATCTTCTCAGACCTTTAAAGCTGGGCCAGGTGGGTTCTGGGATCTCAGTTCATGTGGGTGCTGTAGGTCTTGAGATTGTGCTCTTTGTGTGTATGGCAGCATAGATACAATTACGAAGAAGGACTTCAACTGAAGACTGGTCATCTGACAAATTGGATCAACAAATTTGCTTTAAATGACCTTTCTAGAGATAATTTTATGAAAATTTCTATTTGTTTGCTCCCAGTTATTGGAACTTACTTTCTTTAAATGAAGATGCATGTGCTGAGAAAGACAAGTTTTTGTTTTCCTTTGGTAGTTCCATTTCTTGTTTTGAATGGTTTCACATGGGGAAACAAGCTGCTTTCTCAATAGTGGCTGATCTTGATTTCGCATATTCATTTAGCATCTTGAAGATGACAGAGACCACATTTGCTTTCTTGTGTTCTCTGGAACAGACAAGTAATTTGTTTTTGTTATGAAAGGTTGTACCTTTCTGCCTGCAGTGCTGAAGCAGACTGAGGACAACCCATATCCTTTATCTAATTCTGAGGCAAAACTCACGGTGACTTAAATAGCAAATACACAGAGCACACATTTACTTTTACATGATGTATCACTCCAATGACTTTACTGAAGATTTGCATCAGATTCCTGCTCTACCCTATCTCATACTGCAGTTTTTATTATGATACTGTAAAATATTTAGCTGTGCTTTGGAGTCTAATCTGAACCTACTCATGTCAGTGTGGTGACTCCATGGACTTCAGTGGGCTTGGGAATCAGGACGTGAAGAATAGGTGGTGTGTTTATGTTGCAGGAGTGTGCCACAGACATATTTTTCACTCTTGTGAGTCTTGAGAAAAATATTAAATAGGGGCTGTGCTGTGGGAGGGGCTGCATTTGGACCTGTAATAGGGCAATCGTTCACTACCTTCTTTATTTGAAAAATGCCACTCTAATTTGTCTACCTTTTCTTAAGTCTAATTATAGCAAAAATAATTTACTGTACAAAAGCATCTTTGAAATATGCCTTCTGAATACTTAAAAGTATTTTGACTGCTAAAGCTGCCATATAGATTCCCTTTTTCATGTTTTTATTGCACATATCATCAAAGATCTACTGTTGCTCATGTTTATGTACAAGTGTGGCCGCTAACCTTGCCCCACTTTCATAGATTTGTTCATCTCGTGAGACACTTTGCACGCTGTAAAGTGAAAAAAAAATACACAATTAAAACTTGTTAAAGATAATTAAAATGAAGTGGAGGAGGAAAAAAAAACCTGCCTCACTGCTTTGTTCATAATAATAGTCTCTGAACTATAATTAAATTCTTCTTTCCAATAATTGTATACATACAAAAGAATTTTCCAGATAGGAAAACAATACAATGATTAAAAATGATTAAGAAGCTGATTCCAAAAGCAAAGATGAGCCAGGGAGGGTTGGAAGGATTTTAGGTGGCTTTAAATATACTGTACCAGCTGGGTACCAGATGGTGTTTGGCTACTTGCACCCACTAACTGAAAATATCAGAGGAGCAACTACACTATTGCCAGAATCAGTTCCCCTCCTTTAAATAAAAGTGGCACTCCTGGGAACAACTTGGCAGTGAAGAAAAATTTCCTGACAGTGAGATCTATTAGATGGTAGAATAGTCTCCCAAAGGCAGAAGTAGATGCCAAATTTCTTGGCATGTTAAAGTGGCTGGACAAAAGCTAGAAAACATACCATAGGAGTGTGCTGCTCTAGGGAGGTGGTGACTTTGTTGTAAACATCGAATTAGGGGAATTAGATAACAATGTCGCTGCTTTCTTGAGAGTAACTTTAGAATGTTTTATATTATACAGATGTGTATATCTGTATATAATACATATGTATATAGAAATATGTATACTTGTATATAACATCTTATTCTGCATGTCATCTCTAAGCATGTAGAGGCAAAGAAGGTTATCAGGAGTGGTCAACATCGATTCACTAAGGGGAATTCATCCTTGACCAAACTGATAGTCTTCTATGATAGCATGATGGATTGTGTTTGACTGAGATGGAGTTAGTGTCCCCATAGCAGTCCTCAGAAACACTGTGCCTTGGGTTGAAGTTAACATGTGATGTTGTGACTGTTGTAAGGCTGGCACAGCACCAAGGGGATGGGATGGACAAGATCTTGGGAGGGGACATAACTGAGACAGCTGACCCAAACTGACCAAAGGGCTATTCCATACCATATGACATCAGCTCAGTAATAAAAGACAGAGGGAGTGGAACGTCTGTGGGAAGAAGACATCTGACCCCCAAACACATGACTAGCCATGTAGATGAGGGCAGAGCAGTGGATGTTGTCTGCCTTGACCTTAAAAAGGCTTTTGATAATGTCTCTCATAACATCCTCATAGGCAAGCTTAGGAAGTGTGGGTTAGATGAATGGACAGTGAGGTGGATTGAGAACTGGCTGAATGACAGAGCTCAGAGGGTTTTGATCAGAAGTGCAGAGTCTAGTTGGAGGCTTGTAGCTCATAGTGTTCCCCAGGGGTAACTTCGGGTTACTTCAACATCTTCATTAATGACCTGAGTGAAGGGATAGAAAGGACCCTAAGCATGTCTGCTGATGATACAGAACTGGGAGGAGTGGCTGCCATTACCATAAGGCTGTGCTGCCATTCAGCAGGACCTGGACAGGGTGGAGAGTTGAGTGGAGAGGAGCTTAATGAAATTCAGCAAGCGAAGGTATGGAATCCTGCACCTACGGAGGAATAACCCCATGCACCAGTACAGGTTAGTGGTTACCTGCTGGAAAGTAGACCTGCAGAGAAGGACCTGGGAATCCTGGTGAACCACAAAACCATGAGCCAGCAGTGTGCTCTTGTGGCCACGAAGGCCAACTGTATCCTGGAGTGCATTAAGAAAAGTGTGACCAGCAGGTTGTGGGAGGTTATCCTCCCCCTCTGCTCTGCCCTAGTGAGGCCACATCTGGAGTATTGTGTCCAGTTTGGGGCTTTCTAGTTCAAGAGAGACAAGGAACTACTGGGGAGAGTCCAGTGGAGGGCTACAAGCACCTCGAATGAAGAAAGGCTTAGAGACCTGGGGCTGTTTAGCCTGGAGAAGACTGAGAAGGGATCTTATCCATGCTTATCAATATCTAAAGGGCAGGTATCAGGAGGATGGGGCCAGTCTCTTTTCAGTGGTGCCCAGTGACAGAACAAGGGGCAATGGGCACAAACTGGAATACAACAAGTTCCTTCTGAACATGGGGAAGAACTTTCCTTTGAGAGTGAAGGAGCACAGGAACAGGCTGCTCATAGAGGTTGTGGAATCTCTTTCTCTGGAGACTTTCAAAACCTGCCTGGATGTGATTGTGTGCAACTTTCTGTAGGTGAACCTACTTTGGCAGGGGAGTTGGACTAGGTGATCCCCAGGGGCTTCTTCCAACCCCTACCATTCTGTGATTCTGTGGAATATTTAACTGTAGCTTTTGTGTTATGCTTGTTTATATGGGGCATCACTGAAAGATTAGAGAATCAATATTGACTGAAGATTCTTTTTTTTTGTCTGATTTGTCTGTAATCAAAAGATCAATCAGTCATTTCATGGATGTAGTTTGCTTCATGATCTTGGTAGTTGGATGCTTTTTAAAAAGTTATTTTGTACAAGGGTAACATACATACTTTCCTTCCAAAATGTTGTCAAGACATCTTGCAGAAACAATAAGCATCACCAATATGTTTACTAGACATGCAGACACCATCAGCTTTTGTGGATAATGAAAAAACTCTCGTAATTTGTTCCTCTTATCTGTGATCAAAAGATAATTAGAAAAAAAGGAAAGATAATTAAAAAGAAATTAACTTAACTTCAAACTCCCAGTTTTGTTGGCTATTTGAGAGTCAAACCAGAAATAGGAAGCACACTGCTGTATGTAGCAGTGTGCTAACAAGAAATCATCTCCAAATTGTTAGAAATGTGATTACATCAATTGTGTCCAAAATGAAAGGTTAAAGAAATCAGTAGAAGCACTGTATCATGGAATACAAAAAAAGGGAAAGATCTGATTAACCAATGAAGGTTCTAGCCTGTACAGACATTGCTGGAACTTGTTTGCTTTCGGACTAAACGATCATGTCCAAGGAAAGATGGCAGACAAAAAGTAAAATATTTTTATTTTCTGTTTTGTTATTATTTATTCATTTAAATGAATAAAATCCCTTGGGGACCTAAAGCCTCCAGTGTTATTTGAATGTAGCATTTTCAATTTGAGACCCAGCTGTGGACTCTTTTGTCTTTGAACTAAATGCAGCTGGGGCTGAAAGTACACTTAGCAGAGGAAAGACAGTTGTTTTCAGAGGGTAGGCTTTGATTCTCTGCATTTTCTCACTGCCACTACAGACTAATTTTTGCCTGTAAGTAGATTTTAAATCTAATGTTTAAAGCCATAGATATGCCTGTGCTGAGTGGCATCCTTGTAGGCTGCACAGAAAGCACATAGCCTTCTCCACAGACTTTCCTGCCTTTGAAAACTTTGAAGTATCCCCACAGGAGCTCTTCTCAGTATGAGAAAATCTGGAGTTTTAAAAATTCAGTCAGCTTATAGTCCAGTGTTAGTTTTTAATGATGGACAGAAGAAAGTAGAAGTACAGTGGAGTCCTTTGCAAGTGTGTTGCAACTCCTCGCTCAGAGCTTGTTCCTCATTCTCATTTAGTTCAGAGACAGCAGGACAAAATCACAAGACTATGTTTTAATATCCATTTCTTTCAAAAATCTCATTTTGTGGGAAGATTGCTTAAATCCCAGTAGCACACTGCTTCTTTGTTGTTGTTGGATATTTGCCAATCAGCACTTCTAGAAAAGCACCGCTTAGGCCAGTTTATACATGTTGTAAGGGTCTGCTGTGCTTCAGTGTTGCTATGCTCAGATTTAAGCTCTATGACCATGAAAGAGTGAATGGTGATGATCAAAAAACCCTGTCCATCCAGTGTCCAAATCTCATCAGCTTTTCTCAAAGCCAGATAACAGAGGGATATCAAAACTAGTAAGAGATTACTGAGTTTATTTTGAACTGACAATTACAAGAAATAAGTTCTGTCCACAGTAGCAGCATATGTTATCTGCATTCTGCTACCAGCATGCCACTGCTTTTACCTCGTTGAAAATGCTAAATGAAGTTTTGGTAGGAGATTTTGAAATCATAGCAGTATAAAAGTAAACATTCAACCAGACTCAGGTCCTGGTTCCACATTAATCTTACACAACAACGCAGAGAACAAAAGCTAACTGCAGACCCTGGCCAGCTGAGATTCTTTTTGGTCTGAGAAGGGTGCCAATGTAATGAGGAACTGACATAAAGCTCGCAGCGTACAAAATCCCTCCTCTTCAATCTCTGTTTGTAGGATGAGTTAGGAGGAAAGCAGAGTTATAAACATACAGTTCTTATTCTGCAACTCCTGGATTTGGAAAGGCCCGAGGATCCAAGTAAAACAAACAAAGGAATTTAGTGCATCTTTGAAGATATTCTGGCCAAAAGTGCTTTTTGCATTCCCATTATTAGCAAGTTGAGAAAATGGCACTCAAAATAATTTTCTAATTCACCATTTAGCTAGATTGATATATGTTTTCTGTAAAATATATATGAACATCCAACTATGGACAGACAGACCCTGTAGCATGAACCTAGAGGTGGGTACCTCTAAATCATTTCTGTGCAAAAAAAATTTAGACACACGCTTATTTGAAAATGTGGCTGCCTTTGTTTACTTGTTCTTCAAAGTGGGGCTGTCTTCTTACATTACACAGGTCAGTAGGAAAAAAATCTGCTTTGCTGTAACGCTGCTGACTTCTGTAAAGACTGAATTTGGCATTTGACTTTGGTCAAGTTACATCAGAGAAGAATGTGTCTGTAGCTATCCTACCTTGCAGACTTCTAAAAGGAATTGTTATTTCAAAGGAGTGTACTGAGTCCATCTTTGCTTCCTGAAGAACTGCAATTAAACAGAACTTTTCTGAAGTCTTCATTTTTTTATTTCTACTTGTCTTTCTGCCTGAGATAGTTAAGTAGCTTTTTTACATATTAATATTACTTAACATGAGCATGTTAATATTGATGAGCATCTTAGAAATCAAGTAACAATATCCAGTAATTTAAATTCAGCAATGATATTTTTTTTCCTCCCCTGTAACAAGAACATGCAACATGCATGAACCTATAGAGAAGATTTTGGGAGCTCATGAAACAGAGCTGACCCATCTCGATGAACAGCTTTTCTCTTTTGTGCTTGTGTGTACTGCACATCCTTTCAGAACACAGTCCCAAATCATAATGATGTCCCAAATCACAGGATTAATGTGTCTATGAGCAGACCTCTTATGCCTCTAGAATGAAGTACTCTTTGCTAATTTCTCTTCAAGACACCAGCTTAATTGCATTTTAAACAAATGGGCTGCTTTGCTGGCCAACTTTTAAATGAGATAACAGCAATGTTCACTCTCCAGCAGTGATGAGTGCCTTGCAGTAGATTCAAAACTCTGTTCAATAACAGGTTTAATCTCACACCAGCAGATTTACTGCAGAATAAACTGCCACTGAGCTCATAATTAGTAAAACAAAAAAACCCAACCTACTAAATATTATTTTCCAAAGCAGCAGGCTATGTTTTAGTGGAAGTTTTTAGTCCTTTTCTTTGTATGTTTTATTGATTTTATGTATGATATTGGGAATTCATGCTATGATTTAAGATAATAGCCTTTATCGATCACTTAAGCAGTTGTTTAGCTACATAGTAACAAAATGAAGCTCCCATTCATGGAATATGTGATACTGACAGCGGGGAGACCACAGTGCTTCCCTTCTTAATGTTTATTTCTTTTTTCCAAAAGCATATTCACTGCTGGAAAACAGCAACTGCAAACATTTGTGCTTTAGAAACAATCTTCCCATAATTTTCTTTGTTGCAGCTATTAGTAGCCAATTGTGATTCAGTGATACCCAGTTCAACAAACAGATGTTCCAAAGTATATTCTCTGTAGCATGAAAGCAAATATTAATGAGGTAATTGGAACTATTGAGGAAAAGAAAATGGTGAGTATGTAGTTTTTAATGCTTGAAGTTATGCCCTTCGGTGTTTTCTTGTATTTAGTGACAAAGTGAAGCTTCAGTATCTAACTGTGTTTAAACACCAGAGGGGAAATTTTTAAAAAGGCTTAATCCTAGGTTCAGGTTTGTGTGTGCACACTAAATTTGTACTCAGGAAGGAGAAAGTTGGAGAAATTGAAAAATCTGGTCTCTCATAATTTAGTAAAAAGGCCCCCCCAAATGATATAAAGCAAGTGGGAGGCGAGGAAATGAAGTCTAGTCTACTTCTAGTCTTTCTTCTTTTCAGCTAGTCATATGTATGGTCTGCTTCTGTCTGTGAAAGAGGGTGGTTTTATTTTTAATGGATCTGTGTACAATTTGTCCACCATCTAAACTATAGGCCAATGATTCTTATTTCACATATATATTGCACATGTAGAGTTGCATTAGACACATTTATCCATTTAATTATTTTCAAAATTTCTTTAAAAATTACAAAAGGCACAGCACATGCTGTAAACCCTCCTTTTCATCATGTATTTTTTTCCTGGTTAAGATATTATATACTAGACTGTTAAAAGGCTAAATTCAGTACATTATTTTTACACTAAAAATAATACACTTCAATACGATTGTAGTAGTGCAGTCAATGTGATGCAATACACAGTACACACAGCAACTGTGTTAAGGATTGGAACCTGTTTAGCTGTGCTGAATTAAGTGCTGAATGCTTTCTTTGGTTGTTTCCACATTTTGAGGTAGGTGTGGTCCAGAGGNGCTGTAGCTGTTCTGTGATTCTGTGATTCTGTGAGTCAGTGCTGTCCCGATACTCACACAGAATCACACAGAATCATTAAGGTTGGAAGAGACCTCTAAGATCATCAAGTTCAACCACTTTGTCCATACTTGGGAAGCCCACGTTTCCTTCCAAAGGAATGCTGGTTTTCAAGGGTGTGGGTCACAAGGGTGCCTCATCGGACATCCAGCTAGCTGTGCATCTGATGACCAGCACTTAACTTCACAGAACTGGTTTGCTCTAGTTTAAGCACAGGCAGTGAAATTCATGTCACCTGATAGCCACCCAATGTATCATTTCTTTGCTTGTTTTTCAGATTTTATCAAAGTCTATTGTGTATTTATTAAGTTAGGGAAGGTATTGTGAAAGGTTACAAAAACCCTGCCACCAGATTCTATTCAAAATACTTTTCCTGTTTGTATATGTGCAAGTTTTTGTGACTAAATACAAAGGTACTGGGGGGTACCATAAACAAATATGAAGGGGTCTAGAAAAATCCTTCAAAAAGGTCTGATTTTCAGACTGTGCCTGAGATTTTGATTTTAATTTTTTTTTCCCAGCTTAGCAAAAAAATGTTAAATATGTTGTGTAAAATCCAGTAAGTGTCAATAAATACTTTAAGCTACAATAAACTTAGCCATTTTTAATATTATATTTTATACTAATAAAAAATTACACCCCCCCCCAAAAAAAAAGTCTTTTTTTGTGTATAATTCATCCTCAGAGGAAAAAGTCAAACATAATAGTATGGAAATGTTTCTAAGATAGGAAGATTGGTTTTGCCCAG
This sequence comes from Bucco capensis, assembly GCA_013396975.1. Classification (NCBI taxonomy): domain Eukaryota; kingdom Metazoa; phylum Chordata; class Aves; order Piciformes; family Bucconidae; genus Bucco; species Bucco capensis. Next base: position 469,369 of record VWZO01013820.1, on the reverse strand, counting down.
TAAAAGTTAATTTTGTGGCTAATTTTACAAGACCTCTCTTGTTCTATCATACAAAAAAAGATAGAGGAAAAGCAACTGCAAAGCTTTATGCTGTCATCTGAAATCTTTTGATAGTTCTTTGATTAAGATATTTGCTAAGGTTTACAATGAACATTCTTCCTGTTCTGTAACGTGGTTCTGTGTATTGAAGCCTTCTCAGAGCTGCATTTTGCTTTGACCAAGAAATAGATATTTTACATATGAAATTTTCAGTAGCTGAATTGGAAATAAGGTAAAAAAGCATCACAGATGGAATGTTAGGAGATAGGACTCAGCAGCAGGAGATATATTAATGGCTGGTGGATAATTAGCAACAACTTGATGTTTCAGTGTCACTTTTGCCATGGGATTGATGCAATGAGCCTGTTAATACTTGTTCGCAGTTGGATTTTAGTAGGTATTTTGCTACAGCTGCAGCTGCAACTGCTACGGAGTGTGTGTGCGTGCAATACCATATATGCACTGTGTGTTTGGATTTGGCTGCAATGTTTTGGCTCTGCATGAGTTTTATGTTTCTCTTATTGTTTGGTATTTGCCATCCTAGACTTTATTTATTTCCACCTTTCCTGCTCCTGCTCAGATTTGCTTGGAACAGCCTTGGCTGCTGGTATGAGACGTTTCAAACTGTAGGGGGAAAGAGCCAGTTTCCCTGTACAGAAAGCAGTGATTGGAGTGTCAGTGAATATGAATAAGCCTATTGATTCTTTGCTATTATGTTCCTCTTTCTCCAGCATTTCTACTATTAGAAAAACATTCAGAAGATAAAGTGTGACTGATAAGACAAAAAAGAGGTTTTGATAAATATAAGGAAAAAATTCTGTAGATACACTAAGAATACTAAAATATTTCAAGGGCTGAGTGAATTAGTTAAGCTATATGTAATAACATATAAAATCTTGACACCGTAAGGTGTGAATATTGTCTGGTCCATTTACAGAATTGAGCTGAGCTCTGGGGTGCATTGAAGAAGCCTATACTTCAATTTCTTGTGTAACAGAATCTGAACAAGAGCAGTGTGTTTTGCCATTTAGGCACATTCTTTGTTTTTTTTAAAAAATGGGTTAAAAATATTAACTAAAATACTCTTTTAGGGAAGCTAAACTCTTCTTCACAAAAATAAAGTAGAAAAGAGCAGCAAATCCCCATAAAACTGGAAAAAATCAAATCATATCAAATTGTAAAATAGATGTCATTCTTAGGATGCTTAGGAAAGATATTTTGCTAGAAATTTTTCTGGATGGAATTGAGTATAGTTTTAGTCTGCAAAGTGTACAATATCTTAGTTTTCACCATCCTGGATTCTTTCTATAATTTTAAAGCCAATATTATGTCAATAATTATTGTATCATTTGTTTTAATTTTATAAAAGCTATAAAGACATTCACAGATTTAATTTAAAAATGGGTTAAAAAAAACCCAAGAAAATGCAGTATTCTAAATATCCACTAGGCTCACTTCTGATAGGAGCATCAGCTGTTTATGTTGAATCCTGTAACATGTTCCGTTGTACACTAATGTTAATTTCCCATGGCCACACATAAATCCCTTTTCACAAGGATTTCTAACTCAAACTCCTTTGGGATTAAATTTTCAGGTAAATCCCTCTTAATTTTAACCATTTAAAAATAAATCTACCTAGAAGTTTTGGGAGAGTTGTCTTGGATTTCCTACTTTTTCATGCATTTATTGGATACCAGACTTGTTTTCTAGAATGAAAAATTTTCCTGAACCAAGAAGGACTGAGTGTACATATTAGTATATTAATGAACGTTTTGGACAGTAAGGAAAAAACATTTCACATATGCAAGAACACCTCTTTAGCTAAAATTTCATAAGGACTTCTAGTATGTAAAGTTATTGAGCAGCCACGGCTCTGTGGGTGAAGAGCTCCCCAGGTATACACTGACGGGGGGGACTGGAGCTGTTTATGTCAATGGTTTGCAAATAATGGGTCTCTGGGAGAGTTTAAAATTGTGGTTTTCACTCCAGACACTGGTGCTTTTTAGGATGAGCTGAGCTGCTATGAGGCTTGGCACTCTTCAGTGCACCTTAGGCAGCAGTTCTTATACTTCCATTGAGATTGTAACAGCTGGCCATTACAATCAATCAAGTGACATTTCAGGGGAAAAAAAGAGAAATAAAAGATACTGAATTGTAACTTGTCTCAGAAAGAGTAAGGAAGTTAGAGATTTACCTTTGACTATAAAAAACAGGTGTTTGTAAATAAATCACAAACTAATCATGCATTTATTTTTATTTGTAGTATTAATTCTGTGCAGGTGTTGGTTTTATGTTGCATTAGTCTTCTGCACGTAAAGTGCAAAGCATTCAACTATACGATGTGTATAAACTTGGGCTGGTCAGAACTTCACTGACCAAACCATTAAGTATCATGTACATTTTCCTTGCAAGACTTCAAAACAAAAATAAGGTATTGGAGAAGCTAGTGAAGAGATGAGGATTTTAAAGGGTAGATGGGACAGCCTTCGAAGGCCATCAAAAAAGAGCCTTTGAAAAGTCTGGGGCAGTAATATCATCTAAGTTTTTTAATTGCTGAAATGGAATGGGAAGCGAGAGGTGTAAATCACTCACATACACTATTCAGCCAGCCACACAGTTACTGCATAAGTTGTTTCTGTTTCTCCCAGAGTATGGTTTAATGAGTTATTATTTTTGCATAACATCTGTCTCTTAGTGCTTTCATGTTCTACATTAACTGGAGTAGCTAATCCTATATGAACATACTCATATTCATTATATGAACATGTGATTAGTCTATATGTAATTGAAGTTATTAATGAATATGCTTACTGAGTATTGGCAATTTGCTTATCAGCAACAAACCCAAAATCATTAATGTAAAGATTATAATCAGAGCAGTTAATGCAAAGCACATAGTTCCTGGGGACTACCTAGGTTAACTATGTATTTTTTTACTTAATGTCTTCAGGGATATTTAACAATTAAAGCATCTGCACCTGAAAGATCAGAACAGGGAAAAATATAGAGAAGCTATAGTTTGACACAACAACTATGGTGTACCAAATTTCTTCTCTCTGTTTTTTCCTGAAGTAATTCAATTGACACTAATTTAAATAAGAGTCAAAGGAGCAGTAGGTTCAGAAAGTAGTGCTAACCACTTAAACTTCCACTATTAGCAACTGCCACTCTTCAGGGTCAATTGTTTCAGTGTGTAAGCCTAATTTTTCTCCCATAAATATATACTAGGGGTAGAAGAGCCTCCTCTTAGGTGAAGGATTAGTGAAGATGGTCAGAATGGATCAAAGTACTTCAGGTGGGCTGCAGGAAGGGATCTTTTTCCTTCAGAGACATTTGTAGTTATGCCTTGGTAACACTGATATTTTTCTCTTTCACTATTACTGAAATGAATTCTCTTCACCTCTTCCTTATTCTCTTTATAGGTCATTACAGATGATCTCCAGGGTGAGCAATCTCATCAGAAATCAGGTGAGACTGTTCTGCTCACTTTGAAAGCAGTGAGAAAAATGTTTTGGTCATTTTGTGACATGTGATTAAAACAAAGAAATATAGATAGAGAAAGGTTGCATCCTGGATCAAATAAAGTCTGGAGTTAACTCTTAAGAGAGTTTTAAAATGGAATGAAACTGAGAAGTTTTTCATCAGGTATACTTCCAGTACCAGTTTTGCTACCTGTGAAGAAGCTTCATGCAGAGCTTTACACATCTATATCTTATAAGAAATATGCCACCGTAAGTGATGAAGAAGCTCTTAACAATAGCTCCAACTAAATCCTATTGTTGTAAATAATGAAGTAAAGCACTACTAGTTTGTTTTGATATGATTTTTGGTTTTTGTTTCTCCTAATCTGGAGAAAACTGTCTTCAAGAACATAAAGCTTCCCACATAGCTAGCAATAAAGTTGCCATTGTACAACACACAGGAATTTTAAGCAGAAGTTCATACTATTCCTGCATGTTCTCTGTACAGGAGTATTTATTTTTTTTTTTTTAGTAATATGAAGACTGGGGAGTGTGATGAGATCTAGGACAGATAAGGATTGAGTTGAATAGTAGTCCATCAAACCTACAGATGTCTAATGCATGTACATCCCTGAAATTTTTGCTAGCAAAAATTGCATTGCACTTAGATATTAAGTCTTTGTCTCTGCAGCCTGATCTACTGATTACTGTGCTTTTCATTTTGTCAGTAATACGCAAGCTTTCTCTTAACTCTTGTAATTTGCAGGGACACAAAGCATGCTTGAAATTACTTACCTGACTGCACTTTGTGTGAAGAACTCCATCCTCTTGGCTGTTTTACATTAACAGTGAATTACAGTTCACTTCAGTGCAATTAGACCTAATGAGGTGCACATGGAGACTATTGGGCCACCCTGTAACCACATTATATGGGCTTGCTAGTTGCCATTTTAATCAATTGGTTTGACCTTTGAGTGCAAACTACCACAAAGCACAAAGAACTTTGTGGCCCAGATACCTATTTACCTGAATGCAGGGAGAGATGATAAAAATTAGCCTCTGCTCAGGAAAAGCTGTTTTTCTGGTGAGTCTTTAGAAAATAAATCCTATTTGTGAAAAGATAGTTAAAATGATTGGTCATATCATAAGTACAGTTGAAATATTACTGTAAATATTTTACTTTCTGTTCTGGTATTACTTGACTTGAAATTTGTATCTTGCATCATTGGCTATTTAGGAACCAGATGTTAAATTTGATAAAAAATATTAATTTTATCAAATTACGTTGTGGTAATGAAAATCAAGCACAGCTTTATGTAACCTTGTTGAATGTAGGTGGACTTCCTACAAGATAGGTAGTTTTGTTTAACTGTATTCAGTAGCTATTTTTTTTGGTGTTTATTGGAGGGAATGTTTTCACTTAGTCTAGGGTATGCTTTTCAAGTCCTTATCAAACTAAACCTCCATTAAGGGTAATGAAAGTACACTAGATTGTAATTTACAGAACTGAACTTTCGTTGTGAAGTGGCTATTCATCAGAGAAGTTAAATATGGGGTTAAAGCTACAAGGTTCTGTTTCCCAGGGAAACCTTCTGAGCATAGCAAAATGAAAAGCAGTGGGACTATTTCTGCAGGTTTTACATAGATGTAGATCTGTTGCTCCCTACATAATCATTACTTTTCCTTGTTTTACTTCTTACTATAGGCCTCACAGAACAAATATTCACTTAATATGTAACAGAAGAGAAAGGAAGGTATTCAGAGGACTTTAAAGGGTAGCTACAAAATATGATTGAGATTTTTTCATGGATAAAACACCCATCCAAGGGTTTAGCCTGCCTCATGCTACTCTCCCTCTTCTGTTGCTGTTAGACTTCCTTCCTATGTCTTTGCTGTATCTGTGTGCTACTAGGCTCNTTATCAGCGCGCTTGGAAAAGGCACTGATGAGGAGCGTGGATGGAGCCCTCCCTGGATCTTTGTTCGCGAAGCCTAGCCATACACACACACCTGCTGACTTGAAATAAGTAACAATGAATGAGATGTGGAAAAGGGAAGAAGGGGTTCCCACACATGGATTTGACTGCAATGTCAGAACAACCTGTTGTGCAGAAGGACACATGCATATAGAGGCAAGAAAGCATAAGGAAAAGCAGGATGTGCAGTTGTCAGGAGATAGAAAGGAGATATATCTCTCATATGTCAGAAGTATTCACAGACAAGCTGTAAAGAGACAATCTCTCTAGTTCCTTTTATGCATGAGTTTGGTTTCTATTCTACTTTCCATAATAAGTTTTGTTTTTATCTTAATGAAGACTATTAAACATAAATAAATAAAAAAAATGTAGTTTGATCCTTCTTAGAAAGTCAAAGTGAATTTTTGGTTAATTAAAATATATTAAATACATACATAAAAATATAAGTAACCGTGGCAGTTTGTCTTGTCTTTATGCCATGGAATATGGATTGGCCCATAGTATTTGGAAAGTGTTCCTAACCAGTATTTTTTTTGTTAAAACCATGGTAATTATGGCCTTCTGTCTTGGAGAGTAAATATTTGCAAATAATGTCTGAAATAGTTCTCATTAGTCATTTCCAGGAGACTGAAAATGGTTCACTTTAATAAATCTCCTTAGTATGTTTGAAAATGATTATCTTACAACTTTTAGAATAGCTTCTGCACCACACCTTGTGAGAGGACATGAGTCAGATGTGCAACCTAACAGGAATCTAGATATGAATTCCTGGTTATGAGTCACACTAAGGAACAATGTCTTGATCTTTGCTTGAAATCACAAGTATATAAACTTCCTTTGCCCTATTGTGCTTAGCTTCTAAATGAGAAAATCCTATTGTGCTTCAATTAAATAAAACATCAGAAATGATCCTTTATTCTAATTGCATATAAGTTGACAAGGAAAGTTAAGTTTTGTGCTATTGTGGTAATTAATGAAATAAACATTTTACAGAAGGTGTTAAATTAGACAAAAGTGTCTTTATCTCCATAGATGTGTATGAATAATTTTGTTAAATCCTATTTCTGTTACTAATGCATGCTCATTTAAATTCATCCAAACCCATCTTCTGTTTCTAATACATGTTAATGATTTTGCATATTCAAAAAAACCCACCTGGATACATGGAAAACATGGAAATACTGTCAGTTAATAATAGATGTTATTATCAATGGACCATATAATGCTCTGATAATTGAATAATGCATGAAGCATCTTGGCTTACTTTTAGACTCTTATATTGTAAGTATATACTTATACTCTTATACTGATACCTATGTGTCATACAATCTGCATACTACTGTATATAGTTACTCTAATATGAAAAAATGTTATAGTTTAAACATATTTCTATACCTAATATCCTCTATCTAATCTTAAAATGAAAGTGAGAACAGTTTGAATGATATTAACTGGGTGATAAATACTAGTAGCCTACGCTAGCCACTATGCAGTGAGTTGAAATGCTTGTTCCTAGAACATATAAACCAGATTACAAATGGTTTCAATTACTTGTTCTGTGGATTATTTAACTGTACTGTGAAGTAACTGGTGTGGATGGCGGTGCCAAAATTGGTCCTCTATAATGTAAACTTTTCTATGCAGTATATTGAAGTATATTACTGTTTTGGTATAACTGATACTTGTCCTTCTGTTATTTTCCTACACAGAATTAAAATGCAAGTAGACATAGAGTAGGTATTCCTTCTGTGTGGACTGGGTTATGATGTAAGCTTGTCTAGTATCTGTGTGTAAACAGACAATTTGAAATGCACATTGACTTGACTTGCATTTGAACTCCCTTCCTTTTTCTTTCCAAAGGTTGGTTGATGCCAAAGGCCATCTGTTTCCTGTAGCACAGAAAGATGTAGACATTGAGAGAACAGAATTTTAATTTGTTCAGTAAACTACAATTTAAATGTTTATTTCAAGAGTCTGAATAGTTTCAACATTGAAATTTTGAGTACAGTGATTTTCTGCTCTTTTGTATATTTAAGGTTTGAGTGCTATGATATATCTCAAAAGTAAAGGAGTATGGCATATACTCGCTATGCCTGTACTAGCACCATTTCAAACTTGTGCAGGTTGTGGAGGATACCCAAATCTCAGATACTCAGCAGAAAGTAAGGAGTGTTCAACTGAAGCACCTCATACCATTTTGTTTCACAGATGTATATATAGCCTTGGTGTCATAATTAGCCCTTTTAGTCTAGGAGGCTGAACCGTCTTGAGAATCTGCACCATTAACTCTCAACTCACATCATCTGCTGAGTCCTTTGATTTGAAAGTAGCTATTCCTGTATTTAAATATGCTTTGTTTAATTTTGAACTCTCAAGAAACAAACTTTAGAGGAAATATTTGATACCAACTAGCAATTTCATCTACAAAATAAATTTATGAATATGGTGTTAAATTGGGTTAGTTTACTCTTGCTTGATTTAGCTGTGTAGAGTGGACTGGGGAACTGGAAAATAAAAAAGATTGATTTGAAACTAAATCAGTAGAAGAGAAATTTAATGATGAAAATAGATCCATCAATTTACACTGGTTATATTAAATCACACCTGAGGGCCAAATCTAGGTTGTTATTCCTTCTAGCCACAAAGGAATCCTATGATGCTCTTCTTCATTAAGATAAAGAGCAACAAAGCCTACTTTTTTTTTTAATCTTCAGATAGCCTGTTGAGCTATTAAGTATATCTAATGTGTATATCATTCTGACAAGCTATTGCTTTAGTAGGTTCTATGACACAAAAGACCAAGGACACTTTTAAAGTATTGACAGTGTTACTTTAAAAGATGGGGGATTGTTGTGAGTTTGTTTGGTGGGGATTTTGGTTTTTTGTTTAGTTTGGGTAAGTTGCAGTTACCTGTCAGAGTTTCATTTACATATATAGAGCATATGATAAAAAGTATAATCAAGCAATTGCTAGTTCATCTCTCAGTCTCAAAGATGAAAGTTTTTCTATTATTTCAAAAATCTGTTACACAATACTTCTATTATTTAAATTGTGGTTCTATTTAAGAATATGCAACAGCATCATACTCTGTTACGGCAAAAAAAAAATCTAATCCTGAATGAATAACTCTACCTTCATATTTTAATCCAATAAACAATTAGGTGCTGTATAGGAAAAAATAATTTAACTGTAGTCTGTATTGAAGATTTATATGTCATCAAAGGAAGTATTAGTTCTCAAGAAATTTCTGTGATTAAAGAAACTGTATGGCTTCTTGTATCTTGGCTGCTTCCACTGTTCTGATTAGCATTGAATAGGAGTACTTTAGTATTGCTGAAGTGCACAGTAATTGTACAAATTTACTGATGATTATATATCCTTTATTGGAAGATATGATTTACTTTTTCATATTCTTTAATCCTTGAGGTTAAGCTAAAATTTTCAAAATAAAATATTGCCCTTTTATACACTCAGAGCAATTTTACTTCAATTGTATGAAATGTAACCTGTCACAATGCTTCACCATAAATATTAAAACTTCTTACTCATCTCCAACAAAAACCTTTATAATTAAATAGTATGGATAACGGATGGAAAATTTGCCAGAATTGCTATTGTTCTGGTGCTATTATTTGTTATGTTGGTTGGTTGGTTGGTTTTCTGTGTGGAAATAATAATACAGAATAATACTTCAGGAGCATTTGCAAAACAACAGCATTTTGGCTTCAAACTCAATTAGAACAAAGAACACAATAACACATTACAATATAAATCTGACATGTAGTTTTCCTTCAGGAGATATTCAGTTTTTAGTTTTAAACAAGTCCCTTAGAAGCTTTAGGGTTCTTATGATGCCTAGAGTCAATTTTGAACAATTTTGCAACTTACTACAGGGAATCTTAATTCAAATTCAACAAAACACTGAAAGAGGTATGCTTTGGGGTAGTTAATTTCCTCAAAGGACCATCAGTGTGAAACCTCAGATACAGAGATGCAACATGTAAATAAAATATGTCAGTGAAAAAAACCTGGTAAATACCAAGAATAGCTCTTTCCTTTTAGGGAAAAAAATGCAATTCACATTGTTGGGACATACAACTATTCATTGTGATAGAAAGCAAAATTACTAAAATGCATTGCCTCACTGTTAGAGAATGGGATAAAATTCTTTTGGATAAGAAGAGGTAGAATTATTAGTTGCAAATACAGGATCTAATTCCCTAATTATTTGAGAGAGATTCTACTAAACTTGGACTTCAAATCTTTGTTCTGTGAAGAAGTACTTCCTTTAGTACTTCCAAAGCAAGTGCTTGATGTGATTGATATAGGTGAATAATTTTCATTTTGTGGGTTTTTAGTATTGGATACTAATGTGACATGTGACTCATTGCTTAAGTTACATTGTGGTGTTTCTGATCTGTGACAAACTGTATGAGATCTTCTAAGCTAGAAAGCTACAAATAATGTATTGGGTGCTCTCATGATTAATTTAGGCAGAAAAAAAAACCCCACCAAAATTAAAAATGTCACTTGCAAGACTGTTGGTAGTACTGTGTATTTGGCTTCTGCTCATGGTTAACAAATTATTTCACACTGAAAATAACAGTAGAACCACCTTAGTATATGTATCTTGAAAACTAAGCACCATATTTTTATTAATATTCAACAGGCCTGCTCTTCTGTGAATGCTGTACTTCCAATATTATTCTCTATAAGATATGTAAATATCACACATTCTTCTTCCATTAGCAGATTCAGGTTTCTGAACTTATCACATTAATTATGGTGACCTAGTTACATAATAGAATAACATTTGATATAGAAAGAGTTTGAAAATAACAGTTCATCAGGAAGTAACTTAAAAGAACTATTCTGTCCCCAAATTCCTAAATACTTTTTTTTTTAGATTGTCTGTGTCTTAGTACAGTTGTGACACCAAGACATAAAATGTCATACCATACATACATACAATACATAGTATTTGAAATAGCTAAATATTTGAAATAGTTAAATGTTGGCTGTTTGGTTTTGGGTTTTTGGGTTGTTTTTTTTCTTTTAACTGTGTATTCTAATTACTATTAGGCATATTATAATAGCTTTGTATATGAATCCTAGTTAAAAAGCTACTGAGATTTGTAAAACCCCTTTTCTTATTGTTGACTGTATTGATATGCCTAGGCATTAAGAAAGGCATTAAAATGTAAACTAAAAATGTGATTTTAATTCTGTTCATAGTATTTTCACTGTAAGAGTGTGAAGGAGCCCGTAGTCACATACCTCCAGGATTTAATTAATGCCTTGTAGATCCAATAGAGCTTTTTTTCCCTGGTTTATTTACTGTACTGGAAATTGCAATGAAATAGATACGATAGACATAGATAGATTTAGACTAGATATGAGGAAGGTATTTTTTACAGTGAGGTTAGTGAAACACTGGAACAAGTTGCCCAGAGAGGTGGTAGAAGTTCCATCCCTGGAAACATTCAAGGTCAGGTTAGATGGGCCTCTGAGCAACCTGCTCTAGTTGAGGATGTCCTTGCTTACTGCAGTGGTGTTGGACTAGATGACCTTCTAACCCCCAAACTATTCTAAGATTTTATATGTAGGGTTTTGGCTTCCTCGGTTCTGAGGGAATAGGAACAAAAATGGCCTTTTGGGGTTGAGGGTAAAGGAACCTCTGTATTACTCACATACACTGTTTCACTAACTTTGTATTTCACTGCACAGCAGGCTTGTATCATTATTAACAGTGCAAGAATAAGGAGAATCACTTCAAAAAATACAAATCTTCTACCTGACCCTTGAAGACGTGCACGATCAGATAGTTTTGTGTTGGGTATTGTTAAGGAAGCTGTGTTGCAATTTTCACTTGCAAGCAAATGTACTGAAGATATTTTTTCCTTGGCAATTATTATAACTCAAAGTCCTTTCAAAATGTTTTTTGATTATTAAAAAGAAATTCTGTAAGTTTACTTATCCTTTATCTGATCTGAGAAAGTTATTTCTCTTTGATGAAATGATTTGTACTTTTTCTGAATGGAATAGGCAGTATTTGTGAATCAGACTGTTAATATTAACAACTTTCTGTGCCAATGTATATCCGAACATGTATATAAACAAGATCAGTCATAAGTACAGCAGAAAGTATTGCTCCTGGCAAGCGTTAGCAAGGAGATGATAACACTTGTAGTATCTCATCACCACAGCACAGCGCTGTAAGGTCAAAACATTTGTCCCATGTTGCTTTCCCTATTTTCTTCAGTTTGACATGCTGCACTAAAAAGATACCAACCTGCTGTTACAATCCCAGTAGATCAAGTTGTTGATGTCAAATATTTTCAGCCTCTTCAGGGCAAAAGCACTATGCTAGCAGCCTCACCAGTGAGCTAGATGAACCCTCAGTATATCCTATAGTCACTTTATTACCTCTGCCTAGTGCTGACTGAATAACATCAAGAGTAGAAAAGATGGCTGGCATACTCTCTTCCCTTTTTTCCTTCCCTAGGACAGCATGGCACAGTGGATAGGATTGTGTACTGAGAGTAGGCACTGTGCTGGTTTGCCAGTTGTTTTCCATATTGCTTTTTTATCCTTTCCCTTCACATGTCTTCCTGTAAACACTTAGAAAAATGGTAATACCCCGTCATTTTCTGGATTCATTATTAAATAATAGCGCATACTAAATAATATGAATGAAAATAATAAGGTTTCTTGAGTATTTTGTCACAGCTGCAGTTTAATTCTAGCATTTCTTACAGTGATAATTAATACCAGGTAGGCTGAACGTTCTTATCTTTGTTTCTTGCCTACTTTCTCAGCAACAATCTTGAGTCTTTCTTTCTGTGCAAGGAGTTGGTAATGATATCTTTGTCACTTTCCTTCTAGTGCACTGGAGGTCACTATTTGGGAGGTTTTTCTACCTCTCTGTCCTTTGATATTGTACAATCTCAGATATCATTGCCTCAGATAAAATTGCGTTTCATTCCAGTTATAATCTGTCTTTAACTGCTCTGGAAATACACTGATACTTCCTTATCTTGATTAAAGTGTGCTGCAACATCTCTTAGAATAAGAAAAATCTTGCTTCAGTGTAGAAGAAAAAAGTTGACCAACACAATACATGGCTACCATAAAACAGGGTAGATAGAGCTTCAGTATCTCACTTAAGAAAAAGAAATTTAAATGAAATCAATAGGTAGAATTGACCTGAAATACACAAATCTGATTCGTACTTACCAAGGCACTAACCTTCAGTTTTTATTTTGAGCTTTATTCACTTCAAGGTTAACATAGGATTTAAAAGGTGTCATAGGTGAAAAAGGCATTAATGCATACTTTCTTCCCTAATAGTTAAATATGTATTTAAAAAAACCCAACCAAACATAAGCCACAGCAAAAAAAAACCCAACTGATCCTTTTGCCCTCTTGACAATACAAACATAAACTACACGTGAACTGACTAGCAACTACTAGAGGTGTCTTTGTACTGTGGTGCTGGAAAAGTAAGTACTAGGGAGAATGGTATAGAGTCACTAAAGTTGATTGGAAGATATCCAGCCCCATCCAGAAAGTGTTAATTAGCTACCTGTAGTTTTTTAAAATTTTTCTTCTTTTCCTCCTACCATTTGTTCTAGATAAAGGAAACAATGGGATTTATGTCAGAAGACAGTTTTATAAAAATGCATGCATATGTGCATCTTAGAAATTGTATCCATCAGTTTGGTGGGAATTAAGCAGCTGACTGCATTGGTAACAAGATCATCATATAAAAGATCACTCTATTCAAAATATGTATATATAGCTGACAGTTTCTGAAGGGCAGATAAAAATCTGAAGTAGACAGAGGTACCTTTCTGGAAGCCACCATTTAGAAATGAGTGTAATATGAGATGGAGATACCTGGATTCTGCTTTAGGGATCAGGTATCTGAAAGATACATGCTAACTTCTAGATGCCTAGAGTCCTTACATGGTCAAATTTTCAGATTTGGCAAATGAATAGTAAAGATTTAAATTTTTATTTAACACCTCAAAGACAGATGGAAAAGAGAGGTGTGTACTAAGAGATTATAAAATGGCTGGCCATATAAAGATCTTTGATTCTTTAGTTTAATGCTAGTAGATTAATACTTAGATTAATATTGACAAGACCTTTGTTTTATCTGAATGCACTGGAAAACAAAATATTGCTCCTGTACTCTTTATTATGAAAGAATAAATGGGGACAAAATCACCATGAAACAAAGAATGATGGATAGAAATCTAGTCAACTTAGCTTTAAAGAAACAGGGAGTGTGAGATACCATGGCCAACAAAAGCATGAAGAACAAATGCTTTATTCTTTATGTTCCATTGATTTCTGGTTTATAACAAATCTTTATATTGATCCTGCATCCCAAAAAAACAAAGGGCAAAGCAGTATGGTTTTGTGCACTGTCCATCTAGTTCCAGTCACATTCAACTGTCAAGAAAGCTTAATAGCTGCAGTGCAGTAAATAGCCACAAGAAATGACCCTGACAATTGTGAGCACAATTAGAATGATACAAACTAGGTAGAATAAAAATGTTTTTTATATAATAACCTCATTTTTGTTGGAAGTAGTCATGGAAGTTTCTTAATGTCCTCTGTAAGGATGTTTCCTTCTCATGTACAGTGTATCCATCTTGGTATTGAAGAAGTCAGTGTAGATTAATGAAATACAGAAGTGGATAAGAAAATAAGGAAAGTTACAATTTTGGATTCATACAAATACATATATATACTCTTTGAGGGACAGAGAGTATTAGAGTAAGTATGGCCAACTTAAGTTTACAGAAGGTAGCATAGAAAATTGACTTGTTTGGGTTTTATTCTTCGTGTGAAAAGCAGCTGTTCTGTACAGACAAATGATATATATTAAAAGAAAAATAACAACATGACCTCTGCAGTTTCATTTGGTCTGAAAGCTACATAGTCTGTGGAACACTTAATTTGTCAGGACATTCTGGCAGCTCTCATCAAAAGTCCACTATAAGCTTTACTAGTTTGGCTCATTAAATTGAAAATGGGCTTGGAAAAGGTCATGGGGAATTAGAGGTTACAGAACAAATAATCAAAGCAATTAGCTATAACTTGAGTCTTCTGAGCTGCCTAAAAGAGAAAGCAGACCTGACCTTGTCAAAGAGAGAAAGATGTTAAAATTGCGTACCAAGAAGTAGTCCAGAAAGGTTATTGCAACTATGCAGAGCATTGCAGAAGTTTGGGGTGGTTCATTGTTGGTTTAGTTTGGGTTTTTTGGTTTCTTTTGTTTGTTGTTGCTGTTGTTCTTTTTAAAAAACAAGCAAACAAAACCCAACAAACTCAAACCAACAAAACGCAAACCCAACAAAAATACCACTAAAACCCTTCCAAACTCCAAAAACTTAGCCTGATGCTGTTCCTGTACTAAGCTCCCTGACTGTTTTAAATAGTTTTGATTCGCGTTGTAAGATTCCAATGGTTATTTGTATTGTGATGGTAGATACATTAAAGGTCTGATCCTTCTCATGTACTATAGTGTAAATTAGTAATAACTCCATTGAACTTAATTGAGTTATGTCAGTGTAAAAGTGGTGTGAGAGGAGAAACAGACCATTAACATCCAGATGAATTTTGATTAAAATAATCCATTGTATGAAACCTGAATCCATATACCAAGTTGTTAAATGGGTTTCTATGGTCACATAAAATTCTTCTATGTTCTTGTAGCAGTTTGCTGTTTCTCTGGATTTTATAACATGTTATATGGCAATACAAAAATCATCTTGAAGAAACTTGAAAGCTATAATTAGGAGTTTGGAAACTATCCTCATTGCATCTTTTTTTTTTCTGCTTGCAGAAAAAGGCTCTCTATTAAGAGTTTCCTAAAATAATTTGTATTTACTCATTTATTTTAAGTTGCAGGCACATATGAGATAGAAGTCTGGTCAAGATCTGAAGTAGAATCAGGCTAGCAAAATGAATATGGGTTATATTTCTTTTTAAATCATTAAAGGATTGTTAGAGGAACATTTGGTTCACGTAAGCACTCTGAAGATCATTATGGAGCTCCCAGATTAGCCTGCTTGACACAATATTGACCTTCCCCAGCTTCTCTGCTTCTCACATTGGCCAGTATTTCCAGAGTTGTTCTATAACTCCTTCACTAACTTTAAAAATGCATTTCAGTATCACTGTATTAATCACAGTGACTACAATTTACATTTTGACATTTTGCATTACTTCTTAGAGATTATTTAGTCTGCGCAAGATGGATACCAGAAATTTAATTTAGTATCTCTGCTGAGATTTTTAGGCTCCATTGGCCTCAGAAAGAGGCTATATAACTCATACCAGCTCAAGATTTGGCCCCATTGCCTTAAAGTTGTTGGGAGACTAGAATGTAGCAGGTGAAAGTATTCACTGATGAGAAGGGGATTCTGCTGCACTAGAACACAAAGAAGGCCCAAGTTTGGAAGCTTTCCTAAGGATCTGAGAACTGGTAGGTTTCACTTAAAGGAAGGCCACAAATAAACTATTTAAGAAATGTGCTACTTTTATCAGCGCAAAAGTAGAGAAATAGCAGAAACTAGCAACTGGAATGACTGTAAAGCTTTTTAAATTACATCCAAGGCAACAGTCACAGATGGAAACTTTAGTCTGAAAATGATCATCACATTGTGATTTGATGAACTAAGTAGGGAAATAGAAAGCAAATGCTGCACTGCACATGTGCAGCACTTGTTTAGAATTAGACTCTGTTGAACAGAGCTGCTCAGAAAGCTGGAAAGAAAACTGACTAAATGGCATGCAAAGACAAATTTTTACCAAAAGGCAACATTTGTGATAAATGCTTTCAAAGTGCTAAACTATCTTTTTGGTTGTCATGGGGGAGAGGTACTGATAAGTTGAAAGTGACAAAGGGTCAGTTCTAAAGGGCCAGAAATGACTTCAAAAATACAGCCTTTTCCAAATCAGCAGTCTACCAAAATTGTAATGCAACAGCATGGACTGTTGAGCAGTCCTTCAAAAAAAACAAAAATAAAAAAACTAAACAAAACCAGGATACTGGACTACATTTAATAGTAATGGTAAACTCATAAACCTCCTACAGCCTACTAAAATAACATTTTATGATCTGTTCAGTTCATGATCTTACTGTGCTACTCATATTAGAGATAAAAGAATATTTTACATAGCTGAGTCTCTCTCACAATCCAGATATATTCTCTGGTTTTAGGTAATAGGAATGGAATGACTGAATGGTATTAAGCAGGAATTTTTTGTTATTGCACTCAAAAGTGTAATTTCATCATACTGCATGATGTAGCCAGACCTGTGAGAAGATCCTTTGTTGTACTTTTCCCCTCAGTTTTCAAATGAAGATAAGGAGAGGGTTTCAAATAATTTCAGTAGGTTTTATGTTGTTTTCTGAAAATAAACTGTACATTCTATATATTTATTTTTCATTACACCTTAGTCGAGATATGGAATATTTGGTTGGCTTTCTAGTAATCCAAGAATTTATTTATGAATTTTCTTGTCTTTGGATAAGTGTGAAAGAAAAGGTGTGGCAAAGTGGTATTTTTACCTTTGATAGTGAAGGCTTTTTTAGAAAAACACGTATGTTGTATAAATGTGATCATTTGACTGTAATTTGATCCATTCTTAAGAAAAGATTTGCTCTTTTTTTGACATCATACAGTAATACTTTTCTGTGAAGGTTAGATGTTCTTTATTTCCATGTCATTTTGTAAATTTTTTTATTGTGTAGTAATACGAAAATCTGAGGAGTAGAATATTCCCCATGATTAACAAGCTAGCAATGCATATAAACTTATGAAATAGGAACGAATTACTTTAGGCCAAAGTAGCTGACTACAAACAAAATGTCATTACATATACCTTTTACATACAGTCAGAATTTTTTTAAATCTAGTATGACAGATGGAAATCAGTGGTATTTACATCCTTATGCCAATTTTTCCCGATGGACTGTATGAACTGTATAGCCCTTATATTAAAACTCTTTCTATTCTCTAAAAGCTTCACCAAAGCCTTAATCTTTGTCCTCTGAGTTGTTTTGGATTTAGGATTTCAACTGACCTTCATCTTCAGTTCTGTTTTTTGTTAGAGCTCTTAACTGACACCTTATGTCTAAATTCACTGCACTGAATTGTAAGCAAAAGTTGTGTCAGATCATCATTGAATCTTGAGTCAAAACCAAATAATGCACAATGTATTTCCACAGGTTTAAATGTGAAATTTACCAAGAAGCATTTTCTTAATTTATACATCATCATTTTGTATCCTTTTTTGAGCAAATTGTAGGCAGATGTCTTAGCAGAAGGCCAATGTTCTAGGGAGAGATTTGTAGTGAAAGAAGAGGTATTTAGGAGAAAAAAAATACAGAATGAAGTCCAAGGTAAAGGGAAGGATGAAAGTTGTGAAAGAAAATAAGAGACAATGTTTTTCACATGCACTGTAAGTACACTAATATTTGGAGGAGGGCTTTATATATGCAAGATTTCCAGGAAGGAACATCAGTTCTATATACAGATGTATACCAAGACCTGAAATACATGGAGTGGTGAATTTTGAGTGGCTTAGAAATCTGTAGAAGCCATATGAATGAGTGTAATGCACCAATTATGCCAACTGCCAAGCTTCCTTCATGGGCCATATTTATTTAAACAGATAAATAAATAATGTTTTTAAATCATCAGGGAAAAATCTGAGTCATCTCTGTGCTCTTGTTCACGTTCAGCTACCTCTCTACAAAGGGCTAGAGACAAGACGAGGCTAAATGTCTTGGCTCAGGTCAAATCTAGTTCATTGATAGAATTCGAGTGGAACCTAAATACTTGACTTGCAGTATCTTTTCTGAGTGCAATGCTTTATTTTATAATAAGAAAGAATACAGTTTATCTATAAAAGAAATAAACCCTCCTGAAGCGTTTCTCATGAACCAGCTGCTCATGTGATGCTTCAGATAAAGAACAGGCTAGTTCTGCTGTAATATTTGCTGAAAGCCGTACTGATAGGACAGCTATTATCTCTCATATTCAGGGAAATGGCAGAATCTCATCAAAGTTGTGTAGGAAGGGTTGGCTTCCTCTTACAGTTTCTGCAGATGTCCTTTGTTATCAGCTGTGGAGAAAGTGAGGGTTCTGGATTTTTCCCAGTTTTTACACTATCTGAAGAAATCATATTTCCTATTTACTGATAGTGGTCTAGAGATGAATTCATATCCAGGATGATGTAATAGATCACAAGTTTTATTTACAAAGCTGGCAAAATGAAACTCAAAGATGAAGAGATATTTCTCTGTTGCTCTCCTCTGCCCCTCTCCTTCCCCTTTCCCCTGCCCAAAACAAAAGAAAAAAAGAATGTGGGGAAGAATCCTTCATGCTGTATAAAATGTCAATGTTGTTGTAAAGTGCCTGGAACTCTTGATTATACTAATAGTAGAAAATTAAAATTCCAGGTAAAAAACACCTGGCAATTCATGGAAGACCAAACTATACTACATTAAAGTAAAAAGGTAAGTATGATTTTTTTTCCTTCTCAATGTGTAATATATATGAATGTTTTCCATATATATAGATTATATGAAAACATGTAAATTGTCTATCTTCCTTTAATAGTGCTTGCCAGTCCACTGACTTTGATGTTTTAATCACCTTCTATAAGTACACAGATTTGTTCTAGCAGAAAGTTACCTAAAAACCAGTATTTTTGATAACATTTCATCTTATCACCAATTCTGTAAAGCACTAGCCATGTTATCTTATTCTAAGTTGGAACCTAGTCACTGTTCTGGATCAGCATTAAGTCCTACCTGAAAGGCATTAAAAACACAGAACAGTTTCTAGGACTAAACTAGGACAATTTAAAATGGAACTAAAATGTGAGACAAGTGCATAGTCTTCCCAGCTGTAGGAAAAAGAAAAAAAAACCAACCCAGAAAGGAAACTTGGTCAGAATGTTGCTCAGTGAGCAAATTGGGAACTGGCAAGTTTATGTGGTTGAAGGGAACGTAGAGTTACACACCTGCGTGGGCACATGTGTGATAGTGCTTGTAAAATGTTAGGAATCAGCTTCATTCTCAACTTCCATAAGGAGGGAAATAAGTGTTATAATCATACACTGAAATAAAAGCTATCCTAGACATTTTTGTCATCAGAATTATATATGGTTGCAGAAGATTTAGCTGAAAATCTTTTGCTCTTGACAATGTGGCAAATACAACCAGCAAGCCAGGAGTCATATTTTAATAAAGCCCAAATGATGTTTGAAGTATAAATGTGATACAGTATAATGTTCTTAGATTTGGTAGTTACAAAGATGAATTGAAGAGAAAATACAGAGAATAATTAGAAGGCAAATTCTTCAGACTTGACAAAATATAAAGCATTTATTTGGAATGATCTTGTAAATATCTCTGAAATCTTCAGTTTTATAGAGGACATTGGTACAGAGGAGAATTTGGTGAGAAATGCTGGTCAAATTGCAAGCATGTGCACTAGAATGTAAACTAAGTATTATAATAAATGTTGTACTATGGCATTCTATCTCTAACCTCTGAGTTACTCTATGTAATTAGAAGATAATTGTCTGATAACTAGATTTGTTACTGAAGCTTGGATTAGGATATCAAGATTCAAGAGAGGTAGGGTTAAACTTAAAGGGGTCATCTTGCAAAAATTGCATCTTCCTGAAGTTGGAAAGCTACTAAGCTCATGCTCAGTTTCATACTAATGTGACTTCATCATTAGAAAGTTAAATCCATTTTAAAATTGGGTAGCATCTTGGTAAATTAATCCAATTCATACTTACAGGATGGCAGAATTATAATTTGTTGTGTATGACACACCACACTGAAATCACTCTAGCAAAAGATTAAACAAAAAAAAAGTTACAAAAAGAATTCCAAGCCAATTTCTGAACTAGCCTGGTTACTTTGTATTTAACAAATACCACAAGCCTGAAGGAAAAAAAAAGATGATAAAATATTTTCCAGCTCTACCCAATAATGGATTATGACAGATGGGATTTATGAATCTCATGACTTGTTCTTTATTGATCAGAAGCTGATGGCAGCATTTGAATTAATAAAAGTACAGTTAAAGCCATTCACAAGTGATACTTGGACATAAGTGAGAGTAGGATTTATTGATTTCTAGTGTCAACTGTGCTTGAGAGAGATATACCATATGTTCAACATCTGAAAATAGAAGAAGCAAAAATCAAAAGAAATCTCTCCTACCCTATCAGCCAATAAAGTTTTAAATGTGTTTGTAAAGAAATGAGTGGGCTCAGTACAGCACATACATGTGTGCTTCATAATAATACCCCATCATTTAAATGAACAGCACAAATAATCACTTAAAATCTATTAAGTATGTTTTTGCTAAAGAACTTACTTGGAACAATTGTATCGTTTTACAAGCATTTTTCTGGCTACTGTGTTATTTTAAGTATGTTTTCAGTAGGAAATGCAGTGAAAATTATTTTTCTGTCTATGCCTCTCCTTTGTAACATACCTGCCAGGGACACAGAACATTCCAGTGGGAAAATAATCATAAACAGATTTGGTATGCCTTCATCTTCCAAAAGTATTTTCTAAGCATTTTATGTGGCTCTTACAAGTCTTCTGCATCATATCATGTCAACTTCTGGTCATAGGCCAAGGAACCTTTGGTTTCTTCTACTACAAAGTAGCATGCCAAAAATGCATATCTGAGAAATCAAAGAAATAATGCAGTATAGATATACAGTGTGGAAAGTAAGACTTAATATTTTTAATGTGAGACCGGCAGTCATTAGGAGTGTGTTATATGAAAAAGATATTTATGTTTATTTAATACCTAGTCCTTTGGAATTGGAAGAATGTTTTGTTTATTACAGGGTTAGGGCTAGTTATGTCCTATAGTACTTCCTCATCTTAACTCACATCCCACTGCCAGTAGGTGAAATGGCTTTTACCATTTGGCTTTTGCCAAAATGGCTTTTCTCAGATGTCAAAGCTCACAGTTCTCATATTTAGATCTTTTTGCCTAGTATATTTATATGTACATTGATCATAATTACTCCTCTGGTCAATGCAATATAAGCTTCAAGATCTTGTAAATAGTTTAAGTGATTAAGAATTTTCTGAATCACAAAACTGTTCAGTCTTAATAGGTGTGATACAACTTAATGTACATGAGAGTGTAAACAAGAAATTTTGTTTCTTATCCTTGTGCCAGCCTGTGCACCTTCGATCTGCTGCTTCTTTTTTAGAGAATGAATTTTAAATATTTGAGATAATTTATCCCTGTTTGCTCCTAGTCAGTTATGTAACAGCATGGCAGTTTTTTATTAACCTCTTACCTCCTCAGCCAACATTTGCTTTAGATTAAACTTCTTCCATGAAGAGGCTACAGTCTAGATCTTTATTTGGTGACTGTCTCGCATCATTTGACCACTAACATAAATTAATACACATCAGCATTCCTGGTTTTCTAACTGTTGTAGGTTAGCCTTGGCTAGCAACCAAGTGCCCACCCAGTTGCTCGTTCACTCCTCTCTCCTGTGGGAGTGGGACAAAATAGAAGGAAGGTGTGAAGAATTGTGGATCAAGATAATGGCAGTTTAATAGGGAAAACAAAAGCTGTGCATATAAGCAAAAGAAGAGGAATGCATTTACCTATCGGCAGGCAAATGTTTAGCCACTTCCTAGAAAGCAGAGCCTAAGCATAGTTGTTGCTTGGGAAGACACACATCATAACCACAAACATTACTCCTGTCCCTGAACCTTTATTGTTGAGCACAATAAAGAATATACCTATTCTATAGAATATACCTTTGGTCCCTTGGGTCAGTTATCCCAGCTATGTCCCCTCCAATCTTTTGCCCACCTCCAGCCTCCTGGCAGAGGGTGAGGATAAAGAAAACACTGACACCATGCGAGCGCCATTCAGCAATGGCTGAACATTGGTGCATTGTCAGCACTTCTTTAGCTGCAAATCAAAAGCGTGGCACCATAGCACTGCTATGAAGCTAGCTCCCTCCCAGCCAGATGCAGTATGCCCAAATACTATTTGCAAAGATGAAAAATCTTGTGTGTTGTAAAGTACTTCTACTGATGGACCCTTTTATGGCAGCTCCTACCATCTTAGGCTTCTCGCATAGAAGAAAAAGCTTAGCTTGCCATAGTAAGAGGAAAGTAAGCATTGTGCTTATCAATAGATCTTACATTTTCTTTTCCCTTCTTGTTAATGAGATTCATGTGTCACATGGCCAATTAAAATTAAGGATACATTTGAGAATACCATTTATTTAGTAAATATTTTTAGTTGCTAACAAACATGACAGTCTGTAGAAGCAAAAGGAAATGAAATAGGATAGGCTTTATGAAATGTGCATTTATTGTGATATTGTCATTCTAGGTGAAATATGTTAGATTTTTAAGGATGACAATTATGTATTTAATAGTTTCTTATTTTTTACAACACAACTACTATATACTGTTTATAGTTTAGGAAGCAGCTATGTTGGTGCATAGTATAAGATACAGGCCATGAGAGCAGCAGTGAAGATTCGCTAAAAAGGTGCATACTCAGAATACTCCATACTTACAAATAGAGAGTTTGTAATATCCATGCAAGTCTGACTCAGAGTTTGGCTGTGTGTGTAGATCTAAAGGCTACATTTGTGAGACCTTTCAGTAGTATACACCTTAGAATACCACTGATTCGTTTAGTAAAGTTGTAGAGCTGCAACTACACAATCAAGATTTGAAGCAGCGATCTTAAAGATTGCAAGTGTTCCTCTTTTGGTGAGTTAGTGCTTCAAACAACTAATCCAAGGACTTCAGCAAATATCACATTAAGTGAATGAGAAGCCAGTCTGCTCTGTATATCTAGATACCCTTTCTTGTTCCACACTGTATAGACATGTCTCATTTTTCAGGAAATGCTGTGCTAATCTAGTTAAGCTATATTCTTCAAGAATAGTGATGGGACATGTTTCCAGATTTGGAGTATTTAGGCAAGTAAAGGTTGCTTGGTAAATGTTTGTACATTAGGCCAAATCTTTATGTGTTTTTGCTATTTCTATTAACGGAATAAACTTTTTCAGGTACAGAGATCTTGATTTCTAGATCCTGTGTGAAGTAATGAATTTGTTGTAAAGGGCAATAATAAAAACTTTGAAGAATTTTATCAACTTATGGAGAAAAGAAAAAAACAACAACCTTACAGTAGAAGTCTATCACCAAAACTGAAAAATATATTTGCCTGAGCATTTTCAAAAGCTCACTTCATTAGAGACTACACTTTTCAATGGAAATCAGCTAGCTTGAAACATACTGTATTTGTCAACTTAAAAACAGTGTCATCATAAATTCCAAGCAGGCTATAGAGAAACATATGGTTCAGTAAATCTTTATTGCAGAAATCATACACATAAACCAGATCTCCATCTGAAGTAGTAACAAAGATTATAAAGGCTTCCCTTGAATAGGCATCCCCTACTTTAATGAAACAGGTTTCAGTTGAAAACTAAAAGATTAAAGAACCACAACAAAAAGGTTTCCCAAAGTTATATCGTTTATAACCACAACCAGTTTCCAGATGCAAAAGTACTCAGATGTTTCTACTATGAGTTTACAATTCAAACCATGTCTCTCACTGATCTACAGAACTCCTTCAATTTGGCTATTGTATTGAGTTTTGACTAAGTTTTAGAAGCCCAGTCACCTTCATGGGAACTGGTCATATATAGAGGAAGTCAAGATACAAGAATTTACAGCATCAAGACCTTATCTTTCTTCTCAAATTTATATCTTACAAATCTGTTCTGATCTTTTGTATTTGATATGCATGAAGATTAACAAAATACAGTAAACAACAGCATTATAAACCTCTTTGTTTTATGATAGTAAAATAAAACGTTTGACATGCATTTGTAATTCTACTAGGAAAAGCAAACAAACAATCAAGAAGAAAGAAACAGAAAAAACCTAGCTGAAACCAGACCTTCATGTTTTGATTTTTTTTTGAAATCAAAGGGAACAGTGCAACAACAGTGTCATAACTATTCTGGGAAACAAGGCAGAAAGAACATATGATTGGTTGTGTAGAGTCAGTAAACTGGTCTTTTCTGGATAAACATGAGCTCCCAAATTGAAGAATAGCCCTGCCAAACATTCTGTTCTCATGATTTGAACTTTGGAATATTAGATCACTCACTGCCCTCTAATTAATAGTTAATTCCCTTAACAACAACAGATGTATGTGTAGTTTAGTAAGACCTTATGCTCCTTCGATGAGGAAATGTAAAGAAAAGGGATACAGAAGGGAGTGAAAAGAAGAAGCCAGGAAAAGGAAGGACAGCTCTAAGTTACAGTTAACTCTATGAGTATTGCTAGGCATCAATAAGATGTGGTCAAGTATAGATTTAGTTTGAAAATTACAGGGACTGCCAGAGCACTGGAGTTCTGAGAGAAACTTCTGAAAAGAGTACTAATATCCATAATATCCAGAAAGATTTTATGATACATTAACTGCAGTGATTAGGCACTGGACTCAAAGATCCAAACAGCCTGCTTAATCTTCTATTCTGGTGATTTACTATGTAGCATAGAAGTGCCATTCCTCAAGATCAGACATGATGTAAGAAAATACGTACTTTGTTATGTTGTGTTGTTTCATGTTGCTGAAGTTACAAGGTACAACATACCAAACATCTACTGAAGACTGAAGAATACATGCTCAATTTAAAATTATTAGTTGTTGATACTTAATAGCAGACAGCAGTACTTAAAATGTATGTGTGTGTGCATGTCTAGGAATATCAGTGTGGCACTAAATAGTCGTTTATTTTGGTAACGATGACCGTTTGCTGACTTAGTATTTGGTTTCCATCTACTTCATTTCCGTAAGTCATTATCCAATAGATCTCTGCTAGTCTCCAAAATGTTAGCATCTCTACTAAGAAATTTACTGTCTCCTTGCCATCTCCCCAACATAAAGAATAGAATTCATATACTAATTCAATAGTAATGTTAACTCAGTTTGACACATCTTCATGTCAGCCTCAACTGTGACTGGCCAAAGGCCAAGTATTTGTCAGATAGATTTTGGCAGTGGATTAAAAATGAAATCTATTTCTGTTCTTTTTTTTTTTTACTATCAAGCATGTATTTTTCACTACTTTTTCACACAGATTTAAATTACTAAGTGACATTTTGTAGGACTGCAGAATTACATGAAAGTAAATCGTCTTAAAAATGTTTTGGCAACCATAATCAGAAATATGGAAATCTTGCTGAATTAAAAATATCAAGTTGAGTTTAATTCTTGGTTTCTATTTTTCATTTTGTTGTCATGCTAGGAAGTAGTCCTTTTGTATTTGGATTTTAGGCACTCCCAAATGATGCTGCAGGTTTGAAAAAGACACCTAGGGGTTTAAGTTTTTTTTATGGTGGTATTAAAATAAAGAAAGATATTTCTTTCCTTTTCAGAATACCATTTCTTGCTTTGCTTTAAACTCCTTCATGATTCAAAGAGGAAATATGCTACCCAGTCATAAGAGACGATTTTTTTTTATTTATTTATTTTTGCATCAGTTCCACATTTCAGATGCTAGAGAAAATGTTTTATAAAGTTTCATAAATACATAATTTTACTACTTGATGACAGGGAAGGAAAAGGAATTTGACTGTCGCAAGTGTTATGTGCTCTAAAGAAAATAGCCAAGTGATAACTGCCTAAAAAATTGGTCAATTAAAGTTGAATGGCCAATGAACAGTAATGGTGGAATATGTCTCATTTTAGGACAAAGTATAAGCATACAGGAACAGTGTCAGTTGAGAGATTTATGTGATATTGTAGCTGAGATAACTGAAAATTAGATCTGTCACTGAAGTTGCTAAGCCATACAACACAAAAGCTAATCTCACCTAATAAATTGTACAGAATGGAACTAGAATGACATTTGAATCTCCAAAGGGTTATTTCCTTTAGCAAAATGGTATGATACTTGTGCGATAGCCAGTTGGCCAATATCCATTCAAAGTGTGAAGGCCAAGAGCTACCAGTATTAAAAGCTGTCATTACTGCCCCTATTTTCGATTCAAGTCCCTACTCTTAGCAAAGAAGCAAAGCATATGATTTATGTTGGGCACTCTAAGGTCTCATTGATTAAATTGTGGTGTACACAAATAGAGATGTTGGGGTTTTTTGTAGAATTGAGGAAAATACAAATGAAGACACAATATCTTTGAGATGGAAGCATGACATTTTTTAAATAGTAATAATTACTTTCCTGTGTTTGCATAATTTCAATTGCTTTATGAAATTATTAGTGTTAATGACAAACCAGAGTTGCTTTCCCGTGTCAAATATTAAGAATAGTGAAAAGCCATTAATTTTAGAGCTTTTCTACTCTCTTCTGAAAGTTCTGTCAGATCAGTTCTGTTCTCCAGAAGTGTTTTGGTTGTAATAAAACTTTCTAATGGTGGTATGTTCAGTTGTATATTTTATTTCCAGGTCTACGTTTTACTTCATGCACAATGATTTATTCAGCAGTAGGGGACAAAAGAATCACATTAATCCTTTTAGTCAATCTTTAAGTTTGAGGGTTTTTTCTTGATTTGTTCAAAGTTCCATTGAAGTCAGTTGGGGATCTCTCCCATTTAGTTTTGAATCACGTTCCTAATTTTTCCTCATCAGTGGAAATTATTTCTGTATGGTAGTTTAAAAAAAGTTGATTGAAGACATTTGGAGTGGAGGGAGTTCAGTGGAAGGAAATTAGATGAGAAATCCCCTTGCTGCTAAGTTGAGTCTTAAAAATACAAACATTTAATTCAAAGCCCTATGATTCCTTAGACCTGTCATTTTAAAAATGCTCTTATTTCTGCACTGTTTCTAGGTGGCTCTGGAGAGGGAGCCTCTCAGAGAACCATCAAAGTGGAAGCAGCCAGGCAAACAAGTTTTGAAATGACAGGTCTGTCCAGAACGTCTGTGGTCTAATGAAATCTGTATGTCAAGATACTCTGCTTCATCCAGTCTTCTCTGATGAAATAGCCACAAATCAGCTTTCAGTTAATGTATCTGCCTCTCAGGGGAGCTCATAAATGGGAACATCAGCATCAGTTCAGCAGTAGAGTACAAACAGGCATTTGTAAACAAGGATGGTATTAAATAGTACCTTTAACTAACTTCCCTTTAGGCAAGAATTTTCAGGGGATTTTAAAAAAATAAATTTAAGAAGACAGTAAAAGAGCTGGCTTGCCAAATGGGATTTTACTGACTCTGATAACTCTAACCATTACTTTACCACAAGTAATATTTAATATGCTGAAGGTACATCACTCTGCTCAGTGTGTATTTGTTCACATCATACACTTTGGCTCAGTTTAACACAGTTGGCAGTCTCTGGTAAAGAAGGCCAAGAACTGGAGTAGCAGAAGGGTTGCAGCTCAAGCCCATTGCTCATTGGCAAAGTTGTATGACGAAGTGTGTGCAGTGCCTCTCTGCATTATGCTTGGCTCTAAATAGTGGGATGAGTCCTTTACTTTCATGAGCACAAAACTCATCCCAAATGCAAAATACATATTATCTTTGAATCTCTCTATATATTTGATGGGCTTTATCTAGTAGAGTGCCAGATACTGGAATTCTTATATAGCCCCAGAGAGGGATCACATGCAATGCAAGGTGTCAGTTATTACTGCTGCATTTCAGGGTTGATGTAGCTCGAGTAGCTCCTGTAGTCTTTTCCATGTCTAGCTGGAGCTATGAAAATTTATATTAGAATTACGTATAATTCAACACATCAGCACAGTATAGATTTCTGCTTTGCAGATATATGATGTACCTGAAAGAAATCTTTTTTTAAAAAGAATGCATTAAGAAGACCTTCACTAAAAGGCTGTATCTAAAAGTACCTCATTTTTTTTTTTTTTAGGAAAATTTTCTGCAAAATCAGTAATTTTGCAAGGTAAATACTAGGCTTTTAAGGTGACCAGATGCATGTGCCATCAGCTATAATGATATCTATAGCCTGATATGATTACTATAGCTTGAAGAAATAATTCTAGATTTGATCATAGAGGTCTCTTCCAACGTTAATGATTCTGTAATGATTCTGTGAACTCTATTTGCCAAATATACAAAGATATGTTGCCAATGCACCACAATGAACTGGTTGGTCCTTGGTCTTTTAAGTAATTATCCTATGTCTGTGAAAATAGAATTGAGGTTTTGTTTGTTTATAAGTTAGAGACAATATTTATGTTGACACTGACTGACAGTATTTTTGGTTGGAGGAAAATGTCCTTTTGAGCTTCCTTGAAAAGTTCATTGTGGAATTTATTCACACCTAATTAGCACCTCCTGGGATTAATACATCATTTTATCAAACTGTTGTAACCTTAGTACAAAAAGATGTAAATTCAATATGATAACAACACATACCTGGATATTTTAATTAATCTGTCTAAAGTGAACATGCTACTCCAAGTTTATAATGATCAAGCTTTAAACTCACTCTTCAATTCTCGGAATATTAATTGGCTATTTTGCTAGTGAGTGCTGTCCTTGTTGTTCAGGGTAGTTGCTAGAAGCTCTGTTGACCCTCATGGCAGCTAATGTAAGGGGAAAAAAAAATATGTATTTTAACACACTTATGGAGTAAATAGTACACCAGATTTAAGTATAAATAATATACTAAGTATAACTAATAATTTAACTGAAGAGTAAGTTGAAGCAAGAATTAATAAATGCTTGTGATATATTTCATTAATTGCTTGTTTACATAAGGTTCTTTTCTTTATGCTGGAACTTTTTATGTAGGTGAAAGAACTGTAAAGAACATTGTTAACAGTAGTGTTACAGAAATTTAGAATTTTCAGAACTATTAAAGATGTACTTGCAGTATGCCTCCAAAGAACTTTTCAGACTTATTCTATTGTACATTTCAATCTTAAACAAAGTGCTCTTCATGTAAGACATTCTTCTTGCTATCCACTCCATTATTGCCCAGTCCTTTTAACTTTTATCCATTGCTTCTTATTCAGATTATAGCAATAGACAAAACAACTATGTAGATGCTACTTTCTTCTTCACAAATATGCACCTGTTTACCTTTTTCTGTTTATTTCTCATCTATTTTTAAATAGCTGAAATCCCTGAGTCCTACTATGAGATTAGGTGTTCCTCATATACATCTTTTCCATTTTTATAGCAGCTTTCTATCAATAATATGATTTATATAGGCTGTAATTCACAACATCATATTCCATGAGCTTTATACAACATAGGTTTTATAGGTAAAGAAAGTTTTATAGGCAATGCAAGGCCTGAGTTCCATTGTGGATAACAGTTCTGTTGGAATCAAAGCCAGACATTGACTCCTGTGTCTTCCAGGTCAACTGGTGCTATGTTCTTTTTTACCACAGGCTATGTCTACATTAAGAAAGAGTGCAGCACAGTAGTTGCAGATCCTACAGCTTTAGAAGTTTAAGATAACTTATTTTTTCAGTCTTTCTTTGCTGAATGTTCATTGTCTGTCTCTGAACTTGATTCAACAAACTCTATTTGGATTGTATTGGTCTTGTTCGGTTTTGTCATTAGCAAAATAATTCAGTTTCATGTTCATTCTGATAGCTAACTAGCTATTCCAATACAGATTGTCATAGTATTTTACTAAAAAAGTCCCTCTGTTTAAAATGTGTATTTTGTAAGCTGTACAATACCCTTTCTGGTCATAATTGTGTCACAGCATCACAGAACTTTTCGGTGCATTGGATTGGACTTGTGTATGTCCAATTTCTTTAAGTGTTCATGTTAACCAACTGCCCCAATTGCTCTACTTCCCTTTACTGCTGGTATGACTGTAGAGCCCTCCGGATGGGCTTTGTCTTTCCTAACGCACCCTTATGTCCTATATGGTCACAGTTTCTCTTTGTTGTTCCTGATCCTCCTTCCAGCTCTTGTATGCTTTCCTTTTTATGTCTCGGTTTTGCCAAGACTATCTTGTTAATCCGTGTGGGCTTTCTTTTTTTGTTTTCCTGTATCCATGGCAATCCATGGAATGTCCTTGAGCTTGGGAGAAGTGATCCTTGAAAATCAACTAGCTCTCCTGGGTGCCTCTTCTCTCCAGGACCATCTCCGGGGCATTTTCCCAGCAGGTCTATGAAGAAAAACAAAGTCTGCTCCTGATGTCTGTAGTTGTGATCCTGCAGTTTGTCTTGTTTCTTCCTCTCAGGATACTGAGCTCCACTCACTGATAGCCACTGCAGGAAAGGCTGTTCCACATGCCTCCCAGTTCTTCCTTGTTTTTAGATGCAATGTCCAGCAGAGCACCTCCTGTCATCAGCTCATCACCTGTTTAAGGAAGTTGTCATCAATGGTTTGGTTGTACCCTTCTGTGTTGCCCTTCTAGCAGCTATTGGGGCAGTTAAAGCCCCCAAGGAGGACAATGGCCTATGAAAATGGAGGTTCTTTCTATTGTCTGTAGAAGGTCTTACTAACTTCTTTCTGATCAGGCATCCTCTAACAGACACCCACCACAACATCATTCACATTGGTCTACCTTTTAATCTTTACCCATAAGTTTTCACCTGGCTCATCATTCATCCCCAGGCTGACTTCCATGGATTCCTACTGCTTTGTCATACCAAGGGCAACTCTCCCTCCTCACTTTCCTGGCTTATCCTTTGTTTCTGACAAATATCTACTGGAGTACTCTGGTTGTGCAAGCTAGCCACCACATGTCTATGATCCCAATGAGAACACAGATCTGCAACTGCACATGGACTTCTAATTCCTCCTGATTGTTCCCCAAGGTGTGTGTGTTAGTATACAAGCATTTCAGATAGGCACCTAGTTATATTGATTTTCCAGGAAAGTTATGAGAACTTTCCCCATCATACTATCCTGTAGGCACTTACTTCTTTTGTTTGAGGTGAACCTGCTTCAGCCCTGTTTTGTTGGCTGTGAGGTCTTTCTAATTATGAATGTCTGCTGATTTTAGACTTTAAGTAAAATAGTGTTGATTTATCTTTGGGTACGAATATCAGTCTAATTCCAACAGCAAAGAGATTTTCTAATTTTTGAATTAGTCTGTCTGTTCTTAGAATCAGTAATGATATGGCCTAAGAAGAATTGGATGTATACATTTTCTGCCTTACTAGAAAGGTTAGTACAGGTTTCTAGAGTCAATAGGAAAAATAGAAAACTCCATTAAAATTTAAAAAGAATCAATCAAAATCACTAAAACTCAAATTGAATTATCAATATTTGAAGCGGATATCTCAAAAATATTATTAAGAATGCCTGAAATGGAAGAGATGCTTATTTCAAAGGTACTTCTTCAGTGCAGCTGAGCAAAGATGAGAAAGATTTAAGCAAAGGAGACCTTTTCATGTAAAAAAATTAAATGCTTTTCTTTCTTGGAATCTTTAGCTCCTTAAGGAAAAGCTTTACCATTTGTAAGAGATGGTTTCTTGAAGGATGAGATGTCCATAGTTTAGGCATATTTAGGAAGACAGTGACTTATAAGATATCCTGTGAGCTGTTTTACTTTGAGGTCCTGTGTTTGGCAAGGTAGAGCTGAAACTAATATGACATTTGAAAAGTATCAGGCTACATAAGGCATATATATGATAATACACATTGAAAAGCAAACATGTCCCTTCAGCAGTATTTCAATACTGTAACATTTAATTTTCTTGTTCAATTTTGCAGATGAGAGCAATTGCTTTATTAATATATTCTAGAGTCCTGAATATATTATTTTAGTAATATGTCCTGAATGACACCTGAAATATCTTTATTAACATACAATATACTGGCATTTTCAACATATGAAAGCCACAAAAATGCAGACGCATTTTACCTTGTTTTCTAGATGGCTATTTGTTGGTGCAATGTATCAGCTCTCATTTGTAAAGAATGCCTCTCTTATTCCAGTATGAAAGTTCAACCTCTAATCTTTAAACATTTTATGGTAAGAACAGACCTATTGTTCCTTATTCATGCTTTATCACTTAATGTTAGTGTATGGGGTTTGAATGCTATGAAATACGATTTTTCTAATTGCATAGTCTGTGAAAAACCATCTTTAATGCCTTTCAGCTATAATTTTAGCCACCTTTTTCTATAATTTAAACAGATATTATATAATTTGTGTTTTCTGGAGCACATGTAAAACAGAGATGTGTAGTTAGGAAAAGTATGTCATAAATCATAGATTCATAGGACATTCTGAGTTGTAAGGGATCTCTAAAGGTCATCTAGTCCAATCCTCTCCCTCCTGCAGTGTGCAGGGACATCTTCAACTAACACTGGTTGCTCAGACCCTTGTCCAACCTGACCTTGAATGTTTCCATGGATGGGGGTTTCTACCACCTCTCTGGGTAACCTGTTCCAGTGTTTCCCATAAAAAATTTATTTCTTCTATCTAATCTAAATCTACCCTTTTTTAGTTTAAAATCATTACCTAGTGTCTTATCACTACAGGCGCTGCTAAAAAGATTGGCCCTGTAGGCCCCTTTTAAGTACAGAAAGGCCACAATAAGATTTCTCCAGAGCCTTCTCTTTTACAGGCTGAGCAACCCCAGGTCTCTCAACCTTCCTTCATGTAAGAGGTGCTCCAACCCCCTGATGGTTTTAGTGGCCCTCCTCTGCACCAAAACCAACAGGTCCATGTGTTTCTTGTGCTGAGGACTCCAGAGCTGGACACAGTACTCTAGCTGAGTTCTCGCCAGAGTGGACTAGAGTGGGAGGATCTCCTCTCTAGACCTGCTGATCATGCTTCTTTTGATGCAACCCAGGATACAAGTGATCTTCTGGACTGTGAGCACACATTGCCAGCTTATGTCCAGCTTTTCATCCACCAGTACCCCCAAGTCTTTCTCCTCAGGTCTGCTGTCAACCTCTTCATACCCCAGCTTGTACTAATGCTGGGGATTGCCTTGACCCATGTGCAGGGCTTTGCCCTTGGCCTTGTTTAGCCTAATGAGGTTCACACATGCCCATGTCATGAAGCCTGTTTGTTTAGCTAAGAGTTCCATGGCAAAAGGAAACATTTCTTCTGGACATGGTTTTTATTTTGTTTAATGGAGAGTGGTAAACAGTAGCTAAATGTGGAACAAATGCTGGTAGAAATGAGCAGAAAGAGACCAAATTTTGGGTTCATTTTTGTTGTAAGTTCATTTTAAAGCTTTTCAGTTCAATAGACTTGCTTTGAATTTGCAATGATGTAACTAAAATTTGAATTAATCCCTGGAAATGTCTCTTCTCTGACGCTTTAAGTTGTGGTCTAGAGATGCTTGTCTTTTAACTGAAAAACAAGAAGCACAATTTAATTGCAATTTTATGCACAAAGAGCAATAATTTACTTCCTGAGTGACAGGTTCTAAATGGTTGTCACTTGTAAAGTACATAACTATCCCTTTCAGGTAGTTTTGTTTGAGTTATGTGAGTATTGCAGTTTCTTGTGAAAGTTCCACAATAAAAATGTTATAGAATAGGAATAGGTGGTGCCAAGGAAAGAAAGCTTTTCATATCACATACACACATGCATTTGCACACCATCACCTGAGGTTCACCCCAATTCGGATCTTCTCTGATCTGAAGAGTTGAGACAGTCAAGCTCTGGAGAAAGTGATGCTTCTTCCAGTGAGTTTCAGAGCCAAGATCTGGGGTGGTGGCTTGTTTCCACTTTAAGCATAGTGAGTGCTCTGCCTGTATGCAGAGTTGGACAGCAGTGTTATGATGTCCTCCCAGTCTACTTTCTGATTCC
This sequence comes from Bucco capensis, assembly GCA_013396975.1. NCBI lineage: Eukaryota > Metazoa > Chordata > Aves > Piciformes > Bucconidae > Bucco > Bucco capensis. The sequence goes on along the minus strand of VWZO01013820.1, from coordinate 435,101 downwards.
AATTGTCTTCATAGCCAAACATTTGCACAGGTTGTCATCCTGTTGGTAATGATATCACTGTATACATTTCCAACCATTTCAGGTGTTTTGCTCCTGTCCATTGTCCATCTATAGTCTGTGTGAAGGCCCACTACTGTCAGTTCTTATTGCATTGTCTAGTGGGTGATGGCAAGCCACAGTTGGCCCTCTTTTGCATTGTATCCAGCTCTTGACCATGGCAACACCATGCTACCCCCCTGTCAAAACTCAAATGTATCAGTGAATTAAGAAGTCATAGGACTGAGCATTGCAAAAGGAAATATGAATCAAGCCTATGCACAATATATGTTTTTTTGTTTCCTTGAAGTCTGTGAAGGAAACATAGAAAGAGAGACAAAGTACAAGTCATATAGGAAATAGGGGGAAGTAGGGGAAGTTGACTTGTAAGATTTTTGTGCCCACTCTGTTGTTCTTTGTTCGGGTTATATGAACACAGTTGTGAGTTGGCACGGTAAATTAAGGTCCTGGCACAGCGGATTAAAACCTGTGCATGTAATTCTCCTGATGTGAACAATCCCTTTGACTTTATTCAGTCAAATAATGAGCTTATTTTAAAATTCACTGAAGGAAATGGGAATCTCAGGGCTTCTAGCATTGGGTTGAGAATAATTGTTGGTGTGAAAAGGAAAGTTGACAAAAATTGCTTTTCTGTATTACAAACATAAGACTTCTTTGGAAGTAAGATTTTGTAGTACATTTCTTGTACTTTGTAGCGTGTAGTGTCTTGAAAGTTTTAGTTTTCTGAGATTATATGTTGACCAGGATGAGATCTCACTATTACTTCTTATTTTATCATGTAGGCCGCCTACAGATAATCCAGAGAGTAGAGGCTCACTTGCAGGTCATTAACAGGTTATCTCCACTTGATATGTGAAGAACAGAAAATTCAAGTGAAGCCAAAATTTCAGCCATGATGCCAAATTGATATATTTTCCTGTTTTCCAGTATTGAGTGATGTGGATAAAAATATTTATAATATGGTGAGTGGCCCTCTTAAACCTGTTTTTCACTTGAAATTACATATATTCTCTCAGAGAACATACCAGTTTTCAAAGCTAATTTTATAATGTGAGTTGAGGAAGATATATTTGAATTCTTTGTGAAGCAGAGGCCAGATTCAGCAGTTAGATGTACCATCAATATTCAGGTATTTTGCCTATGGTGACACTAATTTTTGTCATCCATATCTGTCACATGAAAACAATGTTTACATCTTTGTTGTGGTCTGTGTTTCCAGAGATTAAAATCCCTTCCTGAATTCTTAACTTTTCAAAGTGGCTAATTTGAAAAGACCTGTCTTTCCCAAGTGTTAATCTTCTAACCAGTATAGCAATAGGAAACATAATGTAAGAATATGTGTCAAATAGAACCATAATGAAACAGTGAAAGAAAAAGGTAGACAGAACATAGTAGAAGCTTTCATATTCATTACAATTATTATTGGACATTTCAGCATTAAACTTCAACATGCCTCACTGTTTATTGGATTGCTTTTAGAAGATATTTGGTTATTTTTGGCCTTATGTCTTTTTAATAAGTATGTAATAAAATATGTATGTACACTTCTCTTGCAGATCGTGAGTAGGCATTTTTGATTCAATGTGTATGTTGAACACATAATCTGCATTTGCTTGAAAAGATGAATGGCCATCAAGCTGTTCACCAGTTTGAATTAAAATCTTGTGGATTATTGCTGTTTTAATTTTAAGTGTTAAACTATAAAATGGTTGCTGTTAGCAGTCACTGAAAGAATAAACTCAAAGACCCTGGGACCATCTTAGACAACATGCTTGGGTCTGTCTTCTGCAGTAAAAGTGCCTGCTTTAAAAGCTACTGGCTGTGGATTTGCTCCATCATCCTGGTAGTCTACTGAGGGTTATAACGACATGAAAATTCTAGTCCCATGGTGAATTATTGTATAGAAGTACTCCAAAGGTTTTTGAGCTCTTATTTCTCAAACACAAAGCATGCAAACTTCACTGTAAGGAAAGTATAGTCCTTAAAAGCAATTTAAGATTCTTGCAGACAAAGTTACTGCCTTTGTGGCATCCTATTTCAGAAGACAGCATCAAAAGAAAAGTCAGCAATAATTCCACTACACAGAACATATCTCTGTAGCCATGAGGTATGTCAGTTGTCTTCTTAGAAGGATATGATGATGCCATTGACATCATGGCTAAGCATAGGAAAGCTAACATACAAAGAAACTTAAATGGCTTCCTTAAAAAATGAGCCTGGAACTGTTTGTTATTCTAAACTGTATCTCCTGCTGAGAAAAGGCAACTTCCTTCATATGTCATGCCAGTAGACAGTAATTCTTCTATTCACAGTAGTTTTAAAAGCCCTATTTTTCCCTTGATTGTAAGGAAACTGCTTTTGAGTTCATATTTTATTTTTTGTTTTTACATCAAGTAAATAAGTACATTCTGGCTTATATAAGCAGAGTAAACTTGAGTTATCCCTCAGCTTTGAAGACTTCATATTAACTGAGCAGACTAAGATCACAGAAATTTAATCATCATATTTTTCTCTTTGTCAGTGGTTTTCTGATAAAATGAAAAGAAGTCTTGCAGTGCCACATAGACTGGAACAGTATTTTCCCAAAGTAAATGTAAATGTTGTTGTTGCAACTTGATTTCTGGCTTTATAGCATGGCATCAGAATGAAAGTATGATATTTACCTAACACACACAAGTGACTATACAGTAACTGCATATTATGGAACAGCTTGCAGATGCCAAAGCTTCTTTGTATGGAAAGTTCTTGCCCTTTTGTATTGTTTATTTTGGATAGAGTTCTTTGCTTGCACCCAAGGATGGGTTAGACCTTCTGCTTTTGATCATTGTGAATAAGAGTTGCACGTTCAAGACACAGTTAATGATTTAGGTTTGCATGAAATATAAACAGAAAGATATGCTTGAAAAAGAACCTCTTCTTCCCTTGGGACATTCCAGAATGACATCAGGTAAAGCAGCAATATAGCTGTACCACATTCCCTTAGAAGGATTTAAAGCCTCTGCCCTCCACTATCTTGTCTAGTGCCCCTTTGAGCAAAAAAAGAAGCAAACATAAACCCCTCAACAGTTAGCCTCTGAGTCAGTAGGCCTGCTAAGCTTCTACTTTACTGCAGCTTTGAAAAAGACAAGAAGGTGCTCCATGAAAGGCTATATATTCTTTCTGCCACTCTAGTCAGAGAATAAAAGAATCCTGCTTTTAGTCTAATACAGACTAGATGAGAGAAAGAGACAGTGTCACTATTAGAATTCTCTTGCAAATTGACCAGAAAGTAAGAAAAAACCCAAGACAGTCACAGTTAAGAAAAAAAAAATCTCAGGAAGCTTACAAGGACATAGAGAAATATTTTATAATTGTGCTCACTGAAGTAATCTGGCCTTCTGACATCTCCTGATGTCCTGTCCTGGTTATAAGGGAGAGCTGAGAGACAGCTTCATAGAAGGAAAACTTCTGCAAGTGCATTTATTGAAAAAATAAATACATTGCTGCACAGCAGAGGATGTTAGACAGGGCAACATTTATCATGCCATGATACTTTGTCTTTCCTGCTGTAATCTACTATAATCCTTATATTTGGAGGATACAATTCCACCAGTATTACAATATATTACAACTTCCACCATTCTTACAATGGCACTTGCTGAGTGCAGTGGAAGAGAATTTCTGAATAAATGAGAATTCCTAAACGAGTTATATCAACATTTTGCTTTGGGGAAACGAATATAATAAGAGCAATAAAATAACCTCAGATACACTTTGGGAGGCTTATATCAGCTGTATTCAGTTTTTATACAGCAATGAAAAACAATCTTCTGTCCAACAACTTCCCCTATTGTCAGTCTGCAGTGATGACAGCTACTGCTAGCTGAAATGCTTTCTCCTCTTACTGTCCTGATCTGGCTGTAGTTCCACTCCAGTCAGTTTATGTAGGCTTCTGGATTTATGTAAAGAAAAAGAATAAAAGCTTACAGACAAGAATTTAATCAATATCAATCTCAAGATTCCCTGTGAAGATAATGGAGGTCATGCAGAATATCAAGCAAGGATTGGAAGGGGTAGTTTTTACATAGCTATTATGAGCAAAGAGCTCTCCAGGCTTTTGTCATGAGTGACCATATCCCTAACTAATCAAGGAGTCAATATTTGCTTATTTAAAATACGAGACACTTCTAAGGTTTGATCAAAATTCTTGCTTATGTTACGGCCGTTTGATCTTCCATCTCTAGGGAAATAATGTCTTCCATATGCAACATTTTAACTAATTGCACATAGTCTTTTTACTTTAACACCAATAAACATAGCTTCAAAACTACAAACTGATTTCTCAGCAGTTGCGTAACAGATTACTGCACTAATGCAGAGAAAATTTGTTATGTAAGTGGATATAAAAATCTACAGGTTAACCCAGTAACTTCAATCAGTATTTTCTGGTATTCCTAAAATACAGTCTGTACAGAAATGGGAGAAACAATGGAAAATTGATCAATAGGCCAGAAAAGATCAGTTGTTATTTCTTGCCTTTCTTTAATTCCAGCATAGTATACATGGGTGAATCTTACTTTATTATAAAATTACTTCTTTTTGCCATAGTGATTATTTAGGTTGGTTATTGAAGTTCCTAAGTTGTTTATTGCTGTTTTTTTCTGAATCCTTGAAACCTTTTAAAACTATTTTTAATGAAAAACATGAAGCCTGTTCTATGCAATTTATCCCTGATTTTGGTGATCACAGCATGAGGCAACAGTGCATGTGTCCATGGGCATTACATACAGGCACATATGTGGTGGTGATAAATGTGTAATATATGTGCAACCATGTGATATATTAATTTATTATGCACCTTTGACTGCTTCACTTGCCCATCAGTTTTTCTCTCCCAGGGCATCCTCCAACACTTCAAACTATGGAGCAGACTCACACAGCTACCATTACAATAAAAAAACTTTTCAAGTTCTCCTTTACTCTTGCACTGGAGGCAGGATTTCATGTCAGGTTACACCCACCCAATATAGGGAATAAAAGAGCCCAGTGACAGCTTGCTTAGATGTAAAAATGTCATGTCTCTGGACGTGGTTAACACTTGAGTCCACAAGGTTATAAACTGAAGTTTCAGCCTCCAGGAGGGGACAATTCCCAGCTTCCTAGTATATTTGGGAACGTTCTTCTAACAGGTGGTACTACACAACATTCAAGATCAGGTTGGACGGGGCTCTGAGCAACCTATTCTAGTGAAAGATGTTCCTGTTCATTGCAGGGGGAGTGTTGGACTAGATGACCTTTAAAGGTCCCTTTCAAGACAAAGCATTCTATGATTGTGTATTCCACAGCTGTTATGTATAAGATTTTGTTAACAATTAAAAGATGACCTTTGTAATGGATTTTTTGTTTTGTAGTGAGACAAATATATTGAACTTGGGTATGTTTTTGTATGAGAGAAATCTATGTGTTTCTCTGTAGAAAATATATAGTTTATGTAAATAAATGAGTGTAAATTACCAGAACAAACATGTTAATTAAGAGATCATAACTTGTACAGAAGTAAATAGACATTTGTCAGTGATTTTGCTTAAAATCTATAAGCAGATTAAGATAGTTACTTTCTCTGTAACTGCAACCTCTCTTTGATGTAACTCACTGTATTTACTACTTTCTCACATTGCCTTTCTGACTCCCATCTTCAAAAGTAGCAAGATCAGCCTAGCTGTGTTTGACACTTTCAAAACATTTTTTTTCACCAAGATACTCTTAGTGTGGACATTATTCTGTCATTGTTATATTTTTTAAAACTATATCAAGTGGATGTGATGAGTTTCTAAAAAGTCTTGCACATCCTGTCCATCTGAAGTTTCCTCCACTGTAAATCTTTATACTCCAAAAGATTTCGTATCTAGGGAGGGAAAAAAACAAAAGTTTTTAACAAATGATAAGGAACATACTCTTACATGAAAATACATTGATTTGTGTGCATAAGATGATATAAAACCTTTTTGCAATGTACTTAGCACCAGCCGAATAAAAAGTAATTCTTCCTTACTCTAACTGTGAACACCTCCCAAAATACTACTGGTGTTACAATAATTATTCTAGAAAATGTGATGTGATGACTTGTAAGAACAGCAAGTGTATGTATTTTTGATTCTCATGTCCATGCCTGTAGCTGTATCCCTAGAAACAGATTCTGTCTAAAAATGGCCAGGTTAAAATACTGATAGAGACTTATTTTTTGCTTTGCCTATTTTTTTGTGATTTTAACTGATAAACAGTAGTTTATCTTAACATAATAATACATGCTCACATATACAGTATAGTGGATGTCTGTAGAGCAAGTGTTACTTCTGACTCTTTCTATAGAATTCCATATGTTTAAAAAAAAAAGGGGAGTCAAATTTTGTGGCTTTCCTTCCAATATGAAGAATTCTTTGTTGCACTCCATGGCCAATCCCACATAAATAAGAAAAAAATAGCAACTGCAGCTGGACTGAGCTTCCAGATAAATAGCTTTGCCAGCTGCAAATTCATGACTTCATCTGGTTTCCAGGGTCTTGTGCATGACTCTGGTTCTTGCCTGAAGAATATATTTTAATCCTTTAAACCATTAAAAAAAAATAGCCACCAATATATTAGCACTGGATGGAAACCTCATTTATTATATAAAATTCTTCTTTTGTAGTAGGTCTTAAATAAACAGAAACTTTCCTTTGACATAAATAGGATGCTTGCAGATGTGACATTAAAAGAATCTAGAGGATGAATTCTAAAATATACTGAAGTTCGCCTGGTAAATAATTAAAAAGAAATTATATAGTAACTATAAGCTTAAAACCCAGGAAGTTTTAATCCTAGCTCCATGAACCTGACTGTGCAGTGACCTTCATTATTCTAAATGAAATCAAAATGTCTTCTTGATGTTTTATCCACACACAATGACTTTTGCAATAATATTGTAGACACACTTGTATACTTTCTAAATAAAGAAATGCACAAAGAATGTAATTAGTTGACTTAGACCAAGAAACTCAGAGTTGAGGCCACCAGTAAATGCTGAAGTCATGACTCTGCCTATTATACTCTTGTTTAAATAGGACACAGCAATGAAGCTTATGGGGCGAATGGACTCTGAATTGAATGTTAATGATAGATCTTGTCTCAAACACACTTTGCAGTGTAAAACAGGAATGATGGTACATTAACTTTGATGGTAGTAAGATGAAGGTTCTGAAACAGTGCAAGATGCATATTTGCACATGTATCAAAAGCAAATATAGTCATGAAGTCATGGGCTGAAGAAATGGTTGGCATTTTGAACTGTGACTTCACAAAATCCTTGTCAAAGGATTATAGCCATACATGCTTATAGGCAAGAAACAGAGGTTAAGCTCTGCTTAAAGTGAAGAAACACCTGCGAAAAAAGCAAAGATTTTGTTATTGAAAACAGAAGTAATTTGGAGGGGGTTGTCTTTCCTCTTAGATGCGTCTCTAAAGGGAAAAAAAACTTTTGTGTAGAGATGCAGATAAAATTTTAGTTGAAATAACTTGAAAACAGGTTTTTGAAAGTGGAAAAGTCCAACTCTCAATTTAGGAACTTTGGTATCTTTGATACATATTTTATTGGGGATTAGGATGCCATAACAGCAAGAAGCAGGAAATGATCTAAAGTCTCCTTCCAGAACGTAGGAGTTGCAAGAATTACAGAATTAAGTAAACTATTTGCTTTTATTTTTAATCTTCACATGATACACCAACTATTTCTGAGGTTGAAAACTTATCCTTACAGCAAATGGATTTTGGAATCTTCATGTTGAAACTACAAGTTATTAACAAAATGGGTGAGATTCTTGAAGAATGTAGGCTAGAGTCCTGTTACTTTTGCTACTGTGGACTGTCATATGCTAGATATGTACATCTTCCTAGATCATCTTAATGATACACTCAGTGTATATATGACAAATGTATGACTGGTATTCTAGCAAAACCCTCTGAATTCAGGAGATGTTGAGAAAAAAGCTGTGGAGTTGAAGGAACCATTGCTTCCATTGCTTTGCTTTCCCATATGAAAAGAAAATTGGTAATCAGATTCTGAAGAAAACAACACAGCCTCTCGCTCACCTTAAAGACTGTTGGTGTTTAAGAGTCCTCTGGAATGAATCCTATAAAGATGTGTTTTATCTACAGCACTTCATTTTCTTCTCATGCTTTTATTACAGCCTCTTATCTGATTGATATTAAGTACCCTTTATTTGTATTTGCTTTGCATTTCATTGAATGCATGGTACCCCTCAATTCCCAGTCACTTTGCACAATGTACATTTCATATTCACATCTCAGTGTGATAATTAAAAATACTATTTTCCTGTGCATCTGCTCAGAAATTGGAGCAGACACATGAAGCAGAAGTGTCTCTTACTAATAGGCCAGCTGTATCATAGATACAGCAAGGCTCAAAGTAATGTCTGGCTACCTAATTAACCTCCCTTCACCATCCACATCTGAAGCAAAAAATAAAATTAACAAATTATTTAGGTCAGGTGTGCCCTGTTAGTCTCTCAGTATAGGTCAGGTAGGACTGGCTAATTGTGACAAAAGTACTTCAATTGCTGTAAGTCTTGTTAGATAGCTTTGTGATAAATGAACTTATAAAATTAGACTTCCACACTTCAATACCAGCTATTTTTGCATCAGCTCTCATCATTGGCCCTTGCTGTAATCAGACATTTCTGTTTCTGGCTGAATTTAAGATTTAAAAAGAAGCACTGAGGTAGTAAGCAATTTTCCTGCTAAGAAACATGGTATCATCAAAGCAAATTATATTTCTGGTGAATATATAGTGTAAAGTAAAGCCTTACAACTCATTCCTGGTTTTGCAGTTTTGGATACAAGGGATAGCTGCTGATCTAAGATGCAAATGATACTAAAGAGATGCTTCAAACCAGGTAGACATAGGTAGAGTGCTGTTTTTTCACTTCACACTGCCACTGGAAAGGCAAAGAACAGCTGTAAGTAGATTTGGAGCTGCTGGGAGAAACAGGCTGTAGGGATGCAACAGCTGCCTGACATTGCAAGCAGCACACCTAATAGCTTCACCCAAAACTTGTCAGAGAATGGAAATAAGAGGTGGGTAAAGAGGGAGGGGACTAATTAGGTGTATGTAGTATTAGATTTGATCTGATGAGGGAGACCAATAGTAGCAACAGAAATCAAGGAAATGGTGTGGACTGGGAGTCTGCTGTGGCCAGTAAGTCTTGTTTCTTAAGGGTTACAGCTGTTTACTTTTAGCTTTCACAGTGTGTTTGGCATTTGTTAAGATTTTCCTTTAGGTAGGAGCCTCCTCCTGTCTTCATAGTTATAAAGAAGGATAAAAATGAGATAATTAGATTTTAAATGCAGTTCATTTTTTGAAAGGAACCTAGATGTGTCACTTCCTCAGCTAAAGGTGCTGTCAGGCTCTTCTGCTGCATGCACAAGCAGGCAGAGTTGATAGAACAGCAGTATGCTTATTTATATACATATATATGTTCCTGAGTGGCTTTAGTTGTAAGTGCTCAGGCAGAGAGGTTAGCACCTCTTCTTCTGTCCTTGGCATCTTTGTTGAGTCTGGCACCAGGATCTCTAGCTAGACCCAATTCTAGTAAGTATCTGTTTCAATCTTTCTGTAATAGGGAAGTGATAAAAATTGACAAAAGAATTCAACAGTATGTGTAAAATTAATTGCTAATTCTGGGATCTGGATACAAGTCAGCAAATTTATCAATACTTCTGATGCTGTTTACTTTCCTGGTGCATAGCCCTGTGCTTGCAGAATGACTGGTTTTCAAAGCTGCCCTTTCAACCTGCTCTGAGTTTACGTTCTGTAGGAAGCTACAGCCATTTTGTGTTCCATTCAGGTGCAGCCTGTTATTGCTGAAGACAGCCTTTGTCCCTTCAGTCCTACATATAGAAATCTGAAAATGTATGTTCTTCTTTGTAAAGGGCAAGGATAATATTCACTGATGTAGTAGTTATGTCATTTTATTGCTAACAAAATGTCCTTCGTATTTCTGCAGAAGGTAAGATGCTAAATGTGAACATGGCTATTTTTCTTTTTCATGCCTGTATTTTACTAAGAAAACTCTTCCTGTTTTGTTGCTACTTTGACTACTACGTGTGTAAAAATGCCCTACAGCAACTTAAGCTGATTGTGAGTTATAGTTTATCTCAGCAAATAGAACAGAATATCTACTTGTTATATTAGCAAATATTTTTGTTGTTGTTTAGAGTAATTAGAAGTATCTTATGGATTTTATCTTTGTTATGAGATATTCATGTATTTTTGGTAACTTGCATCATCAGGTTTTGACATTACCTAGTGTAGTTGTTAGTCATCTGTATAAAAACATTTGGATTGCTGTTATAAAAGCTTTAGGCACTAAAGAATGTGATAAGCAAGTAGAGTTACGAAATTAAGACACCTGAAATAAGGTACTGTTCAGACTCTTATTCTAGCATCATACAAGTAATAAAGTTCTCGCTAAGTATTTTGAAGTGAAGTTCAAACTTCTTAAAAGGAAAATGGTTAAGCATGTGTTTTGGAGAGTATTGAAGTCTATTTTGTTTAAGACTTACCCTGATTCTGAAGTAGAACACGTTTTGTATGATTAGAGAAGAATGGTAATGAACAAAACTTTTTCTTTCAGAACTGTTTTGTGCTTTATTACCTACAGCATCACATCATGTATTGTTTTAAAAATACATTAGATACAAATTCATTTGTTTTTGTGGGTTTTTTTTTTTATTTACTTACAGTTCTATTCCTCCCAAGTGAGTATAATACTCGGTAGGACTGGCTTTATTGTCACTGTCAGGATCTAATTTAATCACATAATAAATTAATTTAGAAAATTAATTTAGAAAGACATTTTTGCATTGCATATTCTATTAAACTTGTCTTGTGGCCTTATGGCTTAAAAATGTCTTTCAAGCAGATATTTTAAAATGAGCCTATCCTCTTTATTTTGCTTTAGAATTAAAAATATGTATTCTGCCTCTGAGCGGAATCTTAGTTAAGCAGCTGACAGTGATAGGCTAATACTCTGGAATAGATCATATACTTGTAAATGTCAACCATAGTAGAAAAAAGAAAACTCAAAAATAGAGGAAGTTGACCAGAGGGGCTATGAGTGATCTTATGCCCTACAGATTCTTCTACAGCAGGCAGACCTGAGGTAGGAGTATCATGCTGCTCTCAGGAGTCTGTTCTGTGTCACTTAGCTGCCATTCATCAGTCATAAACCTCCAGATAAACATCATAATGTCAGTTCTTTTTGCCAGCCTAAGATAACAGTTTTTTTATTAGTGGAGCTCTGCTGGAATGCTTTCCCTTCCTCCTTCAACAGTTTAAAATGTTAGAGGATCTAGTCTAAAACTTATTAAAGTTTTGCAGCAGGGGATACCACCTCTGTGTCCCTGCTTCTTCTGGCAAAGCCTGTTGCACTTAGCTGTTCAAAAGGTTACAAAATACACATTATTTTTTTCCCTCTCTTATTGCTTGTCTGTCAGAGACAAAAGGGATTAGTGAACAGTAACTTCTGCCATTGAAATTGGAATTTAGATCTCACATTGGTTGCTAAAGCAAGTTTTCCAATCTGTATTTTGACTAGTAGTGACTTTCTTGATAATTAAACCTGCAGTAATACATGAAAATACTTCAAACAACTGTGTTAAAAATGATAACTTTGCAGTAAATGGCTTCATTATCTGGTATTAGAAGAAAGTTGGAGTCTGCATGATGGTAAATAAATGTGATTCCTTGGTCGAGCTGGACTCTATGGTGTGTGTCAAAAGGTAGCTTGGCAGACAATTTGAGCAGTGGGAAGCCTTGGGGAAGCTATCCTTTCTTGTGTGTGTGATTGTATTTACATAATAGTATACTGTGTCATACTCCATTTACCTCTGAAACAAAACCACTCTGCTTTTGCAAAAGGAACTCCTAAGAGATGGATTCTCACAAAGGCCAAATCCCTTTCTAATGTAAATGTGTGCATAATACAGGTTGCATGGTCTAAAATCTTGGCCACAACATGACACTTTAACCTTACCTCTCTTGAGGATGGTTGATGAACAGTCAACTGACCTGAACTGAAACTACATTTTTGAGGGAGGTCAGACAGGGAAGAAGTTAAGCACTGACAGTTGTTTTGTAGAAAGGAGGATAATTTCTGCCTTGATTAGTAAAAATCCATAGACTTAAGTAAAAACTGACACTACGGGGATATATTTACCAATTAAAATATCAAAATGTAAAAATGTTTAGGTAACATGCAACACTTCCTCATCTTACTTTGTATTTATTTCAGAATGCATAATGCTTTACTTCCAACAACCCTAGATACATATGAGCTTTTCAGATTTGGGGGTGTCTTTTTAAACCTAATTTTATTCATTCATCCTATTGCAGACAAATAACATTACTCTGTTCTTTTCATTGATCTTCTAAATCTGTGTTTAAGAGCTTCATTTAAATTAATCTTTCCTCAATAAGTCATTTTTTTGTGTCTGGTATTGAGTGAATACATGAATAGGGAGAGAAGATGTACAATGGTTCCATTATTGTAGACATTGATACAATGTAAATTTTGTTTTCTTTCAAGTACTTGTTGTCTGTAATTTGTGAGGCTATAAAAAGTTGTTCTAATTATCTCAGTAGTGTATGTTGCAACAGTATTATGCTTCCCTGACTCAAAACTTAGCCAGGATTGAGGATAACATAAAATACCAATTTATAGAGAGAGGTTTTAAAGTGTTGTGCTGTTAAACTTTCTGAGTTCTGTTCTTGCGGTTGTAGAATCTTTCCCTACATTCAGTAGACACACACGTGAAATAGAATACATGCTATTAACTAAAACAGATGGACAAGAATTGAACAGAATTGTCACATGTGCTTTACCACTTTCAAACTAAAGCTTTGAATTGGTTTGCCAAACAACTTAACATTTGGGTTGTGTTCAGAGAATTGAAATTCAGTTTTGGTGTGCAAAAGAGCTTCTGCAAATAGTGTGGGTTTTTTCTCCCACTTCTTTATAGGAAGGCAATTGCAATAAACTGAAGACATGCGACTCTAATTGCTGTAAAAGTAGCAGAAAACTGTTTGTCTAACCTTGTTTGTTAAGAACCAGAGTGCCTATATGAAATAGTTAAAATTCTATGTGGATTCAGTAAATTATATCTGTATGCAAGAATTACTAATTATATGGGTTGGATATACATGTGATAGTGTATACAGGGCAGTATGTTCAGCAGATTTTCTCATCTATCTTGTATATTTAATATTTCTTTTTTTTTTTTCTAAAGGAGCAAATGGTTCTTTCACTGTACCTGTCAGGTAATATTCAGCAGGCTAAACACTTTTATCAAGTTAGGGAAACAAAATGCTTTAGTGATTTTACAGTGTGTGCACATAACCTGCTTTTCTGTTAATTGGGGACGGGAAAGGTAATCAGAATTCAAATTTGCTGAAACTCACTGTTGGGACTTGCACTTAAAAGCCCTGAAACTTCCGTGCACATATACTGTTCTGCCTTTAAAATGGTTCACAAGTTTAATCACTAACTAGAATTGATTTTGCGGCTCAAATGGGGCCAACACATGGCTGCAACTTCTTGTCAAATCTCCATATGAACAAAGCCACTGAAGTTGTAAGTTTTAACAGAGTGGAAAATACCTCAATGTGTTGGAAGAAAAAATTCTCCAAGTTGTTTCTGTCCTGAAGACACTAACTTTTCTGTAAGTGCACATAATTCAAATGGTTTTATTGTAGATAAACTGACACAGTTTGCTTAGTTCCTCAGTCTTTGTGATGCTTGACAATAACAAAATTGTCAATGTGTTGATCTGATTAGAGCAACAAAGTAGATTTCCTGTAACATCTTTTCCTGTGCTTGTTTACTGTACTTAACTATTTTTTTCTTTTTTAAGACAATGGACCTAATTGAAATAGTACAGCCTTTCAGGAAAGTATATCTTATTTCAAGATATGTTATAAACTTTGTTGGCTAAAGCCAATGAGCTTTAGGCCATTTGAGGTCATTATTAATTGTTCTTTGGCTAGTTTACAGAGACAGTTGAAAGCATAAACAGTATCACTTTTCAATAACCTGTTAATGATTTGTTGAACATTTTTTTTCATTCTTTTCACCCCCAAAGAATAAAAGAAAATACTATTTGGTCAAGCCCTGATAAATCAATAAGTTAATGCAGTTAGTTACACTTACTTAGTGCAGTTAATATTAAGAGCTTGTAGGAGTTTCTTTGTATTTACTTCTTTATTCCCCCATCAGCCATTAAAGAACATTCTCATTTTCCACATGAAAGCCTCAGGAGCATTTTCACAGCACAGACCCAACAAACTGAACACCAGAAGATTAACTGACTATACTACCTTGCTTTGCTAGTTTGGCTGTGCCTGTAGGATTTAAAATTGCACTACCCTTCTGAAAAAAACAGAACCAATTTAACTACATCCCAAATGCTTCATAGAGAAAGTCTGTTCAATTTCTTCCTTTCATAGATGCAAGTTCAAAGTAATTTCTCCTAAATTAAATGTCATTTGGTTGTATTAGAATAATCAGGACAACTTCAGATTTTAATAAGCAAAGTTATTTTAGACTAAAGCTATTGAGATGGGTTTAAAGGGGAAAAAAAACCCAAAGCAAATGCAAAGTCTCAAGGCACAGGGAAGGGAGATAGTAGCATTATAAACACATAATCATATCAAAACACCCAATGTTTTCCAGCCCTGCTAAAATATAAACTGGGTTGGAAATTTTGAAATTGGTAATTTAAATGGGAAATAAAATCTTGAGTTATGTTTCATGTCAAACTCTGCTTTTTAGGCCCCTACAAGAAGGCTTTTTCTTTTAATGAGTCTCATTTTCAATATAATCAAATACTATAAATGTAAACAATTCATGAAAGTGTGGGCAGACTTTGTGTGTTACTGAATGTGTGGCAACTTTTATCAGATAGTCTAGACAATTTGAAAATTTCTTCTTTGTCTTCCAGAAAAACTTTTTATATTTAACACAACTAATCAAAGATAGAATAGTTACTCAACCTTCCTAATTTCATATTGTGAAATAACAGCCTGACCTTTTTAAAGCACTTGTCCTCCTGTCACCATTTTTTAGTCCTGCTCTTTATGTGGTAAAATACAATTTTAAATACAACAATATTGTAGTCATTGTTTAAAATCACATTTTGCTATTTGAGTAGGACTGAAGAGTTATGTTCTCTAATGGCCATTTTATTTGTTTCCAGGTTTTCCATGATCATATTAATCTCCTTCTTGAACTACATGTTTTTCTAACCTGCACACCAAGGCTTCTCTTTTAAATTAACAATTGTGACCTCTAACATCACATTAAAATTTTTATTTCTGCTGCTATTGGCAGGTATCAGTTCAGAAGAATGCTAGGAAGTCTTCATTAGGGGACTGCCATGGTCAGACTCTGGGAATTCAGCCAGGGGGAATCAATTGGTGAAATATTCAGGCAGGAAAAGTCTATTGCCTAATTTAAATGGGCATACACCAGAGCAGACTGCTGAGACATACATCTAGAGAGAGTGGGCCTGAATTCTTTGGCTGTGTTCAGTAAATCCTCTTTCTCATATATCCTTAAAACCTGAATTATGTTAGATTATACTCCAAGGGTGATAAACCATGACATATTGTAGCTTCAAGGCAAGGCTTTCAAAATGTTGTTGTACATTTATGTCTCTGGTGTATTGGAAGTAGGGAATGACTTGTGTGTATATGACAGTTGTAAGCCAAGAATGCTCCGGGTCACATGGCTCATGGAAGCACTGTATGTTGAAGGAGTCAAATGTGTAACTTGCAGGACATTCCTGAGTGTGATAAATAGTGAAATGTATTGAAAGACCAATTCTTTATAAAGCTTATTGCCAGAAACTTTGTGGTTATCCTATGTAATTCAGGATTCACATTTCCAATGAGTTATGCCTAAATGATGTCTTAGGAAGGATATAGCAGTAATCAAAGGATCAACAAGTAATAATCCTACAGCAATGTTTTAACTGACTAAACAGCTTGCTGTCGCTAAACTTATTAGTAACCTGATAAGCATGTAGGTAACTAATTGTAGGTACTTAATTATGTAATGTAAACATTAGAATTTGTCTCATGGTTATCTTATAAACTGAAGGGATTTCTCTAATCAGCCTGGGACTAAGTGGAAGGAAAAAAAGCCCTCTAAAATCCACTATCTGTATTTGTTTATAATTTTATCTGACTTTATTCTTGTCCTAAACACTGGTACTGCATATGTTGAAACCTAGTTACTTAGAAACACATTCTTAAAAAGTTACAGGAAATGCATACCAAAGTTGCCTACTTTCCCTAGATACTCTTTTCTCTGGTTTTGCTGTCCACTCATAACTGGGATGCTACTGATTGTGCCCTCTGTTTAGAACAGGAATAACCATAGTGGGCTGAAGGTCAAAAAGAAAGATTTTGTGGGGTTTTTGGATTATTTCAGCTATGATTTCTTCTCTTACCTAACAGAAGTCTCAGGATATGTGCAGAAACCACAATAATGAAAGGCTATATAATTATCAGTTGGATATTTTTTGTTAAATATGACTTCCCCTGATGGCATTAATTTCCTCTGTCATTTTCTGTGGTGCTCAGTGTCTTCAAATGTTTCTCAGTCCCTATCCACAAGCATTTCAGGTTCTGCAAGTTCTAGTTTGGTTTGAAGAAACAAGTATAAATTTTCTTAAAGGAAAGCTCTGAAAGAACCAAGTTGTTTGACTCATACTTGTTCATTTACATGTTGTGTTTTCTGCTCTTGTTGGCTCAGTTGCATCTCTGAGCTTTACCCTGCTATCTGGATTGTTATTCCGGCATCTGGAGAGATGTATGACATTATGGCATTTGAGTCATGGCCTATCTATCTTTTTTTTTGTTTGTTTGTTTTTTACCAAAGACAATATCAGCTAAAATCGATCTTCTGGCCATTTAGCCTTTTCATATGCTTGGCAAAATAGCTTCTACTTATAGCCTAAGTAGATTTACAAGCAACAGTAAAATAAAGGAAATGAAGAAGAATGGAAGCAGTGATCCTGTTTAGCAGTCAGTTAGGGTCAAATATACTTGGCTGTGCTCACTGATGATGTTAGAGCATTGCACCAGTGTTCCAGTCTGCTGTCCAGTAGACTACACTTCCCTACATTATTTTTCTCCACAATCATGCATGCATAGGTGTAATGGTGCAGGTTAGGGGATATGAACTGAAGTTTCTATTTACTACATAGCAGCATGAAGTACGTGCACAGGGTAGGAAATGGAAAGAGTCAGTACACTGGAATATGGTATGCAAGCATGGGCATGTGAGCAAAAAGTGTACACACCATCCAGATATTTCTACAAAGATAATGACTGGCTTGGGAAGATTTAGATGAAGCTGGGTTTGGAGAAAAGGAGATAGAGCAGAAGAGCTGTGATAGTGCAGTGAATTCAGGTTCCTGTGACTCAGAGGAAAAAATAAAATCAGTTTGGTTTAAGGTTGATATTGGTTAAATAATCTTGTTTGAATTCTACGTGTGACTGATTCAAGACTTTCCTGAAGTTTAATACCAATATCATCTATTTATATATTTTTCTAGATAGATATCTAGAATATGTACTTTTGTATAATTAAGCATTGTATCCCATACTACAAAATGCATCATGTGGAGTCACTTTGCAGTGATATATCTTAGGAACAAGTCAATAGAGAATATGCTTTCAGGAGTGGACTGTGGTGTGTGTTTTCTGCAGGAGATTCCTATTTGTGCTTCAGTCCTTTGTGCTAGTGAAATGGAATAGAAATTGGTCATTAGAGATGTCATTAAAGTTCCTAGAGCATAGCCATAAAATACTAAAACTTCTTCAGTGAAATGTGGAGTATTCTACCATAAATGTTTCCTTATCTGGAAAGTTTGCATGGTTATTCATTCTGAGTAAATTTA
This sequence comes from Bucco capensis, assembly GCA_013396975.1. NCBI lineage: Eukaryota > Metazoa > Chordata > Aves > Piciformes > Bucconidae > Bucco > Bucco capensis. The sequence continues at coordinate 417,047 of VWZO01013820.1, read as the reverse complement.
ACATGCCATTTTCTTCACAAAAGTTGGTAAATGTTTTTATATATTCTAGACGAATGCTGGTAAATGTTTATTAAAATAACTGAGATTGGTGGCAAACATAGACTGTTTCATCTTTTATTTCAGTTCAGCTGTGCAACACACCTCATGTAATTTCACTTTTGAACTTGATCTCTGAGTTCTTGATTTGTATGAAGACTATACTATTATTTACTGAAACTGCTGGACTTAACCATATTTTAATGCTAAATGTTGTATTATGAACAAGAACATACCGATTCTGTCAGTTGATGAATTATACCCTAGGCTATCCAGAGAGGTGGTTGAGTCACCATCCCTGCATATGTTTAAAGGCCGTTTAGATGTGGTGTTGAGGGATATTGTTTAGGGGTGAACTTTTAGAGTAGGGTCAATAGTTGGACTCCATGATCCAAAGGGTCTTTTCCAACCTGAATGATTCTATGATTCTATGATACAGAACTCACAGAATTTCCTTCACTTCCTTCTTGCTTCAGTTTATGTGTGTTGGATACATTGCAAATGTCCTTAGGAAGTCAAGACTCTAGATCCTCCTCAGCTCAACAAGGAGGTCTCACTTCTACTTTATTTGCACAAGTCTGTAAGGACTGTATAATTTTTTTTTTCTGAACTTTCTCTAACTCTCTTTAATAAATCCATGCACATGCATTATGCAAGCTGTAAGAGGTTTCACAGTGTATTGGATGGGAGGGAGGACCCTTCAGTGTGTACGTAGGCAGTCCTCAGACTTCTGAATCTGTGCCTGGAAGTCCTCCTCACCATTGCTATCTTCACATCATTCTGATGAATGTGAAGTTATAATGAGCTGTTATTTAATGAGACGCGCTTGTCCTCCTCTTTTCTCCATATTCCTAGAAAGGGATGGGAGTGAGAGTAGAAGTCAATACTGTCCATGTAGCTCAGATTTATATCCTCTGTACTTATGGAATAAGCAGATGACTACCCAGGAAACCTTCTTTTGCAGCACATTTACTAGAGGTCCATGGATGATGAGTTAATTACATGAAGCAATGTTATCTCATTGTTAGTACTTCTTCAGTTGCATCAGAAAAAGCTAAAAAAATTGTATTAAGAAAAATAGATGTTCTATGTAAGAAATTGCTGTGCTTACCCTAGGGACACTGGAGGACTAAATGGAAAAGATGATCTCTGCTGCAGATGGAGGAGAGGAATGCATCTCTTTATTAAGATGCCATACAAAATACGGAAAAAAGTTTGGGGACTACTACACTATAATGAACTTGCTTTCAGAAATTTACTGAAAGCAGCTGTTTACTGAAGATATCAATTGGAGCCCTCTGGAATTGTGGGTCAAACAGAGCTGATTATTGCCAGCCCAGAATTAGGATTCGCAATAACTTTGCAGCATTGCTGAGCACCTACTGTTTAACCCTAAATTATATTTATTAAATTTGCACAGACGGTGGACTGATGGAGTCATTTCCTCATTATTAAATCTGCTTTTTTCTAATCTTGCATCATCTTGGTGCTTTATTTAAAACGAAAATCAATATTCATGGTGCAGAGGGCTTTTTTTCCCCCAAACTCTTTCATAAATCTCTCAAGTACTTCATAGTTTTCAAGTACTTTCAGTGCAGACAGTGAGTATATTGCGTCTACAACAGGACAGTCTAAGAGAAATTGCTCTAAGTTGTTTAAAAAAGGGCCAAGGTTGTCATACTTTTTTTTTTTGCATCTTCCCCAAAGGAGATTTCTGTCTTGTTTATGAAAATAAACAGTTACTGGAAAATGTTGCTATGCTGCAATATATGGTGTAATATTAAAAGACCAAAATAGGCAATGCTTATTGTTTTCACTAATGTAACAACTTACTAGTCATTGTACAGTGTTGCTGTTGAGTAATTACAGAGTTAATTACTGGAGTAATATCTTAAGTATTATAATGGAGATTTTGGAAGTCAAGTTGAGAATAAATGAAAGATAAAACACAAATTATTTCAATCATGTGCTGCCAAATCCATCTGAGATGCATCAACTTAAACTCTGCACAAACCAGTGAAATAATGTCCTATTGTAAAAAGCCAAAGAACCTTGTTTCAGTTGTCATGGTTTTTTTGTTTTTTCTGTGTCTTTTTTTTTTTAAAATACAAATATGGGAAGCAATAAGCAAAGGCCATCTAGAAGTTCTTTATGGCTAAAAGTTAGGATGAAATAGGTATTATTTTAAAATGTATACATTCAGATTAATCACTAAAAATAAAGTGAGATATAAATAATGGCATTTCATATAGAGAAAATGAAGACTCCTAGGCCTAGAAGTCTTTGTCAATCAAAATGGAGTTAGGAGATAGGGGGATTAAAGGACTGTAATAAGACCCTGTATAGATGACCACAACAGGAAAGACTGAGGAAAGAAGAAATAGTATATGATAAGATAAGAAAGCTGTGTGTGTGTGTATGTATGGATAATAACACTGTGATGATGGCTGATAACACCTCCATAATATTAATTTGAAAACCTTTGAGACACTATGGAAATAATAGCTGTTGCAAATTGCTGCTTCCTGAATCATATCAGGAATAGCTTAAGCACAAATCTGGCTGTAGCAAAGCTAATGCAAATACCAACCTGAGTAAATAAGAAATAGTTGGTACACAAACATCTCCCTAATCTGGGAATTGAACCAATTACTACCAGAAACAAATGTGATTCCAACAGCTTTTGTTCTAAAAAAAACTGATTGACATGGGTAAATGGATTGGATCAACCTTAGCAGAGAGGATAAAACATTAAAGCAAAGATGCTCATAAAATCAGCCAAGATATTGATCTTTTATTTTTATGCAGTTATTACAGTTCCACAATCTGGAATGGACTTGAGTCTTTAAGAATTATCAGGTTATAAATGGTTTTGTAGCACAACAACTGTGATTAAGAAATTGAGTATTTAGGGTATACTACTTTGAAGACTTTCTTGCTGATTCCCTTTATAGGGAATTGAGCAGCTACTCAATTAGTAGTTTCCAGTGGCATCTTCTGCTTTCACAAATAATAGTGTAAACTTTACAGAGAAGTTAATAAATTCTATATTAAAGCTGGTGTGTGATTTTTAGGGATTTGCTTGAGAATATGAAATATGGCAAAGAGGTTCATAAGCTGGACAAAATTGCTGATGTTTCAGAAAAACAGAGACAGAAAGATGCCAGAGCAGATGAAACAGAGAAAAATGGGGAGGAAAATGAGTAATAAATGAAAAGGTAGTGGAAGCAGCCAATCTGGTAACAGGCTGGAAGACAGAGGACTTTTGCTTTTATTATAAAGTATTTGTAAGGGAACAATTGCAGAGGAGAGAATAGGAAATTCCTTGCTAGGTCCCCTAGAAGTTTTTATTAAAGGAATTAGTGAAGGTTTTTGGAAAAAATGGAGAAAAACAAGATAGAAGTAAATCATCTGATCAGAAGGGCAGGATACTTTTCCTAGCGTAAACAAACAGTACAGAACATATTTTCTAATAGTCTTCCCAAGACATCTGTTATTGAACACTGCTGGAAAAAATATGAGATGTGGCCTCTTACAGCAGGCTTATTACGTTATAAAAAGTTAACCATAAAATGTGTTATCAGGAGACAGGACATGTCAAGTTAACCCTGAATCTTAAGGCACAATAGGAAAACATTGAAACCATAGTGATGAGTTTATAGAAAAATACTTGAAACACTCTGTACCCGAGAATGTCATTAATATAAAACACTGTCAGCATCTCCCTAATAGATTTCACTGTACAGGTTTTTGTGATGTCTTTTTACTGCAGCAATTTACATGTAGGTAGGTAGTGATCTTTCTTCGTACTAGTCACAAAATCAGTATTGTATTTTTCCAAGTATGTTGGCGTTATTTCAAATGTCTTTTAAAGAAAGTACTTTACAAAAGCAAGTAGGCATGTTTAATCCCATTTTTCAGCTGGGAGAAAGTGAGTCATGAATTAATTCAGTGAACCACAAAATATTCCTTGCAGAGGTACAGATAAAATCATGGACAGAACAGACCTCCTCCAGCTCAGCTCCCCTTCCTCTTGCCTACTTTCTATGATTACTTCAAGGCTGACTCTGAACGCAGCTTGTAACAAACAGTCCTGTTTGGAATATAATGGAGACTTATTTAGGCTATTTAATGATGCAACATGACATGGAAAGGATGCTCTTCAAAACAGATTCATGCCAGTGGCTTGCACCATGTGAGTGCAGATGTTCACCATAGTTCTAGCTAGCAGATCCCCTCCAAATGTGTAAGCTCCTGCAGCTTGTCCATTATGTTTCTGTTTGGCAGAAAGGCAATTGCTGCTGTGCTGACATTCATGACTGAGCTTTTTACTGTGGGTCTGCCATTCTTATGCTGACACATGTACCTGAAATCAGCATGGGGATGTATCAGGCCTGGGGAGGCTGCCTTTTTTATTTATTTTTTTTTAATGAAATGCTTTTTCTTCTTCTGTAGTATTTATATACATTTCTGTTCCTGAAACTAGATAAGAAGTAGGGATAATAGCAAAATAACACAAGTAAGAAAAAAGCTGCAAAGAAAGAGAGATTGGGTTTTGGTGGCTGTTGGGTTTTTTTCCTCCACTCCTCTTATGTAATCAATTGAAATACAGATTTCAGTATATGATCCTGCAGGAGGTCTGGTAGCCAATTTCCACCTTCTTTAAGCCATTAGTCATTTTATCTCAATGGCATGTTTTGGTGTATTACCACAGCAGCAGTTCTTCAGTTTGGCAGGTGGGGTTTGTGTTTGCTGGAAGTGGAGTGCATGTGGCATTGCTTTGCTGGAGGAGGTGAGGGATTTAAGTATTATAGGAAATATAATACAAAACTTTTATATCACCTGTTGTCATGTGACAGATTAGAAAATGTTGGAAGGCAGGGTAGCTCGTTTTGTATGTAGAACACGGACACTGAAGGCACCTTTGCTGATGAAAAGTGATTTTTTGCATATCTCTTGAATCTTCATACTCCTGTCAGTAGGACTGACATTTGAAAAAAGACTGGATCAAATTTTCAGACATGCTGAATATCTAATGTCAGTTAACTTCAAGTTATCTTGGGGCTATTAAAAAATGCTGAATGTTAAGACCAATGAAGTATAGAGTGTCTCTTTTCAGCAGCAGCCGAGACAAGCTGTCTTTAAATCTTTGTGCATGTTCTAAAATCTGTAAATACACATACTTTAATAGAGTAATTATATGTACTAGTACTGTGTTTCACTACTTAAATATTTTTAATCTTTTGTTTGGTTGGTTTTTAATTTCCTTTATTGAGCTATTGTCAGATGACCAGTTTAATTCTTAAATGAAATTCAACTCTTGGCACAAGTAAATTACTTTGCAACTTCAGAAAGACTGGCAGCATCCAGACTTCAAGCATCTGTAACTATTGTTGTTAATACCCTGTAATATCTATAACAGTAGGTGCAGAGACTGTAGATGCACTTTATGCATAATAAATGGAGAATTTGTATGAAAGGAAACGTGCATGTCCTCGTATTCTGCATTTCATGCTTCCTAAATTTGGTGCGAAATTGCTCTCTTTTGAATCAAGTCATAGGATTTAGCTTACCATTTTAAGAAAAATGCTTCTAAAATTTCAGGCAGTGAACAACTTGGCAGTGTTAACTTGTCATACAGAATGAAGTAATAACTAATGTATTATCCAAGTCTATAACCGTTGAGCTGAAAGCATGAGTTCTGCAAGAGGTGTGAAGTATCCTTTTTATCGTGATGTTCTTTCTTAGTCAAAGTACTAAGGATAAATATCTGAGTGCTTATACTAATTTCTGGTGCTGATCAGACATCTATTGCTCTTTCCAATCTGTTTTCAGGAACAAGTATAGAAATTGCTATTTTGTTCTCCATGTGTTGACATAAATATTAATAAGTATATCAAATATGAAATTGTAGTTTAATGTGACTTGCTTCCCTCTTCCTTTTTTGTAAAACTTTTTGGGTACTGAATCAGGGAGAAGAAACAACATTGCTTTTGATTGTGTGTCATAAACAGTGCAAACTACCTAAAGAGTTTTCAAGTATAAGCTGTTTGCCTAAATTTACCTGTTGTTAGTACCTGTGAGTCACCTTATTTCCTCATGCTGAAATTCAAGTAAACACACCTAAATCTCTGCAGATGTTTCTCTTTTCTCTAACTATTCAGTATTACTGATTTCTGTATCAGTGAAAAGTAATCATCCTTAATACAGCAGCCAATACAACGTGAAAGGGAGATGATAAAAGTTTAAGACAAAAATGTATTCTCTGTAAATTTGTCTTGTAGGTAAAAGTATTTAAATTTATATAGTAACAGTTGCAATCTCTTTTGGAGAAACATATTACGGATATGGAAACCTGCTTTCATCTCGTACTGTTTGGTTAGTTCTCTTTCTTTATTATTATTAACAGCCTTAAAAATAGATTCTGCACTTCTAAACATGTTCAGGTAGTTGTTACACAACTGCTTTTGTACAGGCAAATATTGCATTTGGATAGTTGCTAACAGTAACCCAGAACTTACTTTGATGTTAGAATTTAAATTGCAAATAAATATAATTAAAAATCAAACTGCTAATATTTATTAGAAATAAGTTGCAATAAATAGCATACCAGAGCCTAGAAATACATTGCTACAATGTTAACTTCTGCCAATTCAGTTTCATGTCTTAATTTTGGATATATACTGTGTACTGAGACAAGAATTTTCTGATTGAAATCATATATTTCTTTGATAATAAACACAAAGGAGCACAAAGCAGAATGCAGCTGGAGAAAACGTGAGCATCGACAAACCTTAAGACAAATACTTAGTCGATCTAAAAATACATACTTAAATCCATATTTAGACACCCACGAAAAATACCACTACCTTATGATTAAATGAAATATTGTATAGGCAGAAATGTCTTCTATGAAGAACAGGATGTGTAGTCAGAGCATTTTGGTTTGTGGTGTTTGCTAAGAAAAATAAAATATAAACTCTTGGTAACAATGAGCCTCTCTCCCCTATCTATAATGGTGCTGTGTTGAAGACTTCCCAGCACAACCTAAGTATACTTAGTTCATTAGTAATGGAGTCAGCAGGCAAAGGGTGTTGTGGTGGGTATCATAACATTTTATTATTGATATATCAATTTGAAAGACAATGAAATATGTAGGTGAGGAAATTTTAAGTTAATAAAAAGCTGCTTATATGTTATCTATCTAAGATGAAGTATTTTGTGGGAAGTAGAAAGAGGCAGTGAAAAAAGTGGCTAGAAATGGCAGCCAAAGTGATTAAGCACCTGGATTTACCTCTAGGTAGGAAACAAGAGAAAGGAAAAAAGTCATAGTACATGAAGAAAATGAGAAGATACATGAGAGGTTTGTGCAGACTAATGGCATGACTGATGATGAGGTACACTGTGTGCTTCTGTGCGCTTTCTGACATTAAAAGAACATGCTTTAAAGGTAAATGCAAGTGTTTAAAAATGTATGCTTTTTCTACATGGTAGATAATGAGCTCATGAAACTTGCTGCAACAATGTATAATTAAATTCAAGAGCTCAATGAGTTTGGGGTTTGGTTGGTTTGTCTATACTTTCAGGGAAAAAAAAACCACTCTTTTATTGCTGCTTTTCACCTTAACGTAGCTAGAGAGTGAAATTAGAATGGAAATATAACAGTGCATTCTGCCTGATCAGATTGAAAACAAACTGGTTTTCTGATCAAGTGTGGAATAACAGTATAACAGTGCAAGGACTGTGAACTAATGTGTTAAGTTAGAAGGCTGAGCAGTAGACATGGTAATACCTTTTTTCACTTTTTTTCCCATGACACCTGTAGTTACCCTTGCTTTTTCCACATTAAGGAACTGGAACAAGAAAAGACTCACATGAGCCTAGTGTCTGAGAGACACTAAACAGTCAGGAGCTGGCATGTGACCAGGACTCCCATTATATGTGGGCTAATGTGTAACCTTTGTTTCAGACTTGTCTGAGTTTTGCAGTCACTCTGTTATTGGCCTTAACAGCTCTGTGCAGAGAGGGGCAGTGTTGTTCAGCAGTGCAATAGGCATCTCTGCATCATGGTACCACCTTGGTTAAAAACCACTTGCCTATGACACTGAGTCATTTGGGGTTTGGGTTTTTTTATTAATTCATTTTAGTTGAAGAGCAGCGTATATACTTCTGTGGAGTTGAAGTTGGTATAGGAGCTTAAAAATAAGAAGTTGAGGGCTTGGTGAAACCATGCAAGTGAGTGGAAAATGTTACAACTGCCTTTCACCATGGTATTCCTTGTGTAGTTGAAGAGAAACCTTAATGTCAAAACTCTTGTATGTACAGTGGCTACATAAAATCAAGTAGTTCTATTTCTATATGTAATGTGTGCGCAGTCTGGCAGTGTAGGAGGTAATATGTAGCAAGTATGTAGAAAACAAATGTTTTCATCTGTGTAGTTATAACTGGATTCCTAATGCAGGCAGAAGCATAGAGCAAGCCTTAGTAATCAGTAGTGTGCAACAGCTGTTGGGCTTTAGGAAAAGGCTGCAGACCTTCAGCACTTTTACTCCACAGCTGTAAAATAAGTGCCATTTAATCCCAGCAATTTTGGTGGCTGCATTGTCAGAGCGGCTGTTAAAAACAGCGAATGTACTGATGTGACTGCTATTGGTGCAACCAAGTGCTTAAACCCATTCAACTCATGTCATATTTGTGGGTTTCCTGTTGAAGGGAGTGGGATGTGAGCAATGTGATTTTTCATATTCAGTAGCACATTTTCAAGTGGAAAAAACCCTTGAGATTGCAGAAAAAAAGCTTGTTTATAGCTTTTAAACTATGAGAAAAGAAGTTGAATTGGGCTGTGCTTTATAGTTTCTATGCCAATATAAATATTTGGGAATTCAAAAACCTTGTTTGAGGTCAGTATAATTTGAAGTGGGTTAGGTATTCAACTAAATATAGGCATGTGTAATAAGTTCTTTGAACATAACGTTCCAAATGATGTTAATTTCTTATCAAGGAAAGAATCATCAACATACAGAGTTGCAATCCTGTTTGTTTGTTAAAGACTGAGAAGCACAAGTATGTTCACTAAATAGTGGAAATGTTGTTTACAGTGATCTTTATCTGGGAGCTAAATATCATGAACTTTATTAGTATTGAGCATTAACTCGTGCCGCACCAATTGGTTTTTCAGTGGTTTGGACATAGTATTAAGCTTCCCCTGTGCAGGACTAGGGAGCAGAAAATTCTAACTACTTCATATGCATAACTGATGTGGTGTATATGATTAAAGCCATAAAATTATAGGCATACACTGCAGACAGTGATAAAGTAGATATAGCTTCCTGTGCCTCACACCTGCTTAGGAATACTGTGAAACCATGGTTGTGCACAATAGAGGAACATTAGAGTAATTCTTTACCAGGATGTGAGGCTGCAGGTTCTCATTTTGCCTTCTCTGTTTCGTTGGAACTTGGCAAAATAATATGAGGCTTCTCCCCATGGAAGTTGTCTTTCTTCTCCTCTGGATGGACAAAAAAGCTAATTACTTCAGGCATTTCCTGGGACAAGACATTCTGAAGGCAAGTCAAAGTGACTTTCTAGGACATCATGCAGGAAATAGCCAATCACCCACTCTGTGCTAGAGTTGGGTTAATTGCTGCAGGAGACATGATTTAGAGGAAGGGCAGAAGGAGCTGCCTTTCCTTCCCACTGCTCCTCACTGCACACACTTCTCCGATAATAACAGGAAAGAGACTCTTTGTCCCAAATCCACCCCTTCCTTTTCCGGGCCACAGCAGTCCAGCCTCACTCATGTTGTGTTGTGCAGAGAAGCCTTGAGCCAGCTCTATCCTGGAAGATTTATGACTGTGTTTTTAAACTCCAGATTATCTCTTGATCAGCTGCAGTCTTGAGCAGAGCTCAAGAATTTAGAGCAATGAAAGAACGTCTGGACTGTGCTTCCTGCACTCTGCAGTACACAGTCTTTCTGTATTGTCAGTAGCATGTCTTTCTTTACCAGTGCAAGTGCTTTTCTTACAAAATGGAGAGACTTCACTGACAAGGGAGTGATTCAGTTTGCTTAGCTCTTGCTCTTCTGGACAGTAAATTAGTGTCTTGGTCCATGCTAATAAGTTGCTGTCAGAGTGCCAGGAAAGAGGTAGTTCATTTACTGCTAAGTCCAAAGTCTAGAGTTTGTAAATACTCCATAACACTCCATGGTCAGCTATTCCCATCTTTTCTGTACACTGTGGAGACAGTGGTTTCTTCAGTGGCTTGTAGTGATTGAATGTCTTCCAGACTGTCGTCAGTTTGTCTTGCTCAGGAAGGAGAGGAGCAGCAGGAGCTTGCGGAGTAGCAAGAAGTTGAAACTGAGTCAGCTCACCTTTATGATGACAGAGATGAAAGGGGAAAGCAATCTGGAGTTAGCACCCTGCACTCCATCACTTCCATGCCATGCTGCCCAAGGGACTCTTGAACACATAAATTCAAATCTGGCTTGTTACTGCAAATGCATCTCAGATATATCAAAATAGGAACTGAAGTTATTTTTCATTTTTGACATATTTGCCTCAAAAATGCATGAAGAGGATTTTTTCTGAATTAATTTGAACCTGAAAATCACACCAGTTTCTTAGTGCTGTAATAGAATTTCTCTTCCTTTTCCTCATGTAGCTAAGTTGTACTGCTGGAATGAAGTAATGGAGATTCAGAACTATTTTAAACCAAGAGGTGGACTAGCTTTTTTTATAAGCATGAGCAGGGATCACTCTCACCCTGCTGGTACCTGTACAAATGTTTTCTTGTCTTTGATCTTTTCTTCTGTCTGTGAACCCTCAGTCTCATTGATTTTAACTTTGCTTGAGTTCAAGTCTTGCCCTTCTTATTCTGTAGTAATTTACTCCATATCGCTGCTGGCATCATGTTTGGAAGACTGCTGCTTTGTGCTGGCATTCAGGAGCATCTTCCTCTTCCTGATCCAAACTGCTACCACTTACTTCTCCAGTGAAAAGAATAAGGGTGTGCAGGAACTCTCCCAGAGACAGAAATTGTTATGCAGCTGCTTATACTGTCCTTGTCTTTGAGTGCTAGTCAGCTGCATTCTTTTTCTTGAAACATAACCCAGGAAATTGCTGTTGTTCTGTGGCAAAACTGATGAAGTTGTCCCCAGTGATAAAAGGGTTTAACAGAGGATTTCCTTTTTTCTTTTTCTGCTGCTATGATTATGGCTGTATTTGTCTTAGTTTTTGGTTCCTAATAGGATGATACAGCATGACCAATTTGTGCTTTTACATCATGCAATGATATGTGAAAACTTTTTGTAGGTGAAGGCTGCCTTCCCAGCAGCCAGCAAATACCCAGTTCAAAGCTAAACAAGAATTTTCATGCAGAGAGAGCCCTTGGTAGCCCAAACAGGATGGAGATTCTAACGGTATATTTAGTGGAAGACAAGAGGGAATGTTTTAGCAGAGATTATCACTAACTAAATTAAAGATTGATAATTTAATTTGGCTTCCAAAGAAAGATTATGAGAGTGGTATCCTTCCTCTCTGCTGTTGGTTGGGGAGAATGCTTTTAATATAAATTATACTCTGGCACTGGAGAGAAGTGTCCCCCGCAGTATTCCTTTCATTTTGTTGATTAGAGAGCACTACTGCGCAGAAGCAACAGCTATGCTGTTAGGGTATGTTCATGACTAAGATAAAATAAATAGATCTTCATGTTAACACTACCTTTTCTGTAATCTCACATAGAGTGCACTCAACAATGTCCTGTGTCTTTTAGCTATATAGTGTACATCAGGAGGAGCCTCATAACAGATCTTTTTGCTGTCAGATTACAAAGAAACATTTTTGAAAGCAGGTGTCCCTGCAATGTGTGCACTTGTAATGATTTATCGCAGATGGCTGTATGACATTTATTACCTCAAAAGCTAATCTCCTAGAGTAGTGAATGTCATTATACCCATTTCACAAATAATGAATCTGGACTTCGATATAGTATAGTTCAGCTTCAGAAGTTTGTCACGTGGCAGGTTTATGGAGAAACTGGAAGATACTATGCCCAAAGATAATCCTTCTTTCCAAAATGAGAGCTTTGTAAGCAGCGGTTAATAATATGTTATTGTTATTAAGGTAGAGCTTATTCCATTGTGGGGAAAAAAACACCTTTGTGTTGCTGAATGGCAGGTTGCAAATGAAATTTAAAACTTTCTTCCTTTCTTAGAAAAAAAACAACAAAAAAACTGCTGTAAAGACAGAAAGGGAATTTATCCAAAAAGAATTTTTGCAGTTAGCTTTATAGCTTACTTATGTATTTGAGTGCTTGAAGTTAGCAAGAGTCTTGAGTCTTTCTTGAAGATAAATGGTACAGTGAAGAGTTTCAGATATGGATTGAATACCAAGATACAGTCACCTACTCACATTCAGCAAGTACATGCCTGACAGATCCCTGTGGAATGACAAGCAGGGCAGTTGTGCCTTCTCCCATGTCCTATGTGACTTACAGCTTTGTATACCAACCAAGCAAAGTCTTGCAGCACATTCACTGATTTGTAGTCAGTCACAGGAAATCACAGTGTGGATGTCATTGAAGAGCCTGGACAAAAGCCCTTGATCAGCTATGCTGCTTGTTCTACAGTAATTGCAGTGTTTGAGTGTTTTTCAGGGATATACACAAATAAAACACATTGCTATAATCCACAGATAACACAGCCATTGTCACAGTATGAACACTTAAACCCTGCGTTTAAAAAGCATGCGATTTGTAATATTTGTTGGTTTAGCCCTTTTACATAAAAGAAAAAAAAATCAGTATTGCATTAGTAATCAAATTTAAGAATCAAAGCCTACAGCACAGAATCAGTAATGCAGACATAGCAATCATGCAGATGCATGTGACCATATCAATAATGTGTACTCAATAGCTGCTTTAAAATACATGTGAAGAAAATGGCATTGCTGTTGCGTGTGTGCTTGGCTACCCATGAGGCATACCTGGAAATTATACTCAATGAAGCTATAAAATAGAACTGGGACCAAATGAAGTCATATTGCTGGGGTTGGAGCTGATGAAAGAAAAAGGTTTGCTGTTCCTCCTCCCCAGACCACTAGAAAAAGGAGATCGTTTGTAATCATGAGGGAGGCACAGTCAGAGAGGTTTGGGGTAGTGTTTTTTTCTTTTTTTTCTTGTTCTTTTTTTTGGTGATTAAAAGACAGTGAGAGTACAGAAAGTCATGTATTGTCAGTGAGTCAAAGTAGATTACAAAGGGCAGTGAACACAGAAGAAAAAGGCAGCTAAAGAAAGATGTTAGTTGCGTGGGTTTTTTTTCCCCCACTACTAAAAAAGCTTAAGAGGGAAAGGAAAAGTTCCTTTATCTAAAAAGAAGTGAAGACATTTGCAGTTTCTAGGTCACCAAAAAGGCTCAGCTGATGGTTGTACATTCTCCCTTGCAGGACATCAAGTTTGGGAGTGACTTCAATAATTTCCCTCCCTTGACCTTCCAGGCAGAGGTACTGCAACCTGGAAGGAGGGATTTTTGCATTGCACAATCCCACACAGCTTTTATGACAAGTGGAGGCCTTTTAAAGAGATAGCTTGCTTTGCTGTTTGCAGATAACCTGTACATGGCTGCTCGACTTACAGTGCTGACTTTAAAACCTAGGAAGATAAGCAATTATTTGGTTTCTTGATTAACTGCAGCAAGAACAAAGTAGGAAATGGCCCACAACCTCATTCCTATGAATCCTGTGTTTTATGACTAATGTTGGTTGATTAGTGTAGCAGATTGCTCTGCCAACAACAGCCTCCTCTGATTATGCAAACCTCCCTGGTAATTCTCACTGTAGCTGTATAGCAGATTTATCCTATACTGAGGATCCTGCACTGCAAGGAAGTTGTGACCTTCTGTTCTGCTGTTTCCAGCTTCAATTGGTCAGCAGATTAAAAGGCTAACTTTGGGCCATGTGAAGGTCAGGAAAACAAGCTATCATCTGTGATTTTAAACTGGGTGCTAAGGTACCAAAATGCCTATTGAAATCAAAAGAATATGTACTTCATCTTTGTAGCTGTTTTGCTGGCTTCTTCAGACATTGCAGCAGTAGCATGGAGTGAAGTAATTATAACACCTGCTGGGTCTGGAAAACTAGTTCTAACAGACTATTTCTTTTAGCTTTCTAGGTTTAAGATGGATTACATCTTTCACCAGATCAGAAAGGCATCTTTTATGGGAAGGCTTGTGAAAATAAACAAAAACTGACCAATTCCTATGACTTTAGTAAATTCTTATATGAAGCACAAAGTGGCCCAAAATAGTCAGCAAGGAAATTATTTTTTATGTTGACTGCAAAGGTGAAACAGAGTCTAGAGTGAGTGGCTAATACCAGTCACTCTGCTGAGAATCAACCATCTTGTCTTGTGATATAGCTTGTGCTCAATATCAAACTTCAAGAATTTTTTTCACACTTGCTTTCTTGGCTGGATCCTAACTGAAGGGCAACACTTTGCTTAGCATTTGAAACTAATCTGTCCTAACTTGCTAAACCTTCTCAGTCCAGTGCCAGAATAGAATATTTTGACAGTTCGTGAGTTTTGGTTTAATACATCAACAAGAAAATAAACATTTCAGGCTTTATTTTACTATTTGGGGTACTATAGTTGAAAGCTAAATTTCTTCAACATAGATGTTCTTGAACTAGGTTATGTAGTGTATCTTGAATTGCTTGGCTGGTAAGGTGTTGTTTTATTTTTTTCCCCTTCAAATGTCAGAGTATAGTTGGTTGAAGGAAACTGTCTTTGTGCTACAATTTCATACCAGTCAATGAAAGGTACCAGGCTAGGGCAAGGAACACTCCACTAGATTTACATCCTAGGCACTGGCACCCACTGGGAAGCTTTATTAAGTTCTAGAAAGTAGAAATCTTCATCAAAAACAGTTATGTTTTTTTCCATAAAACAGAATTATTTACTACCATTACAATTTCTGTCAGTGAAGTTTTTCTTGTCTGGTTTCTATCCAAAATCTTTAGAGTTCTCAGCGGTATAGGGTTAACACTGAAAGGATAATTGGGCATGGCTAGCCTAGCTTTTATGTTCTCTTGTATGGGAACATTAGGAGCAGAAAGTACAAGCATAGCAATGCTGAACTGCTAGGAAAACACGTGTTGTCTACATGTGCCTCACAGACTTGTACAATAGGATACACATGGAGTGCATCATCTTGAAGCATCAGAGCTATTGTAGGATAAGTAATTGCTTCATCTTACAGATGCTCAGCCCATAGTCTTGGCCAGGAATTCTCTCTTTCACCAAAGCCTAGTGAGAGGAATAAAATCTTTGCAATATAAATGTTGCCACATTTAGCCACATTTTTCTTACTTGAAACAAGATTGCTCTAATCTGTTTTGCATGTGGCTACAGCCTGAGATCATTTAGAAATGGAAACTAATACAGAATGTCACAACTTGCTGTGTGTCCTTCTGCAGTGAGAGCTCATTACAGTGGTGCTTGGGTTCAGCTGTGGTTCACAGTAACTTTTTGAGTAAAGTTGTTTTTCTTTACTTCCCTGCACCAAGTTGTTGATATTAGGAATAGTGTATAGGGTAGGTCAGAGGTACTGCCCACGAAAGGGCTGCAGTTCTGGAGTTCAGCCCCTTTCTTTGCAAAGGGAGAGGTGAAAAAGCTCCAAGATCCTTGACATAAACGTACTGACAGGTCTATTTATTCCTATTTGTTCCTCATAGGAAAACTATTAAGTATGGAGTCAGCAATGTTTTGCACCATCCCAACAGAGTGGTTGTTACCTGTATATGATCAGTGATGACAGTGAAATCATTCGCACTACTTCCTGTTGAGTCATCTTTGCCTAGAGTCTGCTTTGTTGCAGACATCTCCTTTTCCCTCTTTACCCTGTCTGTAGGAGTTCCAGCTCTTTTCTCCAAACTACAAAATCTGGCCAACTTCAACAAAAACAGAGCCTTGTGGTTTAAAGAACAAACAAATAAAAAAAAACCAAAAAACCAAACCAAACAAAAAAAGAGTAGGTTTTACAAAGTAGAAACATGAACAGGGCATGAAATAGAGCAGCAGGGGGAGGGATTATGAATACTACTCTGAAACACTGTAAAAAAGTGTGCATTTTTTTCCTCTTCTGAAATTTGGAAAAAAAAAAAAAATATGGCAGTCTATCAGGGGACACAGGTAGCAGATGTTGGCTCTGCTCAAAGGGGAAAGAAATCTTTCAATCTAGTGTCTGAAGAATGGGTATATAGCCTCACAGAGGAAGAATTAACTTCACAGTAATCATCAGTACCACTCAACTAAGATTAAGCAGTTTTCTTGAAACTACTACATTGTCTCACACAAAACCAGTACCTCAAACTTTTGATGGATGTAATGACTTGCCTGTCTATAACAATACCAAAACAGGTAAAGAGGAAGTAGAAATTCCTCTCCAGGTCTCCTGGGCACTGCAGACAACAGAGTGGGTTTTCTTTCAAAGCTCTGTAATGTTGACAGGAAAATGGAGTAGGAGTCAAGGTTCAGTCTTGATTACTTCATTATATATTTTGATCCACATGTTAGGTTGCATTCATCATTATCAGTTTTCATATTTTTTTTATTCTTGTACCCTTAGATAATCTGTATATGATCTATGCCTCATAACATTTCTCTTTCTGCAGTTTAATTCGAACAGAAGTCTGTAACTAAGTACAAGATGCATAACAACACTAACTGTGCAAAGAAATGAATCATTTTTCATGATACATATGTTTCTTTACTGGGAAAACTGCTTTATTGATATTTATTTTTCCATAATAGTGTTAATACATCTCGTCCTCGTGATGGAGAATTAGGTGATATTTTTGACATAAATTAGATTTAATGGTAATTGAATTTTAAAATTTGATCTTATCACATTGAAATTTATGATCTGTGATACATATCCTGTTTATGCAGAATTAAGGAGTTGTTATTAAATGCCTGGTCACCTTTGATGTGTTGTTATCAATTATGTCCTTAATTGTTATTATCTGTCAAGTTGGGCTTTATGAATAAGGCAGAGTTGAGAGGTTATGTTTCTGAGTCATTAATTTAAACTTGTGTATATTCAGTAGTGTTTGGAAAACTGGTCTGTGATTGTGCATTTCTTCCAAGACAGTTTATACAAATACATTAAGACTAGTGGTTAGTTTAATAATAAAAAGTATAGGGTTTTTAAAATCTCTTAATTGAGAATAAATGTTTCCAAAGTATTTGCTATGAAAATGGTGAATATGAGACATCATATGTACAGCTTGAGATATTGTCAGATTTTTGAATGTCAGGAGAACATAAAGAGTAGATTCAGATCAAAAGCAAGAGGCAAGAGTTCAGGTTTTTGACTTCCAGATAGGCAACTGGCAATGTTTGTGTGTGCTGTCTGATCATTTATGCTAGTAAAGAAGAGACAGGCAAGATCAAAAGCTGAAGAGTAAAGTCCACCTAAGCTCTGTTAAGGCCACCAGTCTGAGAGGCAGGGTTCACTGAGGACTGAAAGATAAGCAATTTTATCCCTCTGTCTTTATCTGAGGAAACTCCTCAGGAAGTTCAGATGATCCTTCAGTCTGGAATTGTCTCTTTTAAAATGAAAGTTAAATCCTTACTGAAATCTGACCATAATGAAATTAAGAGATGGGTCCTGTCCAGTGCCTTATGCTGCTCTACTCAGAGAAAGAGATCATTTAATTAATTTTACTTGTGAAGCAAAATGTGTTTGCTTGATATTACCCATGACAAAGGCTCATGAGGCAGGTGAATTGCTGCATAGCTATGAAGTACAGCCACTGGTCAGTCGTACTTCCTTTGCTAGGAGCTGGTGCTCAGACTAAGTCCTTGTCTCTGATATGTCAGTGAAGCAACATCCTTCCTCTGGGAATAATCATCTGTGTGTTGTGAATTTGGCCCCTTCTTTACACTGAGCAAATGTATGCATTTGTGGATTGGAAAAGACCTGCACTGAAATAAATCGTAGACTGTTTCTGATTCACAGCTCCTTTGTAGCTGTTGCAAAATGTTAGTTTTCAAGCCATGAATTGTCAATCCAGACAATTCATGCATATGAAGAATACTGATCTTATTAAATGGTTCACTAAAACTCTTGACACTGTAAGGCAAGCCAAGGCTATTGTTTCAGTCTATGCTTAATGATAATTGAATTATTAATCTTGAACATACCATACCGAGTATTTAAAATCACCATGTTTCCTCAGAATTAAAGCAAGCAAAAGAAAGAGAAACTATTATATGCTTGGTCACTTTCAATAAGTGGCATTATCAACTATATTCAACAATTGTTATTATCTGTCAAGATAAGCTTTACAAATATGGAATCTTGATGATGTTAATACGCATATGCACATTAAAATAGATGAAAAGTTGCAACTCATGAACAGTAGCTGATTTTCAGTATTTACAGTTCAGCATTTCTGTAACTGTATGGTTCATATGAAGAGTTAACTGTCAGAAGGAAAGTAATGTTTTGGAACCAGTAGGCCTTAGAAAGTATCTAGAGCTAACAGTGTTTTAAAATAGCCAGATAGACTCTTCTGAGTGTATCCAAACTAAAAGATTCAGTTCTTGCTGAAACATAATTTCTGTCTGATGACAATAGCAGAGCCCAACTAATATGGTGATATTCTTAAAACTTCTGAAGTGATCAGTTGCAATGCAGCCACCCAGTCATTTCCAAAAGTGTTTTTGTTCACATTCTGTAGAATTTGGGTGACCTTGACCATATGAAACTAAAATACTCTTCATCAGGAGAAACACAGTATATTTAAATTAATGAAATGGATGAGTGAAATAAGGATTATATACAGTGGTGATAACCTGAACCATATTTCAGTTCTCTAACAATGTGTCCCAGACAAATTGCTTTTTCTGAAATAGTATTTGTAAAAATCAAGTCAATAAAAACTTCCTCATGCATAGTTTGGCTACATCCAATTCAAATGTTCTTTTGCAGCAGTGTCTTACGCAACTGTATGCCTAACTGTCATTTTCCTTCAGTGCTCTTAGAACATAAACATCTAAAGTAAATCATTGTGGTATTCTGTTTAATCCTATGAATAATTGTTTACTCATCAATAAATTTCTTGCCTTCTTGGAAATCACTCAAAACAAAAATAAAAGAAGTATTATTAGAATTAAATATCATCATTTTATTTGTGAGAATTGAACACAAATCCCTAAGCTGAAATGTAGTTATCAGAGATCAGTAGTTTTCAAAGAAGTTAGTGTCATATTCCATCTTTTTAGGTTGTTTCTTTTTATTATTATATTCTTATTTTTGGTGGGGTGTTTTTTGGTGTATTTTTTTTTTTTGGCTCAGATTACTAAGTTGAAGCATCAAGATGACAACTGTTTGCTGACAAGGTTCCTGCTTCATATGCATGTTCTTCCAAGGAAGGACTAAAAGACTAAAAAGATCAGTACTTTTATTTACTTATTTTTCTTTTTTTGAGGGATTGTATTTTCCAGCCAACCCTTTCATGGAGTATGAAAGATTACCTAAGTCTTAGCTGGGAGAAAACATACCTTCCTTTCAACTGCTAGAGCCACCAGATGAGACTTGTACAAATAATTAAGCTTTCCACTCAAAAGGGGAAGTGGGAGAAAGAAAGAAAAACATACTTGACTGCCACCTTCTACATTTTGTGAGACATATAGTTTTAGCAAAAATAAAACCAAAGTGCAAGGTTTATTTTGATGAAATAACCCATGGTTGAGAAGAGACAAAGTTCATTTCTCCATTATTAGTAAGGATAAGCTCTCTGTGTGTACATATAGTTTGAAGTTGTATTGTTTGGTTGCATCAGTAAAGGAGACCCAAGATACTCCAGCATGCTGTTAGAACTCTGAATTTATTTGTGCCAGTGATGTATTGCATCAGTTAAAGTACTACACTGCATTGGGAAAGAGCTTGTAAGAATTTGTCACTTAGGTCCAGTTTTGTCATATGCTATTGATGCTACAGGAACTCACAGGAGCTAAATAGCACCTTTGTAACAGGAAGATATGCAACCCATTTATGAATCTCTGTGAACAGCTCTGGTTCTGACTTTTTCTCTTCCTTTGTACATTAAGGCAATGAGTTCTTTTACCATATGACTGAATTGTTATATAGCTCTAGTGTTTCAATGACTTTCTATTTTTTAATATACTTTTTCCACTGATGTTTTCAAATATTGTCTTTCCATGTTGTTCCTGTATCTCGGTTACCAAAGAAATTAAGGAAAAGCAAGCCATTCTTTTTTCTTCTTTTTAGCCCACTGGTAACATTCTTCTTCAATACTTCTCATATATTAAGGAAAAAACAGATCTTGTTAAATTTGGTTGCCTTTCGCTCTACAAACTGATCACCTGCTGGCTTTACAAGAGGAGCTTGTACTTCACAAGTAACAGCCTCATTGGGAGATGCATTAAGTTCTTAGATTCTGCCATACTCAAACTAGTCTAGTCTTGGTAACTGCACTTTATGATTACCTCATCTATCTCATGACATTTCATGTCAGATCTGAAAGTGCAGCTATTGTAAGTTTTTAGCTCACTGGCATTAGCCTCAGAACTCAAGATGACAGACTGTGTAACCTCTTATGTACTTTGGGGCTCACGTTACTCCACTTTTCTGTCCATGCAGAGAAGTAGTTCATTTTCCTTAGCAGCACAAGACACAGCTTTAATATTCCTGAGTGATTACAGCTAGTGAGATAAGACACAAAAGACTGTTTTAAAAGTGACATTGTCAAGTGCATTTTAGTACTTTAAAAATGTGTTCATAGAAGGATATGTACATAAAAGAATGAAAAGACAAAGTTAGAAGCAATCAGTTATAAAGATAATGAAAAAATCTCAAGCACATGCTGTATTTCAAATAACCTATCAAGTGTTTGAAAACTTAATTCATGGTCAACAATAATAAACCATCATGTGTAGAATATACAAAAACCTGTGTATTATATAGGTAAGTCAATGAGGGATTTTGACAGTTATGGTAAAGGAAGATAGTGATTAAAATTTCCAGTGAAATTGCCTAAAATGATTTCACTCTAATTGGAATAGATACACGCATTAATATACTAAAAAGAATTATGCCTTTCTATAATCCTATTTAAATATTGCCTGAATAATTTGCACATTTATGTGTCTTTTAGCATAAAAAGTACTATTGAAATCCATTTAACCCATAATCTATTTTACAGTTTGGTACTCCCAGCCCAAAAGCATTTACTTTTATGTGCGAGGAATTTGTAGTGCTCATTAGGAAGAGACTTTTTAATCTAACTACACATTTGAATTTGTTTGCTATCCGTTATAGTTCTTTGAACACTGAATGTTAGGCAATGTTTATGAATTGTTTGCAGTAAGTAGATTATTGATTATTCTGCACTCTGAATCTGCTTTTGAAGTATCTGATAGGTCAACCAAGAACAGAGAATATGTTGTTTTCCCTCTCTAGTGGTGTTAAGAGGAGTACTTTAGAAAAATATTTGTTACCAGTCATGCAAGCATAACCAACTACTTATAAAATTAATATTGATTTATATAATTTCCTGGAAACATTAATGAAAGAGAATATAAAAGTGGCTGAAATATATGTCTGAAAGTTCAGCATTATTTTATATATAACTTCTTATATTTCTACTGTGTATCTGTTTTGGAAATTGTGTGCAGTCAGTAGGAAGGTTCCAATAGGCACTTGGGCAACGATCTACTTGGGCAACTATGTTAGGCCAACCTTCATAAAAGCTTAATCAAAAGACAGAAATTCAATAACATTTTAATATATGTTCAACAGTGCTATTGATTCATTTCATTGTTTTTCAACACTCTTTACTCGCCTTCAACTGGCATAGTGCCAAACAGAGGCTCTAACTATTTTAATCTGCAGGCAGAGTTTTAAAATCTCTAGTGGACTTCCCAGTTTACTGTCAGTACCTTTTTTCACTGGTTTAGTGAAAAGTCTTGTCTTGATAAATAATGAAATTGCCAAGAAGGTTAAACAGATCCAAGCAGCATCCAGTTATAAAATGTACATCTCTATGAAACCAAAATTAGATGGAGAAGCCAGTAAAGGTTTGTTCGTTAGTCACATTAGACAGAGGTGATCTCAATGTATTATACTACCTATTATAGTAATCAGTATGGTTATATATCTCCTGAATCTGCATATATGTAAAAAGGACATCAAATTGCCATATAGACAAAAAAATCCCTTCTAAAATATGTGCTTGTATCTTTATTTTTTTTGTTTGGTTATTTTCAACTGCCTTTTCAAACAAACTCAAAAAATCTTTGGTCAATTTGCACACTAAGGCTAGGTTTAATCTAAGGACTGGAGAGCACTTGACTTTTAAAAGACAACAACTTTTATTGATTTTTAAATACAGATTTCTTGCTCTCCTATTATGGTGCAAGTTACTGGATGTATTGGATTATGTTTTTTCTCTTTTGGCTGTATGGAATAATGAATGTGAACAGGTCAGAGGTGACTTTTAAAATATTTTTTCTTTTAATTTTTTTTAAACTTCAGTTATCCTTCTTATGTAGTTAACAATCCTTGAGACCTCTCACAAGCTTTCTGGCACTGTCTGTGAATTGTGCTAGGTGAAGAATACAGGTAGTTTCTGATGGGTCAGTTCTGTCAAAGGAAAAAACTTAGCAATCCCTCAGTGTGACAAAAGTTGAGCAGCACAATTACAAAGCAACACAGTAATCAAATGGTGGCATGTGTGACTTACAGGTAATTACCAGTGGCATAAAATTCCTGCACTGAATATTAAAGGAAAATACTAAATATTTTAAAGGACACTAATGTAACACAGTAAATTTCTGTAGGACTGCTGCTGTAAGAGTCTGGCAGATGCTGTGAGGACTTCTATAATGCACTAACCTTAGAAATTTGGACTCATCAGATCATACAAATTCCTGCAGCTGTATTTCAGTATAGTAAAATGTTGATGAATTTGCTTCTATAAACTGGCTTGCAATTCCAGTCAATAATGTCATGGACAATAACATGTTCTTATCAGCTGTTCATCTGATTGCTAGTCTTACATTGCTCTTTTTTTAGCTGATTTAATAGGACAGTTAGCAACATCAAATACAAAGACGTGGCATCTCATTCTTGCAATGATAAAACATTGTACCAGAGAAGGCAATGCTGCTCCAGAATGATGACAAGTGGGCCTTGATTACAGAGAGGGAAAACGAATCTGAGAGAGCTCTTCTGCCTAGCATACAAGGATATAGCAATACTTAGTAGTAACTGATGAACCAAGCAAATTTGTGCTGAACAGACAGCACACATTTAACATCACAGTGATGAAAGTACTAGGGTTGTCCATCACCAGCATCAAAATTGGATTTTTTACTGCAAATGCTCTGGCTTGAAGAGGAAGTTCCACATCTCGTGTAATGTGTTTGAAATCTTCTTATTTTGCAGGGAACTTAGGTCAAATTTTGCTGCTTCATTTTGCTGATTTTTTTACCTTTGAGTCATTTCCTTTTGGGGCAGCCAATGTTTGTATTAACATATAGGGAAGTCTGTGACTATTTTCTAATCTTACATTTATAAGATTTAGCTATTAATTTTCCCTTCATTATTTAATACTTAAATTATTTAAAGTATTTAAAAATTTAAATACATTATTTATAATGTATTGCATTCTCCGATGTTCCATCATTTTCATCCAACAACTTCCCTTACTGCTGAGACATAGTATCTTCAATTTTATGGCTAATTCTGCCTGCATGAGATTTGACGAGTAAATGCTATTTAATGAAAATTATTCTTCTGTCTTGTCTCTAATGTAGCAAAGTTCTTTCCTTATGTTTGCCACAGTATAGGTGTCTCTGTTATGATCATGGTCTACAAAACACAGCTGATAGCTGCATTAATATGAAATACATTTCAGTAAGAACTAAATACTGGTATTGAATCCTTTCTTCTAAGTCTACATTTTTGTATTGTTTTGTTGATATATATTAAATTTGAATATTCTTCAAGCAGAGGGAGAATCTGTGCAAAGTCTCTTACCAAAGTATTGTTGTTGATTCACCTAGAGTTCTTTGTGGTGGACACTTGCTAAGGAAATTCTGTATAAAACAAGAGTGTAACAAAAACTAGGCTTCCAGACTCCACTGTATTTGCACATATGCATTGAAATTCAATTGAAATTTGGCAGCTACAGACTGAAATAATTTTTGTATGGACTCAAAGTAACAAATCTTTTTTTTATTTTTTTTTTCTTGGCTTGGTCTCAAACTACTGACAATGTATTCATTAGGGCATGCAGAGATTGTGATTTGTCTATCTGCTGTGGATAGGCTAGAATGTGGGCTTTGCTGATACTGTGTTAAGAGAGAAACTACCTAAATGGAAAAGGTAATATAGGCAAATGTTTCATGAGAAGAGGTTTGACCCTAAAATCCATGCTGGAAATATAATGAAGAAGTGAAATACCTTATATCACAAGCTTATTCTTCTAGTGTAATATCTGATGGTGCAAGTCAGTGAGAGACAAAACTTATAGCACCCTCTTTAAAAGTTCCTAACATGTTTTTTCTTCTTAAATAAAAAAAAAAGCTTTTTTACTTGCTACCTCATGACTCATAACAGTCTGAATACATTTTAAACATACTGTATATGAAAAAAGAAATTACAGGCCAGCTGAGATCATGTAGACTGAATATCAGCCTGAAGTGAATTTGACAGCTGAGTTATTGCAGACAGTGGTGTAATAACAACATTACCACCCTCACTGGATACATACACAGAATATTCTTTATGCAGGAACTTATTTGCAATTCAGAAAACTCAGGCACTTATTTGCAATTCAGAAACTTGAACTTTAGCACCAGTGAAAAGGATTACAGTTTCACATTGATATGCTAGAGCAGGTTATCAGTGGTTCAGGCAACCTCTTGCTTAGCCTGCTTTAAGACTTAAAGGAGGCTGTTTCTGGAGAGGTCACCCCTCCCTTTGATATTATAGAAATCACCCTTGCCTGTGATTATCTGAAGAGATGCTTTTCACCTTCAAAATGTAGCTTACTGAACTAAATGGAGCAAATGCACTGACTTATGAAAGTTCCTGGGGAAGAAGCCCAAACTACCTTCTAGAAAGTCATCTTTCTCACCTGAGCACATACTTGCATACCAGGCAACACACTGAAAAATATACACATTGAAAAAGAGTACTTTATTACAGGAAAAGAATATGTTCCCAGGAAATGGGCTGATTCTGATAGTCATTCTTCTAAGACTGCCATCTTATCCCTTCCCTTCCCTCCTGACCTCTCTACCACGGGTTGTGAAAGCATATTCCTGCGTGACTGAAAAACTATTATTTCTTTTTTAGTCCTTTACCTCATAGAATATGGAATTTTAGCACAGGCTAAGTGGGTCATTGAAATGCCCACTTGTTGCAGGGAGCAACTGCGGTTGATGCAGGAAGCCACTTGTATCATCCTTAATTTTAGCTACACTGAGATGTTCCTGAATTCATATGAGGTAAAAATGTTTTAACCTTTTCCTTCCCTAAAAATGTAAAGTGTCTTTATCATGGTGAAGCTTTCCTAGAGAGAGGAATTATGTGGGATTTGTGCTCATCAATCAATTGCATAGCAATATCTATGTTTTAAGATCAATGCATATGATAATAGTGCTTAGGAGCAAAGATAACTTCACACTGCTGCTTTTTTTTTTTTTCCCCAGTTCTTATCTGTTTGTAGGTTTCCTTTCACAAAACTCAGTTCTTTCTATCTTTTGGGGATTGTGTGGGTGTGAAAATGCAACCTCTTTGAACAGTCTGTATACTTCTGTGTACTTTGTTATAAGTAACTTAATTATCTTGGAATTTATGTGAAACTCATGATGAAACCTTGACTAGACTCTTGGCATTGAAATGAACGTCACTTCAGGTTTCATAACTTTGACTGTTATAATTGCTGCATAGGTTACCTGAGTCTTACACCTTAGATTCTAGAGTGATGATGAAAATAAATAAGAGGTCTAGCTAGCCTACAGTCCTAACATGCAGCTAAGGATGAAAAAAAAAAAAAGAATACCCACTTTTCTAAATGAATATTAGTTTTGGTAAACATGGAAATTCATAGAAAGACAGTGAGTGCTTAGATAATTAAAAGCAGGATTATGATGCTTACATACGAAATAGTTGAATCCAAATTACTTCTGGAATCTCCTATTTTTGAATCCTATATTTTGGAAACAATGTATTGTTGTGATACAATGTTTACTACTACTGTGTACAAGGCAAAACAATGTGTATTGAAACATGCAGAAGTATGGGCTCCTTTAGGATTTACAGGAGTGGTGCTATGCCACTGCAGTTTTGAATTTATTGTAAAAAACACCCTGAGTTAAAGCCTTTCTAAGTGACCTTGGTGATATGCTGCACTTTTTGAGCCCACAAAGTATAAAATAAAGATGCACAGGTGTTAGGTCAAAAGATTATAATATAATGTAATGCTGTGCTTAATGGATGAGTCTTGGAGCGTGTTTTATACCACAGGAACTTAGGTAGAAGAAACATATTTTAAAAGAAAAAACAACAAAAACAAACCAGTGACCTTAAGTTTGTATCTAACTCAGTCTAATAGCAAGCCATTTGTCAAGTGTTGTGCTTTTGTTGTGAACACTACAGGAAAAGAACTGCAAACAAAACATTATTTTGTGGTGTTTGTTTTAAAAAGAAAAAATCAAATATTGGTTTAATATGATCCAGTTCCCTGTAGAATTACTACAGAGGGTTTCTCCTCTGCATAAATGGCTATCACAAACTTATGCAGTATAGGACCTGAGGTAACACTAAATCATCTCATTCTATGCACATACATGCTGAACCCAATTCATACCATTATTCTCTCCTTTTTTACTCTGCTATGGAATGGCTTTCCAATAAAAGGCAGTGGTAAATCCCAGCCAAAATGCAACTTCCTGTCATTAAAAAAAGGTGCATTTGGTGAGCTCTGAGCTCACTTCAAATTTTGTTTAATTTATTGGAGCTATACTGTGGCCATTGCAGAGGGGATCTGCTTAGGAACATTAGTACACAGACAAATTATAATCACTTGTGCATGCTTTTACTCCAGTTACATATGACCAAATTTAAATAGCAAATTTTGCTACAAATCAATTACTACCTGATTGTATTTTGTAAGTGGTCATCAATTGAGAACTATTGATTTTCTTTCTAAGTAATGCTTTTTTACTGATTCATCTGTGGGACTGTATTCAGAGAAAAAAAAAAAAGATAAAATTATATATAGAAAGAAGCATTATTTTAAAACTGCTGAAAAGTGGATTAAAATATTTATCTTGGGATTAGCAGTATAGTGTTCAGGACTCTCAAGGGTTTAGTTAAATACTTGATATAAGTGATCCATAAATTTAAATTCCCTACTGCTTCTAATAAATCAAAACTGTAAAAATACGCTTGTGAAAATAGTAAACTACTTTGTATGAAAATGGTGTGTATTCAAATTGAGTCAGAAAAAGCAAATCTAAATCCACTTGGGAGACTGTTATGGCTAGAAGTATTTGATAAGTCACTGGATCAGTAAGAATATTGTGATTTAAATGATCATCCGTAATTAATGAAAACAGCTTGGGGAGATTTAGTATTCAGAATATGTCAGGGAGGCCTTATCCTCTTCTCAGGCCCCTAGATAGTAGTTTTCCTGTTTCCTGTGTAGTGCATGATCAGTTTTGAGGGGTGCTGTGCACAAATAATTATTTTTTTCACTGGCCATATGTTTAAAACTTTTCAAGAATAATTATTTTGCTTTGTTCTAAGAAATACACTTGAGGAATTACCTCTACTTGTAGATATTCTGTTGTCAGAATTGTTTGTCAGACAAATGATATATTTGAAGTTTTTAGTAGAGATGAGCCCAATAAGCACATTCAAGTAAGGAGTGTTGCAAATGCTAGTACATGTGTTTAATAATACAGAGGTTAAACAGTCCTGCTGGTTTTGGTGAGAGTATTCACATATCCATGGTTAAGCAAGCTGGGCACTACCATAAAGACTATGACCAAATTGTTGTTAGGCAGAAATCTATGATATAAGATTTTATTCACCATGTAGTAGATGTAGGCACAGGATTCCAATTTTCATTCTTTGGTGCCATTAAACTTGAAAGCAGGAACTTCTGTCTTTTTAGCCACCTCAGTAAAAACCACAAGAGATGGGATGGCAGAGAATTAAGAACTTCAAACCTGAGCCAAACGTTTAAACATTAAGGACTTGATTGTGTCTCTGTCTTAATTAATTTTGTACAAAAATACGTTATGGGTAGGATGTGCTCATTAGCCTTCTGGCAGTCATCCTAGGAGAAGGACAACTCTGATTCCAAACCTGGGCAGATGGAGCTCGTTTAGCCCTGGAAGGCCTTCCATCTAAGAGAAGGACACTCTAATTAAACCTACATCCTAAGGACTTCGCTGCCAGCGTCCAAGCTTGCTAGGCCCTGACAGTTGAACTTTAGGACTAAAGGGTGGGTCCAGCTCTGCGCATGCTGTGTCTCACCTAAAAAATCCATTGCGCAGGCTCAAGGGTGCTATCCACTATCCACAAAAATACGTTTGAGTGTTGAGTGGTTAAAGGAATCCTGTGCTTAGAGTCATAGTTGGATAACATAACTGTAGTTATTCCCTCTGATGGGTTGACCCTGGCTGGATGCCAGGTGCCCACCAAAGCTGCTCTGTCACTCCATCTTCTGAATGGGACAAGGGAGAGAAAATATAATGAGAGGCTTGTGGGTCAAGATAAGGACATGGAGAGATCACTCATCAGTTGAAAATTTCTGGAATTAAGTTTACTTTTTCAAGTGAATGAATTTACTGTACAATATTAACATTTAAATTTACTGGCCTTCACTGATGGTTAGGAGAGTAGGAATGCCATTATTATTGGGAATTATACTCCAAGCACAGAGAACTTGTATGTGTTAAAGCTGTTCAGTAACTAAAGATGGTTACATGCTTTATTTTGCAAAGAAGTATGCTGTTGATCTCTGAAACTCCTATGGTATCTGCTAAATTTTCCATTTCTCCTTTTCTTTTTGTAAGTAGAAGTATAAAATATCCCACCTTTGACATGGTTTAAATTTAAATTCAGGAGATGATAGAAGCATGTAGACTTATGATGAGTGGATCTGAATTCAGACAGTGTTAACTGGGGCTTTGAGCCTGGATTTTATTTTTTTGTTCACTTCCTCTCAAGTGCAACTGGGATATTAATTTCTTGTTTGCCCAAAATGTCAGAAAGCCTGCAAAAGGAAAATCCTTTACTCCCTCCTTTTGTTGTGAGTCAGGTCTTTGCTGCTGGAAGTAATTGGAGGAATCAAGGATCTTCCATCTCTGTTCTGTCTTTAATTATTTAATTCAAATGGATTCGAGAACTTTGAAGGAAATGGGACTGTATTAGATGAAAAGGGGTGTGGGTGTATTTGCAGCAGATTTCCAGAGTGAGACCAAGCTTCTTTATCTCTGGTTGGTCTGATTGTGGTCAATGTTATGTTGTGAGTGCCAGAGAATTCTTGAGAAAGAAAATGCTGCCTTGGAAACTGACGAAATACGTAGGAAATAGCAGAATCATGGCATAACTTCATCAACAAATGGAATTCAGTAGAAGCTGTAGGTTCTTGATGTATGAAGTATTTCTCTTCTCTCAGTCATGCAGTGCTGGGCTGGCCTTAAGCAGCTCTTCAGATGTGCGTTTCTCTTCAGTGAGGTCAATACTTGAGAAATGCTACAAGGATCAAAAGTGTGTAATGCTGAGATCAATGAAGACTGTCACAATTGGCAGAGTGGTGCTGAAAGAGGAGAGGATTAATGACTTCCTTGTCCAAGTTTCTGAATTATGGTGGTCCTTCCTCCACTGCTCTGTGTGGCAGCCAGTCTCTCATGACAAGGAATCATATCCCACTCCTCTGAACACCTTTGTCTGTGAGAAAAAATGGTAAAGTCTTTGTACAAGAGCTAGAAAACAAGTATCAGTGTTTTATTAGCAAGAGATATGATCTTGCATGGTTTAAAAAAAAAATGCTAACATACAAAAAAGGACATGCCTTAGGGTGAATTTTCTTTCTCATTTTTTGTCTGTTGTGAAAATGCTTTTGACATCCTTTGTGCTGAGTAAGTCTTACGGATAACAACATGTGTGTTCCCAGCCATTTGCTGCTGCTCAGCTGTAGTTTGACAAATGGGGAGAAGTGGCTTGTGTCATGGATATTGACAGTATCAATCACAGAGCTGTCATGAAATCAAGAAGGGCCATCACAAGGAGAAGATCCATGAGTGTTTATGTTCATTCTGCTTCTCCATATTTCATTGTCAAGAAGTGGTTGGCTGAAATTCTTATGCTGCTCAAAAAAACCCACCAGAAATTCTCTTTTTTTTTACTTTGGGTATGGCCAGAGAAAGTGACAGTAATGCTTTCTGCTGTACATATTGATCAGAGTGGACATTAGTGCTCATTAAATGAAACAGTTCAGTATGAAAAACAGACCTGGGGGAGGGGAAGAATTGCCTAGAGGTAGCTCTCTTAATGGACTAATTCCCACAGACTCACACCCATTGGCACTGCCTTTTTGTGGTGCTCATCCTAGTTTTATTGCAGAAAGCCCACAACAAGGATGGGACAAGTTCTCTCTTGCCTGTAGCTTTACTAAAAGAAAGGCACCATTTGAGACAGCCATATAAGTGGAGTGGACCTTACAAATGAGTATTGAACATAGACAGGCAATCAGGAGCTTCCAGCAACGACTGCTTAATGTAAAAATGGCAATCACTGAATCCAATCCATGCATGTGGTGAATGTGACCTTACATATAATGATATTTTAGGCATCCGCACATAGCCCTTGTGTAATCTACAATTTGTGTATACTTGAAAAATCCCAGAGTGTTGAGGCTGTGTATTGTATATAAGCATGTATGCATGTGCAGTGACCTCTGTGATGAAGAAAAAAGTTAAAATACAGTCTAGACAGCTAGCAAAATTGATTTTATCTATGTTCTTATAGTCAAGAAGAGGCCTGGTCAATTCTAGAATTTTGAATAGATCATTAAATTTGATCAATCTAAAGAAAATAATTAATAAAACCTAGAAAACCCTGGTCTTGCCATATTTTCATCCCTAAAATGCTTTTCTGTCACTGGCACCCAGAGAGACTCAAAGGTGTATAGATACATCTCTTCCAGTTCTTCCTGTTTACAAGTATTAGGATACCTAACAAGGAAACCGAAGTCTTCCAGGAGCTCAGTTAGTAAATGCAGACAAAGCATAGTCAACACTGGGTTGGTTGGTTTTTTTAGCATTTCTCAATGGCACTCATTGCTGTAGTATTTAGATGCACAGAAAGAGAATGCTCTTACCAAGTCTTCACAGAGAGATAAGGTTAATGTATCCTTAAATAATGTATAACACCTATGCTAAAATTTGGGGGGGGGAGGAGTTGCTTCTGAGAACCATCTCTGTCATGTATAAAAATCCATTTTTCTTTCTACACTATGTGAGTGTAAATGTAAAGGAACCCTGCCACTGAAACTGGCACAGACATAGTATTAAATCCTGATTATAGTTTTGATCTACCCACTCTGTGTTATAGGGATCTTTCTGGTGTGTGTGTGGCAGGGGGGCTTGTTATCATGACTCAAAATCATTATTTAAATTCATTACTGATGTATGCATCCTTTTGTTTCTGATGAGCTTAATCACTGGATTTTTGTTGTTCACTAACCTAATACTAGCACTGTCCCTCTATGGCCACGTTCAGGATACATCAGTTTTTTTCAAACTTAGATTCATAGATCTATTCTGACTTTTGTCACTTTTAGCAATTCTAGAAGAACATAAAATATTTTAAAAGGTGTCATTCCAATGGTGCTGCAGTGCAGCACAAGTCTGTAAGATGGTTCTTGAAAACTAAGGTATTGTTACAGTATATCATTATCTGGACATTTGTCATAGAACAGGTTTTCATAATAAGCTTCAAAGAAGGTGGAAGCCCAGATCTAAGCTTCAGTTTTTTCAGAAGTACTTCTATAACAGGAGCTTTATATTCTCTGCACTTTGACCAGTAATCTCCACACGACCATTAAGGTTGAAATAAAGCTGGTTTCTCTAGCCGACAATGTAAGGTGAAACTAAAAAGACTGAATTTTAAATCTTTTATTCTATTTTATGTCATTTAAATCCCTATTGCTTCCATGAATTTCCCTTAATCTATCTGTTATAATGTACCGAAATTAGAGGTGGGGCATAATTATCTGTGAAACACCAAAACCCTTTCAGTAGGTTTATTAAAGATAAAAGGATATCAAACCTGAAACGGGTTAAGGAGATCATGGAGAATGCTGGACCAGCAAACCACTTTTGTAGTTTGGATTCCAAATGAAATGTCATTAAAATAGCCTTTTTCACAGCATTACAGCATGAACCAGGTCCATGATTTTTCCCAGAATGCAGGCTAAATGAAGAATCTATTCATACTGCAGTTAACTTCTCTGTTTCATGGGTTTACAAGTTTTTGAGATTCACCCATTGTGCCTCTAGGAGCTCTAACTCCAATTCTTGAATACCTTATATTTACAGACACTGAGTAAATAATAGACAGTATGTTTCACTGATCTTGCAGTTGTGTATACAAATTTACATATTTTTAAAGCATTACACTGGTAAAAAGAAGAGAAATTCTTATGTCTCACTCAATTTTCCTGCTTTATTTTCTTAGAGGTAACCAGAAAGATTTGTGCAAGTTTTATGTAAAACATGTATTTCTGTAATTAAACTTTGTGTGGGTGTGTTTGATGCAAGCAGGGAGGTGACTAACTCTTCTTATTAATTAATAATGAGAAGAATTTATATCATTAATGTCATTAGTTTGTTCTCCAACCATATGGGAGAAAACACCTTTAATAAGATAAAATTCCTTATTGTTTCAAGAAAGGATACCTTCCTCAAGTTGTTGTGTAAGTGCAGGGAAATGACTTTGGGACACAGAGAAGTCTGGTTGTGCAGGTATTGTCTCTCCTTTCTCTCTTTGGAGTTTATATCCTCTCAATTCTAAAAATCTTAACTAAAAGATATTGCAGCAATGTAATTATTAGACATTTTTACCAGCTACTGTTAGATATTTCACGTGTTTGTAGTTTTGGCTTTTCACATTTTTTTAATTTCTAAGGAATACTCTAAGTAGTTGTAGAAATATAACTACAGTATCAGGTGGTCTTGCAACCAAGAGGTCAGATGAGTGAGCTGACATAGCATTTTTAAATGTGCTGCTTTGTCGAGACAGCTGATAGTTCTCCTGCTATGTACATAAAATTGCATATTGCTATGAATGCTAACTTGGTTGTCAGGAGCAGTTTAGCCATTCTTTTTAGCCTGTGTCATGTAAGATTCCTTTAAGCAACTAAAAAACCAGCCATAATCCATTTGATTTTCTGTCTTCCCATGAGGAAAACTTTTGACAGATGATAAATAGCAAATGCTGACAATCATCAATGTGAAGCTATCATGCTTTTACATTAAATACAAAAACAGAGTTGTAATGTCACTAGGGATAAGACTTTTGACACATAAGAGACAAATATATAATCCTCAGAACTAAATCACTATTGGGATCTAAGGAAGTGCAACAAAGCAGAGCTGCTTTTAGAATCTCACAAAATCAAACTAAAGCTAACTTTGATATCTGGAATTGTATGCATGTTCCAATCCAGAATATCTTGCTGTTGAGCCATAAGCTGCTGTTATACATGCAAACATCAGTGGATGTATGTGTACAAAGTAGAAGGACACTTCACAGCACTGTCTTGTTTAATTAAGGCCAAAAAGGGAGCGACGTCAGAATAAAGAATGGTGATTTCTGAACCAGTGCTAAAGTGCCAGTAATTTTGATGGTAAAAAGCCAGTCACACTAGTCATATTTATGTTATTCTAGGCAACTTATTGATGCAAGGATTTTACCCATTTACTCATAAAAGAAGAATTGTTAAAAACATAAATAGTAACAGTGTGCCGACTGGAAGTTCTAGCAATAGAATCTGAATTAGACTTTTGTTTGATTGAGTATTTTTAAAATTTTTTATCTCCCCACATGGGAAAGTACCATCAATGTAGTGGTACTTTATGCTTTTCATTAGGACACATACTAGGCTAAGTGCGATAAGTTATAGCGATTTTGAAAGCAGAATTAGTCCATATAGAACCTTATTGTTATAACTGGCACTTGAGTCTGTTTTTATTTTCGCATACACCGTTCAGTTTCTGTTCCATTCTTCTTTAATGTGGGAAGAGAAATTGGTTTGGAGAGAAATGGAGAAGTCCCATGTTAAAAAGAGGTACAATATGAGTCCTGTAGTACCAGCATAAAGCAAGGAGTAGGCTAGCTGGGTCAAACGGAATTCGGATACTACTTTAGTTGAAACACATGACTAAGGAAAATTCATGATAATCTGGGGTTTTTATGGAAAAAAATACAGGCTTATGCTATGCTTTTAATTATTCCATTCCAGTTTCACTACCATAACTTTTGTGATTTGGCAATGCAGAAAGATTAGCAAGTGTACTGTGTTTTTACCAACAAAGGTTTACAAGAAATGCAAAATGCTTTCCAATGATATTTTTGTAAAATGGAAGTCAACAGGCAGCACTTCTGTGCATATGCCTCCTCCCTGTTAGCATTCTCTAGCTGGGATCATCACAGTTCTCTTGGGGCTTTTTTAGCAGATAAGCTGTTTGAGCTGGGGATATCTTTGAGACTGAGATTTGAGACTGGAATGTTCTTCTACCAATGTGAGATGCATCAAAACTTCATAAGCTTCACTTGCCTAGAGGAGCACATGCTTTTAATACCTACAAGAAGAAATTCATGTTTATTCCCATCCACAGGTTTCTAAACCATAATTGCGGTCTTATGCTGTGACAAAACTTATCAGAATACGAAATTTCTCAGCCATCCTGACTAACATGAATGAAACTTTACTAGCTGACATATGTCTGTTAACTGAGAATCACTGTTGTCCTGCATTATCTGTATAACAATCCTTTTTTCTCAACAGTAGTTGAATGAGTTGTACAAATCCTCAATGCAAGAATGTATGAATTAAATTTGGTGACTTATTTTATGTAGATTTTAATATTGTGAGATTGCAATACTCTCTTTGCTTTTATTATCTCAAATGGTCTGAGAATTCACTTTAGAAATGTATTTTATATCTATGACTTCCTAGATGTTTTAACTGGAAATATTTACATTAAGCCAATAGAAATGGAAGTTTAGGGAGATAACAGTCAATACCATTTGTATCTGTTAGATAGAAACTGCTTACATTAGTGTTCCATCATGTCTTAATGTGACAAGCTTCAAGTTAAGACAAGAAAGAATCTATGGAATGGATAATTTAAACAGAAGTACCCAAGTGTAACAGACAGCAGAGAAACAGCATTTCCAGCTTGTGAACTCCTAGAGGAGCAGGAGGTTTTTTTCATAAAATAAACAGAATATCCACCATCAAACATACTCTTTCATCCTTCTGGGACACTGACCATTCACTTTTTAAGAGGCCTTGAGATCCTAATAGCATGTTCTTCAAAAAATCATTTTCCTGTCGCAGTATCTGTCTTGCAGATCTGATAAAATTAAACTTTGAAATCTAGAGTTTTAGAAAGAAGTACATGGAGAGTGACACATAGTGAAAATTCATTCTGCCATTTAGGAATTGCTCATAGTAGCTGGAACCGTGGAGATTTAGAGTGATGTTTTGAATAGCTTTAATGAACACATCAAATACAGATGACAAATTTACAGCTGAAATAGAGTCCTCCTTTGTGCTGCTAGTTTTGGTGATTTATTTTTTTTTTCCCCCAAGAGTGGACCTAATAACAAAACCATTTTTGGCTTCAGAACAACTACAAGGAAAGTAAAGTGAAGCAAAGAGTATGGTCTCTATATTGTGATATGAAATCTCATCCTATTTTAATATAGGTGCTGAATATATTGTTACTCTGAATTAAGTTCATGAGGGAAGAGATTTAAAATCTTACCAGCTCTACTTAGATTCATGAGCTCCACATCTATGGAGCTGTTCCATGCTTTTACAACTTGCCAAACATTGTCTTCCTTTCAGCCTCCTATGTAACTCTGAACCAGCCAAAAACCTCAATGGATCTGTCTGATGAGGGACTCTGGTCCTGCTGATAAGGAGTCTTGCTTCCTTCCACATTATGATTCCATCTGGCTAGCGTCAGACAACTTAGTTATGATACTGTTACAGGAAATGGCTCGCCTTGTAGGGGAGAAATAAATCTTAGTGTAAATCACTCAAGATGGCATATTATAGATCAATAACAGAAAAATGTATTAATTACCTAGTTTTCTAGGAACCAAGTAGCACAGTGTAATGCCTTCACAGAATACCTAGGAAAAGTGTTGGACATTTGTGGCCATGTTAACCATTCATCTAGTCAGTATACTGTCACCACTTCCACTTCTTTCCTCCAAGAGCTGATGTACATTGAACTGAACTATCATTTCTTTTATATCTAATGTGCTCATTACTCTAATCTGCCTGTCTGTTTTTTGTGATTTCTATCTTTTGTGGCACACAGTTGCTAAAATACCTAGCAGGAGCTCATCTGATGATACATTTCCTAAAGATGATAGAAATGTGAGAACTACGTGGGATCATAAAGGAGTTACTTATTTTGGATTTATAGCTACAATAGTTTTTCATGAGAAAATACTGCCTTACTGCATGTGGCAGTTCTGTATATTGTTTGACTGGACCTTTGTTGAAGTCTTTTGGCTAATAGCCAAATGGAAAAGAGCATTCCAAGCTGTGTGGTAGTTTGGTAGTTAAGATGTTTTCTGAGATGTAGGTAATTGTGTGTGACTTCTTAGTCAGAAACAGAACAGAGAAGTATCCAAACTGTGTTAGTCTGCATTAGTGCTCTCTCGATTTTTTTGTAGACAGCTTTGGGAAGTCTTTATGGTGGAAAAAAAAACAAATTACTGCCAAACTGTAGTAAGAAATACTTAAAACTAATCTTTATGCTTTTAGGACTGTCTTTCCAAAAAGTCTTTTAAGGACAGAAGTTGTTTTCTCTAGCTTGGTTTCCTCATTTTTGTGTGCATACATTGTGTTGCTACCCATATGTATAGGAATTACAGAACTTGAAATACGGAAGATAAAAATGGGAAAAATTATACTATTACAAGTTTTTTAATGATTGTAAGAACAGTCAGCAGAGTGTGCCTTTATGAGCAGGAGAAATGAGAAACAATTTTATTTATGAAAACAGATTCTTCAGGAAAGTGAGATCGTATTTTCCACACTTGTAAAACTGTCCCCTTGCTATCAAAGAATTTTCTATCATTTTGTTTTCAGCATGTTTTACAACAGTACTGATAAGTCCTTCTGCAGACTGTGTTAGGTATGGCACTGTCTGTGATGTTCAGGAGACACTGAATGGGAAGCAAAGGACTGTAAATGTTATTGAGTGAAAAGTTTTAAATGCACATGTCTTATCACATAGGAGCTGATTGTCAGGGACTCCCTGTACCCATAACTCTCCCCACTTGAAGTTTTTGATGCTGTGCCTTTTAGCATTCAAGCATAGCAGCCTCATAGCTTGTCAGCAATCAGCTCTAGAATACAGACGTCTAATTTTTACATGTGAAGATATAAGTGTGAAAGTGAAATGGGTTTTTAACCCTTGTTTCCATCACAGTCCAATCTTCTTGTTTTTGGAAAAATAAAAATAAGTAAAATTATTCTCGAGGGAGGAGAAAAAGGAAAGAAAATGCTTCCTTTGTATTATTCTCCTTTGTGTTTTATGGCTTTCCTGCACTCTCTGCTTTCCTGTTATTTACTACCTTCTTTTTCCACCTTTCCATTTCTTTTGTAATACTTTCATGCATTTCTTTTTCTGGAGGCTTCCCCCAGGCTACTCACCATCTCTTTAGAAAATTCATTTGCATCCCTTTTATTTGATTTGCTATCCCTTTATATGTTCTAAATATATTTCAGTTCTTTTTTTCCTTCTTGGGTATTTTTGTTTGGGATTTGGTGTTTGTTTTGTGTGGGGTTTTTTTTGTTTTCGTTTTTTCCTTTTTCTTCATTTTTAGGAGCTTTTGGGGTTTAATTTTTCTCTGCATCTTTATTATGTCTCTCACTTCTGCTGTTCTCACAGAAGTTTTGCTGGTCAAAGTTCCAAATAATTCAGACAGTGCTTTTTTTTTTTTTAATCTAGAGTTTATCAATAGAAGATTTTTATATATATCTTCTATATATAGAAGATTCCCTGACTGCGCGGAAACTCAAATCCTCAAAATAAAGTGATTTATATCTATTGAATGCATATAGCACCTCACTTATTAGTAAAAAGAAATAAAAGCTGCTTTTTATACTATTTGATTTATTAGCACTTTCCAATAGAGTGAATGTCAAAAAACCAGCTATACATTTATCTGTATATTTGTTTCAAGTTGTTTATCTTACAGTTCACACTGAACCACTTACATCTCTTAATTTTTTTCAACTCCTTAAAAATCTAATGGGTTATGGGTTCAATTCTAAGCATTTTTCCTGCAGAACTCTTGCACACATTTTCTTGCAGAACTCTAAGTTCATAGGATGTTTTCCTGTTAAAAGTTGCATAATCAGACTAATTTAATCCAGCCTGCTTTTGAAGACCTAAAATAAACAGAAATGCTGCAGTCTGCCTTGGCAAAGTATTTTATAGTCTAGCTGAATTACTATTTGTACTTTCTAATATCTAGTTTAACATTGTATTTGAATTCTCTATCAGCCTGTCATCAATCCATGCCCTTTCTCTGAGGATGAGATATAACGCTATGATGATTTGTAAATCATTTCTGAAAATGCTGAAGCTGGCTAATCATTCTTCAGAATGAATAACACATCCTCCCAAATTGTAAGACTTTTTGATGCCCATCTAGTGTTTTGTTTCATCCTAGTGATGTCCTTTCTGCAGGGTAATGTGGTAATCAGAATTGCACACAGTATCCCACATGTGGCTTCAGTATTCTTTCATGTGGTGCCAGGATGCTTTCCATTGATAAATTGTAATTCCCTCTTTATTCTTTCCCTTCTGCTTTACCCAGTTTCCTGCTCTGAACTTTTGTTTGCCTGGTCATGGCTGCCAAATATTGTGCATGATCATGGAAAACACTTTAAACTATCTTATTCCCACTTCCGTTTCCTGGTCTGTATTCTATGTTGTGCTTTAATTTAGACTTCAATCTCCATGATTATTTTTGGTCCCTAGCCTCATTACCTTTTCCTTCTTTACATGGCACTGCATAAACTACTTAGCATCCCATAAGCCTAATTCTATCCAAATCATTATGACTTTGTTTGCTCTGTTCCTCTGTATTTACTACTTCTCAGCTCTGTGTCAGCAGCAGATTTAGCTACTTTTGAAAGGATGTCCTCCTACAAGGTCATTCCCTGTTAGCCTAACAAAAGTGATCCATGTGTCATCACTTTCTGCCCTCTTTTTGTTTATGGAGTCCTTTTCTAGGACAGCCAATTGCCAGAGGAGTGGGTAGTAAGGCTACTCTCTAACATGTTCAATATAGATATCCTGGTCCCAGGGATTCAGCTTATACAACTTGCTGGTCAAGTGGTAGTGGAGTCTTGCAGTAGGATGGAAGGACAGAAGCAGAATTCTGCAATTATGGGGACACAACTTGAAACTTGGCCAGTAAGGATCAAGTACTGCTTCTATTAATAAGATGAACAATTAATAAGTGCACAGAATGATATATCTGTATAGATATATCTGTGTGCCCAAACTTCAAAGTAGCTAAGCTACTTCATGTGTGAGCTAACTCAGGTTTTGGAAGCAAACCAGCTTTGGGCAGTTTACTCTTGAGATGATCAGTAAAAAAAGTAGTAATTTTGTTGTGCAGGGTTCTGTGCTGCTGTAGCTATTCTGTTCCCTCTGCCATTTAAAGGCTACCTCTTGTGCATTTTAGTGTAATCATATGAGAATAAAATCTCATTTTAAAGGACAAAGTAAATATAAACACTTAGTTGTCTTACCAAGTAGGTGGGAAGAAAAAAAGAGTTTATGGAGAGATTGACCTAAAGGAAGGAATTAATCTGAAGGAGTAATAGAAAGGCACAGTGACTGAAAACACTTCTGTGTTTGCAACAGAGGAACCAAGTTCTGTACCTGAATTAGGCTCTAAAGATCTTTATTTTCCTCATGCATTCAGCTGGAGTGATTTTGTTTAACCTGTGGCAGATAAAGAAAATGCTTATGTGTGGGTTCTGTTTTACAGCCAAACTTTTGGAATGTTAGACTGTAGAATTGAAGAGCTAATGAAAACACAAATGTGAAATAAAGTAATAAGGAAGGTTAACAAAACTTAATCCTGAGTGAATGTACTTCTGATTTTTAGATTATTAGAACATTACAGTAGTCCATGACTTTAACTTGATTTTCTTCTGTATAAAGTTTGCAGCATGCTGTAAAGAAAAGTGATTCTTTTTCACAACTATCTCAACACCTACTCAATATATTCTTCTTATCAACACCGTTTATATCTAGTATCTCTCACNTGAGGGAGATGATCACTTTGATGTAGGTGACTTCGTAGGAGCAAGATGATGGAGAATCTAGCCTGTCATAGAACTGCATTGAGTTCACCTACAGAGTGACCCTTCTTGGTAGTTTAGACCAGAATTTACCTTCTGGTACAGTTAGAGCCATCACAGGGCTCTTCTAATTTAAGTAGCCTTGAACAACATCAGCAAGGCTATAAGTCTAAATCAGAGGGAATTTTAACTATTATAATACTGCACAGCTGAAGTAATTCTGGCTAGGTCAACAAAACAGTGGCACTGTGACTTAGATCACTGTTAAGTGAGATGGGAATCTGGCAAGCAGAACATGCTAGTGAATTTACTATATATCTCAATATAGATGTATACACTTCATCTAAAACAGCCAGGCAAAGAGACAGTATGGCTACAGAGGGAGAGCATAAGGTTCATTTAGCTGAGAGCAAAATGAATTCTTTGCCTAAGTATTCCCAAAAGGAAGGGTAAGGCAGCATTCCAGAAACTGCAATACACTTTCCTTGGGGAAAAGTGAAATGTTAAAAGGTTTTACCATCATACTAGAGCAGATAATTAGGCAATTATGACTATTAACTTTGACAGAGCACCAGGCTTAAATACATTAGATTCCAGAGCTTGGATGTAGATAGCTAGGGAAATAGTAGGGTCTTTGGTGAGTCTTTCTGAGAGCTCAGTTAGACAGGTTAGCAACGAAGAGCTAGAAGACGTGAAAATAATTCCCATATATGTGTAAGAAACAAAGACTGACTCTGGGAAAGACAGTGAGTAGTAAATTTGTGTTCAGCAAGACTAGATATTATTGGAAACATTGATAAGAATTGCCTCAATCTACCTAGCAATGCGTAATTGTAGCAGTACAGAGTTAAGTTGGGTTCTTAAAACCTAGCTATGTTAGTTGTTCTGATTTTTTTCATGTTACTGTGAGAATTCAAGAACTATTTAATCAACTAAGACAAAAAAGTCTCTGGATCCTGAAGTCACTCCTCAGTAGTTGATTGCTATGTGGATATGTATGGGAAATAGTTCTACTTTTAACCTGGGGCAATCAGGAGTATGGGTGACAGTGAAAAGAAGAGCTTCAACCAAACTACTACTGTGATAGATAAGCAAACAGTGACTAGAAGACAGAGGGATGCAAACTCCATTCAGCCTTTGTGCTGGTCCCAAAGTTGTATGTGTGAATGGAGAAGATTATTCTATGTCAGCAAATGATGATCTCTTATGTCACATTGCTCAATGCAGTTAAGAAAACCTGTGAGTGAAGAGATGGATCTGTTGTGCTCTGTCTCTGTAGACCTCCACACTTTTGACTTTGCAGCCAAAGTCAGAACTCCTGTTCAGTTAACTCACCTTTAAGTTCATCTCTTTGAATATGTTGATTGATTTGAGTAACTATAACATACAGTTCCTTATAGCTGTATTTGGCAAAATTATAGGAAGAATCCTATTTAGACAAATGATATAAAAAGTCATGAAAAAATTCATGAGGTGTGGAACCAAAGCAAAACTATGTCACAGTTCCAGAATTAACTAACAATATTTGGCATTTCTGGTAGTTACTTTCGACTATAGAGATCTTCAAGAAGCTGTTTGTTTGTGAGTCTGTGTTCTAGATTTAGTGGCTCCACAGTAAGTAGAATCAGCTGTGAATGATCTCATCACTTCTTCCTGTATCTTTCCTCTGCCCATACTCCTGAGGAAAAACTAGGTCAAGTTCTACTCCTAGATGGCATCTATTTAAAATAAGCAAGAGTAATACACAATCCAAACGCAAAATTTGGCTTATAGTTATTCAAATGAGCAGTGTGACAGCTGAACAGAAATGTTTTCTCAGCTACATGGGAAATCCTATTTTCTTAGTTTTGTAAAAAAGTAGAACATTTTTCTTTTCACCTTAGGCTTATAAAGGAAACTCAAAGCAGTTTTCACAGGTAGAAAAGAGTTATTTTTACATGGGAATATTTGCAAAGTGAAAAATAGCTTTGTACATGTATTCACATTGCACTCTGCTTTCTATGGCAGCATGCATGCATGATGCGTGCTCACTTTAGGTGAGACCAACTGACATAACAAGTTTTCCCACCTAGGCTTGCAAAGATGTGTTGTGAATGCATCAGCAGAGCCCAGGATGGGGAATTAGCATGCTTGTGTAAGGCATATTTGAAACTTCCAGCTATGTCATTGTACACTTTCTTTTGAGTATCGGGGTTATAGATCTGAAAGGTTAGAAAGCATACAAAGCAAATGTAGAGAGACATTGATGCACTCAGAATTGAAAGTATGTGCCTTTCATGCTTGCAGGATCATCAAATTTACTCTGTGAAACCTTAACTAACTTGGATCTTTTATCCTGTGCTAAGTTGTGGGCTATGCTTTTTCTGAAAATGTAGAGTCATAGAATACATGTTAGGAGAAGTGAAAGACCTAGATTTTACTCTCAGGTTACTTACAGACTTGCTGTATCTTCTTAGCAGATCACTGTAGCTTTCTTTAAATTAATTTCTCAGTGGCAAATTTGTTTTGCATTTTCCTTTGAAAATATATTAATGAATAAAATGTCTTTTTTTTTTTTTCTTCCATTTGTAGTTTAACTAAGGCCATCTCTCTTGACATTGTACTTCTGGAGATATCAATTTTAGTTCTCAAAAAAAAAAAAAAAGAAAAATCATTTAGAAGCAGGAGGAGATACAGTAAGAGAAATCTTCATACAGTTAACTCCTAAAAAAAAGTTTTCTCTTACAGATGCTAAATAGTAGATCAATAGTTCTGTAGGTATTCCAAGTCATCTCAGTGTAAATTCTAGTCCTGCAGGCTTCTTATCAAATCATCATGTGATCTTTGATTTGCATTCCTACTTCTGGTAAATCTATTCATAACATGATCATTATTAATCAAGAACTATTTCTTTGTCCTGTGTTCATGCAATCAGAAATTGATTCTTCTCTGGAAATGAACTTTGAATTCACTTACTGCTGCTGCTTATTTTCTTGCCTTCCTTGCCCCATTTCTGATTAAAACAAAGACAAATGCTCATACAAGTTGTTCTGTTGCAAAAAATCACTAGAAATAGACTGAGTATAAATGCAGAGATCTGTGAGAGCAGAGCAGCATGATGAACCAGATGTTGGAGCTGACAGATGCTGGTCATTCCCATCTCCCCTCTTACACTGTCTAGCCCCAAAAGTACTTACTTCCGTAAGCAGTAGTATGAAGGCTGTATCTTCATGTTCCTCTTAATGCACCAGTATGTCTGGCAACAGATACAAAGCTCAGCTTCTCATTTTCAGTCATTCTTGAAATTCACTGAGGGAATGAGAATGCAGCCACTCATCTTTTACCCTCCTGGCCACTCTTCTTATTCCCTGTGGAGACTCTGACATGAGCAATACAAAAGACATATCTGTAAAGAAGAGCCTTCTGAACACTGCTTTACCTTCTTCAGTGTCATGAGGATCTGTCAGTTCTTGAGTGTATACCTCTCTATTAGTTCAGTTACATCCTGTCCTTTTATTTCTTCAGGTCACTGTATAGGTACTTCTTTACTGTTTTCAGGTAATAAACTGACTTAATTTGTTTAGGAAAAAGTACTACCATACATTTGTTTCCTTCTAGTGTTTTGATTTTTTTTAAGTTTTAGGTGTGTTTTTACTTCAAGTACTATATGTAATACTTCAGGTATGTAAAAATGAGATAATTGAGATAAATTCAGAGTTTTTTCCTTTTGAAGGGGAAAACCAGGTAAATCTGAAATCCTTGCTATTATTAGAAATGTGTAAGTACTGAAACAAGTGTGATTTCATGGATACTTATTAGTTAGATTTAGTCTTAAAAGAGGAAGTGAGATGTCCTGGTTGAAATTGCTGGCTGGCAATCATGCTTTTCAGCATTCTGTCTGAAATATTATTTTGGAGACAGCTTCTAGGTCTCACTTATGAAGGGATAAATGCATGCAGTGATGATGACAAGCAAAAATCCCCAAAGGAAAAGATGAAAAATGAGTGTGCCTAGTTTACATTGTTTCTTCTATTGCAAAATCCTAGCAGAGAGACCTTTATTGGTTGTTGGATGAGATAAGAAGTGTTGAAAACTTTAGCTGATTATGTCTGCCTGTGCCATCAGTTGTCTTTGTGACATTGGGTCTGTAATAGTA
The DNA here is from genome assembly GCA_013396975.1 of Bucco capensis. NCBI lineage: Eukaryota > Metazoa > Chordata > Aves > Piciformes > Bucconidae > Bucco > Bucco capensis. The sequence continues at coordinate 372,191 of VWZO01013820.1, read as the reverse complement.
GATGTTTTAAAGGAGGTAGTATCAATCCAAGAAAACTGAAACACGTTGCTTAAAAAACACATTTCCATCTAACATTTTTATACTGCTTCCACATTAAAATGTGTAAGTTGATTATGACTGTGTGGGCGTTGTAAAATATGCTTTTCTAAACCATCTACAGGTGGTAATGTATCACACATGTCTCCAGGTCTCTAGAGAATTTCACTAATTACTTTTCCAGAAATACAGAGGAGGTGAGTTGTCTGCTACCTTTTATTACTACTTACCAACCAACAGCTTTGACTAGTTGTCTGGAAAAAGAAAGAAAGAAAAGATGAGTAAAGAACTTTAAAACCCGGAGAGAAAAGTATTTGATCCGTGGTTCAAAATGTAAGCCATAAGTGCTGCAGGAAACAATATGGAAAATATGGCAATTGAGAGAATATGAGAAAAGACATGCAGGAGTGGGGGAAGAGAAAATTCCATCTTACCTTCAGTCATCCTAATTGCTGTAGAATCATAGAATGATAGAATGGCTTGGGTTGGAGGGGACTTCAAAGGTCATCTAGTTCCAACTCCACTGCCATGGGTAGGGACATGGCACCACTAGACCAGGTGACTCAAAGCCTCATCCAACCTGGCCTTGAACACTTCCCTCAACCTGCTGGTTATACTGCTTTTGATGCAACCCAGGGTATGATTGGCTTTCTGGGCTGCAAATTCACGTTGAGAGATCATGTTGCGCTTCTCATCAACTAATACCCTCAAATCCTTCTCTTCTGATCTGCCTTCAATAATTTCTCTGCTCAGCCTGTATTTATTTGTGCCTAGGATTGCCCAGACCCATGTGCAGGACCTTCATGTGGCCTTGCTGAGTTTTGAGGTTTGAATGGGCCCACCTCTCAAGCCTGGCAAGATTTCTGTGGTTGGCATGCTATGACTTGTTTGTGTAGTGGATAGGTAAATCTAGTAATAAAATGTTGCTGTTTGTGGTTGTGTAGACTACCATTGACAAAAGATACAAAATTTCTGTTGTTGCATAATTTGTTTCAGACTGCATTAGTAATTTTTAGATTTACCTTTTCACTTCTTCCATAGCTGAAAGGCAAATGAAGGTACTGATGCACCTTGGGGTTTGTTTGTTGTTGTTGTTGTTTGTTTTTTTTAAACAATGATGCAAAGATAATTCACATATAGGAATAGACCACTGCGTGCGTTACAGAGGAAGAGTTTACCAAGCTCTTCACACAAAGGAAAACGCTTCCCTTTTTTGACAAAGAGAGTCTGTAAGGAAAAAGTGCTTCCAGTCTGTCTTGTTCCAGAAACCCACGTGATTTGGGTATAATGTTCTGACAAGTTGTTGATTCTACACCAAGGTCACTGAGTAAATTCTATGAGGTATGAAGTGTCCTGAACAGCAGGCAAAGGATTACTGCCTTTCCCGGGGAGTGCTCAGGGTTATACTATGCCTTGCACCTTTATGGTCTAGGGTGTGTATTGCTGGGCACTTCATGCTACTGCTTGTATAATTAAGGGTTTATAAACTAATGTTGTAACTTTTCAGGTGGTTTCTATGAAAATATCAGAAACACGACATGATCTTAAATCTGTATAGGAGATATAACAAAATATTTATTAAATTACAGTTTAAGGCTCTGCATTGCACAAAGCACAAGTAGGGGAGGGATTCTGAATTCATTGTCAATCTGTAGATTGGATTAACCATCCTATGGATGGTTACCAGGGTAAATCCTATCCATATGAATGGGTCTCTAATGTAATAAACATAACACACTGGAGCCTCAGCTAATGTAAATGAGGTTGGTGGTTCTGCTGATTTACACCAGCTGAACATTCACCCATATGTTCAGTAGTAAATATTTGCGAGATCAGCCCATAAATAATATTTTATTTGCAAGTGAACATGGACACAACCATCCAGGCTCTAAATGAAGCTTTACACATGAATGCTGAAAAGGTTTCTCCTGCAGAGGCAAATATGAAAATATATTTTTGAAAACAAGTAGGTATTACTGCCAACTTCCCTTCTCTGTCTTTTCCTTTCATGCTGATATATCAGTCTATCTTCAGTATGAAAAGAAACTCCTGTAACTTTACTCTGCCCCTTTACCTATTTGACTTTTTAAGTAATCCAACATTTGTGACTGTTAAAACACAGAATCACTTAGAGTGAATGTAGTCTCCAAAGAATGGATGCTGCACTGTGATGGGAGCACTGACATATTATCCATGCCATCTGTCAGATACCATTACAGCTCATGTCTCCCTCTCCTCTGCAACTGTGGTAGAGTAGGATGTGAAAACAGTGAACAGACATAGATTCACAACATGTATTCACAAGGTAGGAAATACTTTCACCCATCTGCAGGCAGTATAGTGGAGCACAGAGACTCACTGCACACTTATGGTCAGGTATTTGTTTGGGTCTTAGATGGAGTACAAGCCTGGTGTAGTGCTTGGTCATCTCTCATCAAATTTGACCTACATACCAAACCATTAGTGGATCTTGGCCTGAGTTTTCAGTGCAGTCTGCTTAGACTCAGTGGATACCTCTGAATCGGGTTATGGACAGTGAGCTTGTCTGGACCTCAGTCAGGTATCTTTTAGGCACACAGAGTCCTTCAGTTATTCATCCAGTATCACACTAGATCTAATCATGGAAATATTAGCTGAAACTTTGGAACAGTAAATCAAGCCTCAACTCTAGAGTGTGAAATAATCAAGTTAGCAGCTACAGAAGATGGAAAACGGTGTGGTCATTTCCCTGTACTAACCTTTTCTGTCCTCAAAGTTTTTCCAGCCTTTATGGTTGCAAAGGACACAATCATGAATGTGAGCAGTTCAACACAGAATTGCAGACACTGCATAGTGTTAGTCAAACCATAGCTCAGAGATGAAGTATTTGTGTTTATGATAGCTAAAAATTATTGCAACACTAGTTTGAATATCAGCTGCTTAAATAGCCCTTTTCAGCACAATAAATTAGCTCTTATAAAATTCTAAATCAAGTAAAATTAAAATCAGTCCTGAAAAACAAAATAAAGAGCCAAGAAACCTGATAAAAGAGAGAAGAGTGCCAGGCAAGTTGGTTGCAAGTACATAGGGGTATATCTATCTAGGACAGGTTAGGAGAGCTGCAGTTTCTTCCCAAGCTCCCAAACTTTTCCACATTTAAATTTGGGCTCCTTTATATTACTCTGCAGTAAAGGGACTTAAGTTGGGTGCAAGTAATCTATTCTCTTTAAACTATATTGGCTCAACTTACATTAAAAAAAAAAAAAAAGACAATGCATCCAGAGATATTAAAATACAAATAAAGTTCATCAATGTAATATCTTAGAATGAGAACGATACATTTTTTTTTTGTTTCTTCCATCTCTCCACAATCATAATACAGCTTTTCTAAATTTTATATTTATAGTTAGTGATTGAAAAGAGAGCTTTATCACTATATAGGATAATGATTGTCAATGGTAGAATACCTACCAATAGCTCTGTTTCTCACGTTGTTTTGTTTATCAAATAGAGTTGTTTTTTCTGTAATCTGTATGGTATCATGCAGGCATATGTCAGCTAGTGTGTTGTTTTCTTCTTTGGTCTGCAAGTAGGAAGTCTGCATTTTCTATCAGGATACAGTTACTAAGGGAAAAATTTTAAAATATGTGGGGATGGATATGCACATAAGATGAAGTTGTGTTTGCTTACTGTAAACTGCTAATAATTTGGAAAGCATGTAGGCATGCCTAATATGGAAAGTAAATGCTTCCAGAAACCTGAGACATTCAGATCAAGATACATACTTCCATAGTTGATAGAAAGTGTTGTAGTTTTTCTACTAACTAATATGGCTCCTGAGTAATACCTAAATGTTATAGACTTAAGCTGATTTCATTTCTCACAATCCACTGAGCAGCCATCAGATGGTTATCTGTGCTGTAGTTAAAATTTGTAACTGAACTATTTTCAAAGTGGAAATATCAAAGGGTTTTTCACAGCCCTCAGAGATCTAAACTTCAAGTACTATTTTATTTTTGCTACCCTTGAAGTGGATCCAGAACTTCAGTTGTTAACTTGAAACTGGTTTCTATAGTTCAGAAATGTTTCTGAAACTTTACATGGTAATAAAAATGTCTTACAACCTCTAACATTAAATAAAACACTTTTCTGTTGTTGTTGTTGGTCTGGACCAAAACCTCATGCCATATGTTGAAAATAGTTTCTTCAATTTGAAGTGTTGTAATATGCTATTACACACAGCATTTAATTAAAATTATTGCATCCATTAGAATCAAAAAGGTTACAGATGGAAAACTGTTATATCACTGAACATATCTCCCTGTTAAAAATGAAATGTTATATAACAACAAGATACTCTATATTATTCTGTACTACCTCTGAGATTAAAAGAAAAAAATGTTCTGTAACAATTTATATGTTCATCTGTGCTATAAGATTGCTGTGCTTTGGTTACCAACTCTGTTAAGGTTTGTTTAATTTTATTTTTCCTTTTATAAACTGCTAGGGTATAAAAATGTAGTAGAGGGGGGAAAAAAAACAAATCAAACCCCCAAAAACCCAAACCATCACAAAAAAACTTGCATGGGGTACACTGTGCAAATGTTTGGCTTAAAATACCATTTTAACAGATATCATCAGAGAACTCAGTTTCATACCTTGAAGAGAGTCCCAGGCCACAGAATCGGTATCAAAAGTCAATATCTTTTGAAATATGTGGAATTTTAGATCTGGCTTTGGTTACTGTCTCAGCTAAAAGTTAAGATGTTTAAGTAGACATTAAAATAGTTTTCATCAGACAGCCTACGTATTTATTACTTGATAGGTATTTTATTATTACTTGAATATACTTTAAATAGAAATCGGTTTAATGCTAAGTGCAGCATCAGTAAAATATTAACATTGTGATACACTATTGTATCATAGATATTTCTAGCATTTATGGCAGAGTTCTTTGAGTTAGTATTACCAACACCAGAGAAATTTCTCTAATTCAGTTAATTCACACTTGCACATGTGGAACTGAAAAAAGAGTGGGGACCTTTTGCACTTTTCATTATAGTTCTGATTACATTTGTAATACACTTCTGCATTGCATAAATATTTACTTGAACAAACATTCCTTTATGCAGACAAAATATTTCCAACATGAAATTAAAACAGATACGAGTGTGATCCAGAAAGCCTTGCAGTAAGGATTTGCCTAAGGGGACATGCTTTGCCCTAACATAAGCACTAATGTAGGCTTGGCCCTATGGACTTGTCTAGTATATGGAATATAGGGTATATCCTGTAAGGGTATATCTCCTTTAACCATATGATTTCTTTCCCTGTCTTGTCTCATGCATGCCCAGAGCTAGTCTGTCCTGCTGTGGAGCAAGGTCTCCCATTAAGGTCCAAGGGTGAATTAGCAGCACTGAGCTCAGTACTCCCTATTTGTTGTGTTGTTTCTTTTGCAGCATGGGGCTTTGTGTTCCCCAGCAGCTCCTGTGCTCTGCTGCTGGTTAGGCAAGGTCTGGGACCACATGAGCTATTTGTAAATTGTGCACAGTTCAAGACCTGTGGGTTTACTAACCCTGTTCTGTTGCTTAGGCCACATGAAAATAATAATTTAATGTTAAAATATCTCCAGATCTCTTATTTTAGGTGTAAGCAAATTATTATTTAACTTGAACAAATGTATTTGTGTAAAGCTGTGGTGCTTGTTTTGTTAGGGGTCCAAAATAACTGTATATGAGGTAAAGTCTCCTAGAGGGCATAAAATGTACAGTGAGGTGGTATTTGAGCTCGCTTTGTTATTGTGGAATTTACCTATGTCACACTAGAGAGACTTGAGCAAGGGAGAGATTACACGCAGTGTTTGAAGAAAAGAAAAGGTAATACATTTTGCAAATAACACCTCTCTGTGGGGGGGTTTAAGTGCATCCTACATATTGGTTAGATAATACGAACCAGAAGTAACTTTTTTTATCTTTGTGGGCAAGGTGGAAGTGAGTTAAGGAGATTGGAAGAAAAATATAAGAAGGGAATAAACATTTTCTATGAAATTAAACCACATAAAATTGAAGCTGCAAGGAAAATCACCAGTTAAAATATAATAAACAATCTTAAGGTCTTTAAATTCCCCATAGGAAGGAATTGTTCTTTTACAGGAATTCAGTATTATTAAGTGGAATTCACACGACAGGACAGGAAATCCCCTGTAGGACAAACAGAAGTTTAAAGCTCAAGGCTGTGTATTGAACTTCCGTTATGTGCTCTTCTGTTAAAGAGGGAGAATTCAAGGGAAATGTAAGGCAAGAACACTTCTCTCATTATCCAGGCATGCTATGCATCCAGCTTGGCCTCTCATTAGTGGACTTATCACTTGGTTAGCTGCTGTGGAACTGGAAGAATCTCCTTCTTACTGAACAAAATGAAACAAAAGTTCCTGGTGAGAAAATACTGTAGGAGTGATTAAAAAGTAGTGAGATGAGTTTCTGTGTGAACATTCAGGTGCAGAGCCAGTGCTGATATAGCTCATCAATGAGGCAAAGACATGCTTGTTGAGCTTCCTTGGCCCTATCTTAATGGGAGTCATAAACTTTTGATACAATGGTAGTGGCTGTGACATGTATTATACATGTGTGTACACGTGTGAGACATTTGTTAGCACATGTAATAGTATTAATACTGGCAGAAGAAGCTGTCTGAGACTTCGAAATGACATCCCAGTGGAAGCAAGGGGCTCTGTGACAGGAAGAAGCAAAGGCCAGAGAAAACATCTGTTACAAACAGTAATACAGAGGATGGAGAAAATAGTGCGGGCTGGAGAAGCACATACGCCTTGCTGCCAAGCATACTGAAGAGAACCTAGCAAGTCAGTTTTCATCCCCCACTCTGCGATAGGAAAGAAAAAACAATGCAATCTGCCACAGCTGTAGAAAGTATCAGTAGAAGGAAAACAGATATAGGAATGGTGCTTCAAGTAGCTGACATGCAAAAAGTCTGAGACAGATACCTGCCGAGGAAGGGTAGGCAGAGTTGGTAGAACACAAATTAAGTCCATGTCTGTAGAAGGACTTAGGAAGGTTAAGGCAAATCAACTGAAATTGATTCCGCCATGTGAGTTATCTCATTCTGGAGTGAAGCAGCCATAAAGCTTAGCTGCATTTCACAGAACGGTGGAAAAACTGTGTCTTATGCATATTGACTTCAGACTTTCCACTGAGCTACTTTTCCTGAGTGTCCTGTAGTCAGAAATTAGAACATGAGTATAACTTGCACTTTCAAGTCACTCCTGGAGAAAGTGTCACAGGTAGCAATGTGACAGGCATAAAGAGTATGCAAATTGCCCAATTAGACGTAACCTGCTACTGAAGAAACAGTTGCAACAGCAACAAAATGCAACATAAACCATCACGCAATGTAAGAATGCCAATTTAAAATCTGTCCTTCAAATACGCATATACTATACTTGACTTTTCTGTTTATTTATTAGGGCACTGGAATTCTTCACAACTTACATTAACATGCATTTCTGAAACATGCATTTCTGAAACATAAAGTACCCTCTCTAATAAGATGTGGATAGGAATGTAGATAAAAGTGTATTTATTCCCTAGCCCCAGCCCCACAGAGCATACAGGGATTAGTTATAGATTTTCACCCTGAACTGCAGCTCAGGTCAGTGTCAGTTTAGTGGAGGCTTATACTATATATTGTCTGCTTTTTCATCAGTGTGATTTGAAAGCAATATATAACTGTGGGAGTGTATTTGAAAATTAAAAGTCACTGATCTCTAACAAATATAAGCGCATTAGACTACAAGCACTCGTCTCCCCCACAATTCCTTCCAATATCAGAGGGAAATGACAACACTCAGCATATTTCTAAAGATGTGGAGCATCATTCAGTTTCAGACTTGAGTATCTTTATTTTATTCTGTCTAGCATGTCGCCACTAGATTTATCTCTTGTGCTCTGGCCATTAGGAGAAGTCTTTGAATGTGTTCCTTCTCTGCCCTCCGAAAAAAATCTCACCCACCCACTAGTGAGAGAAGTAAATTGCCTTATATCTTATTCACTGCTGTGGTGGCTAGCCACTCTCTGGAAGTGAATTGAGTGTTGCAACTAAAACCTGGTTTGTGGGTCCTTTACATTTTTTCCTTTTCATGAATACGTTTTTAAGAAACAAGTACCTTCTGTATCACGCTGTAATGATAATGTTTTCAGAGATAGGATTCATGCAGAGGGAGGTGAACTGGTGTTCCTATTAGTGTTCAGAAATCTCCCTGATGCATCTTGCTCACATCCTAAGGGTTAGCATGGCTCCTAAATTTGGTATCAAGAAGTAATTCTCCTGGAGATCAGGCTGCACAAGGCAGATAGGAGGGGTTTGTTGTGCTTGCACTACTCCTAAGATCACCCAGAAGATCCAGCAAGTAGATTCCGTCCTGTCACAGGAATATAGGATACCTGTTTTCTGACTCTTCATTCCTTCAGAGTATAATAATATAGTATTTTTTGTTTGTTTTTCAATTTTCTATTTTAAACTACAAATCTTAAATTAGTCATAAGCTGGGAAGAAGTTTGTGATGTGTGGATGTGGAGTCCTTATTTCATGGAGCAGTTCCCAGACTAAGTGGCTATTATTATGTGTTTTTCTGAGATTTGGGGGACTATTTGATGATCTGTGTGACCTCTTCTAATCTTATTAAAATCATTGTTGCTCTCTGCTTTTCCATGCTGTCTGATGGTTGCTATGGAGACATCCTACTCTCCATTCTTAAGTGGGAGAGTATCTGTGATCTCCCTCTCTTTCTCACCTTTCTCCCTCTCTCACACTTCCTGGTTGTCACTGGGAATCACATCAGCTTCTTTTCTTCATCTCCAAAAGAAGCATTGATGCCCTCTTAGCACCAAGTATGTTCGTTCAGCATTTTTCACTGTTCTCTGGGGAGCAGTGTGGCAGCACAGACTGCATCCAGAGTAAGTGAGGCTCGGCCAAAGCCAGGCTTGCCCTGCTCTGACTTGCAGATTACCCAAAAGCTGTGTAGCATGCCTTGAAGAGGCTCATTTTGAACACCAATAATCTAGTTTGGGTGTGCTCCCACAGAGCACCCCTTGCTGGCAGTTCAGCAGCATGAAGGCTGGACACTGCGTTTGTTTCCCATACCAAGAATAAGGGACTCTCAAGCAGAATAATATTAGAATGTTTATGGTTAATTCAGAATGAGAAATACAGGTGTTTTTAAACACTGCAGATTATGTGCAAGTTGTTTACAAGGGATGTGTATGGAGTGCAGTTAAATTTGGTTTTTATTATCTCTTCTGTAAGTGGTATTCTTCTGTAGGATAAATCGAGTGGATTAGGTATGGAATCATCTGTAATTAACTGGGTGCTAACTACTTAGGAGGGCATATACAGTTTGTGTTATTAAATAGTGTGTCAGATTTAATGGATGTCATTACACAGATACCTCAGGGATCTATCGTTGGACCATTGTTATTTATGATCTCTGTAAATGAACTGACAAGTCAGTGCTCTGAGTGCAATGTTCATTTTCATTCTGATGACACAGTCATGTCCTGAACTCCTAGCTGCTAACTGAACTTGAAATTGTCCTGTACATACCTTTTGAGAGCTCAGCAGTGGTTAATTCTCTACGAAATTGTTTTAAGCAATGCTAAGGCAGGCATTCTGACTAAATTAATGCCATGCCAGGTCAGGCTACTGCTAAGCAGATCTGAAACTTCCACACAAAAGGGAAAAAAAAAAGAAATTTATTAATCCCCTACTCTATCCAAAATTGTCAAATTTTGGTTCTCACATAATATTCTTTTATTGTAAACATAGATTTTCTAGACTTTGTATAATATCTATTTTACTGATTGTATAAGGCAGATATAACTGCTAAATATGAATGTGCAGATGGATTTGGAAATTAATTAATCCAAACATTTCTATTGGCATTATGCTAGTTTTTAATTTTCCATTCATTTTGTGCTTTGGGGGGTTTTCTGTGTTTTTTTCTCCTCCCATTTTTTATCATAAAAACACACAAAACAGTGTGCGCCCTTGTAAGATGTCTTTGTGACTATCTCCATGATGGAGGTCTGCTTTTGATAGTACAAATTGCTTTTTGTTCAATGACAGTCATATGATTTATATGGATCCTCTGCTAATACAACTCTAGGGAGAAAAATCCTGGAGGTTAGGCCCAGATTCTGCCCTTGGATTTGGATTAAGATTACCCTTTAGGGAAGGAATGCAAGTTCCACCAAGTCTTTATTTCCACCTATAAACTGAACAAGGTACCAGAGACAAAATGAGGAAGCTGAGCTAATGCCGCTGCTCTGGAATATTTTGTTAGTGGTTCTGAGAAAATTGAGGATCTGACATGGTTAACAGAATTTAGGTACAATGCAAATGGCTGAGGAGATCGGGTCAGGAGGTGATTTGTTCAACAGAAAGTAATCATCAGAGTAGCATCGTAAGTTGCCTGTCCATAAGTAAATGAAAAATGACTAATCTTTCCTTTATTGGCTCTTCTCTGCCTGATTGTCTGTTAATGGGTCAATGTACTGAGCTCTGAGCTAGAGGAAAGGTAGAAAGCTAAGGAGCTGCCTCATTCCTGAGACATCCCTCCTTGGTGTGCACTGGGCTTAGGACAGCTTCCACACCATGGGAAGCACAGGTGCTATGGAGTACAGGAGACAGCTGGCTGTGCCTTTCCCCTTGGCTTTTCTGTGTAACTCCTCCACACACACATGCCCATCACTGAGCAACTCAATGGAGGTGGAAAAGTCCTGTGTACTAATCCCCCCTTGCCTTTATCTTTTACTGGTCTCAGAAATACAGTATTTCTGTTTGTTTTCATTTTCACTGGATTTCAGCAATTTGGGCGCCGAATGAAAAATGAAAATTTTATACTGACTGGAAGTACTAGTTATATGACAAAGTAAGAGTTTCCTCTGTGAATTTCCATTCAGAGAAAAGTGTTCTCAACATTTAAGTACAGTCTTGTCTAGTGCTCATTGAGACAAATCCATCCTGCATTTTAAGTTTCCCAGACCGTAAATGATGTAACCATTTAAAAGAGATATATTGTCCTGATTAATTTTCCTATGTCAGTGTAGCATCTGTAAGTTTGACTTTTTAGCATCAGTGTAAGTTTGACTTTTTAAGTCACCAGTGCAGTCAAGAGGTCCAGTTCTCTGAAAGGATGATTTACTGTTCAGTTAATGATACACATCATGTTGCCTGTAACACATCATTGTTTTGGAAACAAGCAAAGGAAAAAAAAAAGGATGCATGAAAAGGATGTGCTTTAATTATCTTTAAACTATCAAAGGATTACTGAAGCTTCTTAGGTGGTTCTGTTGGGCTTTTATCATGAGCTGGCCTTCCAACACCTAAGGAAATATAGAAACTGAAACAGAATTCTTTCTTCTGAGGTGACAGCAGTAGACTTTCCTTATGCTTAATGAGTAAATACTATAATATCTTCTAAACATGGCTCATATGGTTATTTAAAGCAGAACTATGGCTGTTTTAATATGGTTATTGTAGCCATACATTTTTTTTATGAGTTTTTATATTGTGCTATTACTTATATGCTAATCTTAAGGATATTTTTATAATTTGTTTTATGTGTTAAGTATTATAGAGGGAGTTGCTAGTATCCCTATAGTTAAGTCTTATGAGCATCACAAACAATTGCTTGCTGCCAGAAGCCCAATGAGACAGTTATACCCAGGGATACAAATCACCTTGCGGACAGTTTACATACATTTTCTTCAAGAAGGGAAAACCATTTGAAGTGCATTTTGTAGAAAGACTTCCAGTTTTCTGCATTAATATGCTTGTGTGCTTGCAAAATTTGCAGGCTACTGGACAAAGTTGCATCCGTATCAGGATGGTCAAAGGTATAGCTTTCACAGTTGCTTTGCCTTGCCTTTGTGAAACATCTGTGTCATTTGATCTGTTTTTGTACAAGTCCCACGGAAGGGACATGAAACTGTGCATGAGGTTCCTTTGTTGTTTTTTCTGTGTCATGCTCAGTGCTTTATTTTATTTGTCTTGTTCTGAAAGCAAAGTGATACATTTCCTTTGAGAGAGACACTCAGAGGCAGCAGTGACAACTTGCTTTTCTAGACAAACTCCTACAGGGGCATTAATGCCAATAAGTCCTGTAACAGGAATATATTTCTTATCCTGGACATCGATGACATGTGTGTGTTGTCAGGTATTGTCATCAGGCTCACCAGGGACCTATATGACAATGACTTCTTAATTTTTGGTTGTATCTCTGGGAGTGACAAAGTAGATTTCTGCTTTCCTTTGTCACTTAGAGTTCTGTGAGGCAAACTGGAAGGATTTGTTGCTTGTAAGGAATTTGTTATTGTAAGGATTTTTGTTGCTGGGTGTTTAACTGCAAAGATCATAGGTTGTGAGTCCTTGTGCAAAACGTAGGGCTCATTTATTGAAACACACTGCATCCAGGCAGTAAAACTTTGCAGATTGAAAACCTGTTTCAAAGAGACCATCTCACCAGCAGAACCGAGAGTATTCTAATATTAAACTCGTAGATTTTTCTCTTGCTGAACGGGTATTTAAGCCTACGTGTCATGGAAGCAGTTTCAATGCTAGAGGATGTCCATTAAGAATAGGGCATTCCTTATGAGAAATAATTTGAATTCCCATGGGCAAGTGAACATTAAATCATATTGTCCTATGATAATGTTCTATTCACTGAATTAATAGTTAAAAAACATGAAGGGAGAGATGAATTCTGCTAATTCCACTTGTGGGGTTGTATTTTGAAGGCTGTCTGAACTAGAAAAATATTTACTAGAACAAGGGAGGAGAGTTCACATAAATAGGAAATTGTCCTGGCATGTTGTACACACAAGAGGGAGAACAGGATAGGCACTAGCATGCCTAGTGTTGGTTGTATTTACTCTTGAAGAATTAAACCCCAAAATTGGGGCTTTCTGGGCTGAGTCTCCTTGGTGGATGAGGTTTGAGGACTACAATTTCATTCTCAGATATTATCATCTACAGAAACTGGCAGGTTTGGATTCATAGCCTGCCTACGTCATTTAAGACAGAGCTAAGTTTTTAGACACTAGGTACTGTACAGTCTGTCGTCCCTTCAGCTGATAGTTTCAGTGATATCAAAACATCTGTGTGTGAATTACTGAAAGGAAATTAAATTGAATTGTATTTATAACAGGCATTTATACTCTAAATTAGTTATCTAGCTATTTGCAGAGAGGTCAACAAGCCAATGAACTGAACAGTAACTGGCAGTAAGTGCATTACCAGGCTAAATGGTAATTGCTGACAATGTTGTGGCACCTGCAGACAAGAGGACAGGGCTGCAACAGAGCTGGCATCATTTTTTGTGTATGAAGGGAGCCATGAGAATGGTAGTAGTAGGTGATCTGCACAACATACCTGTTACGATTCATTTAGGGCTTGAGACAAAATACAGATTCCACTTACTATTTAAAGTTAAAAGACAAATCAATGAGACAAGATTTTGTTAGTAATTTTGTTGCTCTTCTGTGATGTACTGTCTCACTTAGCCAGACACAAAAGCAAGACAAGGTTTCTATATGAGTATAGGTACCAAGGAAATGGTTTCCCTAGTGATGATCCCTGTATGTATTTAGCACCCAGCTCAAATTCATTACACAAGCTAGAGAAAGACTGCATGCTGAAGTACCTAGATTATTCCTTTTGGATGGTTTATAACATTTTTACGTCCCTGATGAAAATACCTGACAAAAGACAGCTCTTCTTTGGAAGAACTATGCTATTGCTAAGTAGAATGTCTGTGCTTTGTAGCTTGGGAAAGCAGGAATCTGAAATAATGATACTATGTAAAATAGCCCTATCACCCATATGACATGGATGCCACTACATGTTCTTCACCAATGATTGATGTGACAAACTCCATATGTTAAAAGGAGGCTAAGGAAAACCTTTTTTTTTTTCCCCAGATGGAAAAAATATGTACCCGTGGTACACAAACACTCTTTGCAGAGTTTCTCTGTTTCCTCAGCAGTAATAATGTATCTAAAAATAAGACCTGGATCTGGAGCAAGAAAAATATCATAGCCTACCACCACCATTCTTTTTGGCACAAAAGAAATGTAGACATTTCAGATCATCAAGGGAAAGTGGATTTTTATTTATAGTGACCATGCTTATCATTATTCAGTACAATTATCTGGAGAGAGAATAAGGAAAAGTGCTTAAGGTGTTGTTTTCCATGTAATTAACAAAAATATTTCAAACATACACAAAGACTGGCAGATCATTCATCAGTGCTTATTTAGGGAAACAGCTCCCAATAGTTTAGGCTCATGGGCTTGTGACTGCAACTTAAGGGATCCCCATAATTAAAGGAAAATAATTACAATTGTTAGTATGAATATTATTACTGGAAGAAATAATATTGATAGATAAAACATTATATAGTTAAGAGATAATATCTTCAGTTACAGTGTCTTATAACTGATTTTGACTTGAAGATGGTATTTTCAAACTTTCTAAAGAGATTATACCTGGTAGCATTACTGTTTCTCAAAAAAACCTATATTGCTGCAAAAGGCAGAGATTTCTAAAACTTACATATGGGGTTTTATACAGACTTTCTAATCTTTATCTATGGGCAAACAATGTCATTCAAGGGTTGATGAATGGTAGGCTACCACTTTATACGTTTATGAATCTGTAAGATACCATTTTATAACTGGTCAGAAATATGTGATAATTAAGCCTTTAAAGCTGGAGAATATTCAATTCAGTTCAAAGAGAACATTTAAAAAACAAATTTGAGGTAGAAATACCAAGATTTAACTGAAATACACAATGTCTTAATGCTCATTAATTTATCTATCTGTCTACTAAGTTGATCTGATCAAAGATTGTTTCCTTTTGATTTATTGAATGCAAACATCTCAAAATTCACTCAATAGCCTTATTGTGCGGCAGATATTTTCAATGAACATCAAAAAGAAAGCTTGTATTTTTAAAGCATTTAAGTGGCAGCAAAGGTTTTTTTTATCTTTGAGAAAGATGTTCTAGAAATATTTTTTCTAAAGAGTTTCAAGAATTCTTTATGAGCTTGAAACTAAAGGTTTGCAAGAAGAAACTCACTACTGATTCTTTAAATATTTACACTGTTTTACATACTTTCTTCTGTAAGCATAAATGTTTTAAAGAATTTATTTTCTGTAAATAAAGATCATAATGATAACAGCTGCTACCTTGTAACAAGAGATAATGTCTTGGTCTCTTAGAAGTTAATCTTGTTGCTAGTTTGCCTGTGGCCAAACTTTTCCTGTTTCACAATTCATAATGTTTATAGTTTGGAGTGAAAGACTAGCGTCAAGAGGTCTGCAAAGTGCACAAGTCTCTGTAGCATGCTTACAGATTGTCTCTCTCTCTCTAAAAAAAGAAAAAAAAAAGTAGTTTCAAGTATTGACTAAGTCAGAAAGCTGTTTACTAGATTCTGTGTAAGTACAGTTGGCAGTAATAAGTTTGGGGTTTATGCCAATGATTATTTACTGCTTTTGGTGTTAGTCATTTCTTAGCAAATGCTGGAACTTCTCTGGGAATTTCATAACCTTTGTTTTGTTAAATAAGTAAGCACTTACTATAAACATGTAAAATCCATTATCTTCAAAGGATCACAAGCATAAGGTATATGTAAAATTCTATAACCCAAGCTTACAATAGGAACACCTTTTGCACCAATATTGAGAGTACTTCCATACAAAGAAAGAAACAACAAAATTGTCAAGTCGAAGGAAAGGGCTTCTGTATTAACACACAGACAAAACTGTTCTCACAGAAAAGTATCAAATTTGCAGAACTGAGAAGGTACTAGCTACATCAAGAGGTCAAGTAATTTGGTGTGAAAATCTTCCTGGATCCTAACTCTGAATTATCCATGTCTTCTCCCTTTTCTTTTCAGAAGTAGTACTACGCTTCTGTTCCTTTGCTCATTTGTATTGGTTTCAGTCTCTTTCACTTCTTTCCTAACTTATTTTACAGCTTGTGCATTTCTCACAGCTGGGTAACAAGCAGGAATCCCATTGCATGACATATAGCCCATGCTGATGAACACTAATTCTATACATGGATCATGCAGTGAAGCATACGAGAAGAAAATTTCAGTAACAATCTAGTTTTTCAAATAACCAGCGCACATAACTGAAACAGATTTTCAGGGGAATTCAGATCCTATTTTAGGACAGAGATGATTTTCAAAGTGGTCCAGTCCTAACGCATTTCCCTCAGGAATTATAACATTTATGGCTACATTTTGAAAATAGCTCATTTTTCAATGAGCTCACAAAACTCCAGGATCATAATTTAAATCTGATTTGCTCTATAAACAAAAATCTGTTGAAGTCATAAATTCTGCAGCTAGACTGTTTATTACAGAATATGGAACTCAACTTTCCTGGGCTTTAATGCATTAAATAGAAACTATTGCAGAGCTAAATATTTGGGCTCTGAATTTTCACCTGTTACTTTATGTGTGACTGATGTCTGTTACATATCTGTTCACGTATTTGAAAAAATATGGTGTCGTGAGTGTTTGTGAATAAATCAATGACTTGTAAACTTCCCATTTATCATCACAGAGAAAGATGTACCCTGCTGCACCTTTGTAAAATTGCAAACTGGCTAGAGTTACAAGGAAGCCAGTACATTTGAGAATAAAGCAAAGGACAGAGTAGCTTTTGCTTTCATTGTTCAGCAGTAGGCTGTATACCAGAAATTGTTTTGCTCACTGTTAATGTTTCTTACAATGAGTATGCATCCCTTTGGATGGTCTCCTATAGAAGATGATGCAAAGAAATGCTGTTTTCAAAGTGGGTAGAAAAGTCCCCAAGAAAAGACTATCATTATTTGTATCTGTTGGGAACTTTGTTAATCCTTATAGAGATCTGTTTGATAAAATGAAATGCCTCGGAAAATCCATGCTTATTCTGGTTGCCAGATATATCATCAGTATGTGCTTTTACTGTGTCTAAAAACATGGCTTAGTCATCCAAATAGTTCAAATGAGAACATATGCCATTTAAATTAACCTATTAGTTGATTCACTGTAAGCCTCCTAAATACAATTCACTAGCTAAGGAAATCACTGTATATTATTACATTGAGATCATATAACACCTGCAGTGATGGTAAAATCGCATGCTAATACCCCTAAAGGTCTAGAAGAGCGATGAAGTGCAAATCAATTTCAATAAACTGGGAAAGAACTGAAGTCTCCCCTAAAAGCTTAGCTCACAAATGACCTGAAAAAATGCAGTAATGTTACGTATCTTGCTTTCACATAAGTAATACTTTGAAGTCTTGATCTGGAAGAATTCAGACTAGAAAGGTTCAAATCAGCATCATGTAAACCAAAGCACACTCAAACCAGATTTCAGTGCTTTAAATAACTTTGATGCTGGCAAAAATAAGCTGAAAACCTGGTCTCTCTGATTTCCACAAGGCTTTACATTTTCTATTTGATGCCCTAGCCTGCTATAGTGGCAGTCTGGGACAGGTTTCTAATCTACAGCAAGAGAGTGGTTTCATTTTCTGTGACTACTAAGGGAGGAAAATACTCCAGACAGCTATTTGCCTAGGGCAGGACATGGCCAGACTGAGTGGGAACATCAGAAAAAAGCTCCTGTTCTGTCAAGTCAAGGAAAGGTGCTGTTGCTGCTGTGGTGGGGAGAGGCCCAGGTGTGGGGTAGAGGCTGCTGGTGTCTTTGTTTCTCAGCAGTTTCCCTGTTGCTGCTTACAGAAAGAATGGCAGCTCTGTCTTGCAGAATTCTCTTCTAGCTTCTCGGATTTACTTTATTGTGCCATACTAATGGACTTGGCTAAAGTGAAAATTATTAAACCACATTTGACTTTAATTTGTTGAGCTGGCATACCCTTAACGTGGAATTAAAAGGAAAATCATTTAAGAATTGCACAATACTTTAATCAGAAGAATTAGTTGTTTGGAGTCCTTCATGCTCTATATTCAAACCTACATTCAAATCTGGCCTTATCATGGACCTGGTACTTGTGAGACAACTTATCAGGGAGACATAGGTCAGATAAAAAATTTTGATGGTTTGTGATGCTTTGGGAAGTTTGATGTGGATGTATAGATTTACCTTTCAAAATAAATACAACCTGTATGGGTTATAAGGTCCTATCCTAGGAGACTTTCAAAAATTCTGTTAGAGAGGTAGAAAGCACATTTATTTGTTTATATCTAGTGGCAGCTGAGAATAATAGCACTGGGATTTTTTCTGTTAGGGCCCATTATGAAGACTTGAAAGACAGTGGGAGGGTTGTATGGAGAAAGAAAAGGAATATTTCATGAAGAATGAGTCAACTGCTTAAGCACTATCAAAATATTATCAACTGTAAGTTTGTAGAAAGCTGATACAGAAAAACACCATTTTTCTGGAGCCCCTATTTGTAATTTCATGGAGTGCAACAAAGCTTGTTAATATTGCAGTGAAGAGAAGGACTGAGGCAGCCAGTGACTGGTTAATGGACTGTTCTGTTTTGGTATGGGTAGGAAAAGGAAATAGGAGGTCAAAGACAAGACCATTCAACAATTCAGATCACTTTGGTGATTGTTTTGGAATATGTCTATGGCTACATGTGATGAAAATCAACCTTTGTGCAAAATATTTATTGTTAGAAAACCCTGAAAGTCTTGCCTACCATACTTGCATGTTACAGGGGCTTTATCTTTAAAAAAAACAAAAATGACACTGTTTTAAAGGCAACCCACAGCAAGGGGTTGAGTTCAGTCTAGAGTCTGACAGGAGTTTTTTCTGTCGTTTGACTGTTATACCTGAATTATCCAAATCTCTAACAAAACAAAGAAAATTATGTTTTCTTCTGTTAACTCTCTTCAGGCAGTAGGCCTCTTGTCCTTAGTGTCAAGGAGGATGCAGGCTGATGTTGATCTGTCTATGTAGCCATGGGTGAATTCCTCTTTAGAGAGTTGTACTGGGAGAGGAGGGAGTGTATTTGTGTTAACTCGTTTGAATATCTGACCTCCAAAAGCTTTAATGCTTAGCTTTCTGAAAATTTAAAGAAGGTAGCAAAATTTAAAGGGTCAGAGCTGTGATTTCCCTTATGAAATAACAATGGTTTATACCCAGAGATCAGATCACATTGCATTTAATACTCAGCAGTGCTGTTACTGTTACCGAAATCTGTGCTTAGGAATGAACCTCTTGCTGACCATAACTGAGTTAAAGGAAGGCCTGAAGATGAAATGGAGAGAGGGTATATTGAATATAAAATAATCTGGGCAGCATCAGTGGCAAAACAGTCTCTAATCTTTACTGGGAGCATAAATGATAAAAGATGCCATTTGGATGCAAACAAGTGCTATCAGGATCTTGGCTGTATCTGGTAAGCCATTCATCAGCTACCTTGTGACATGAAGTTCTTGTTCTTCTGTCAACATAGCCTGGAGTACACACAAATGACCTAATGGTGAAACACTTTGTTACTTCAGCTCGATGAACAGTTTGGCACAAACTCTGTTTCTAATGAAGTACAAACTTCCCTGTACATTGACAGCTGTGACCATATTGCATCCTTAAATCTATCCAGCCTGCAGAAATATTTGAATACTATTTGGTAACATGAAACTGTTTTGATTGGTTACCCAACAGTTTTCTGACTTATTCCTCATGCTGTATTGGTTAATTAGGATTGGTCAGGACACCTTCATGTTTTCTTGCTTTTCCTTGGCTGAGTGAGTGAGAATCATTTGTTTTGTGCAAATATAAACCCACTGACACATCTCAGTACATTTAAAAGCTTCTTTGTGATCCTAATACCTTGGGCTACATCTTTGGAATTTTCTTTAGTAAACATTCATGCCAGCAAAACACAAATGAACAGGCTTTTTCAGAAGGCTAATACACAAATGACATTAATGTGGCTTAAGTAAATTCATTTATAAATACAAGCAAATATTCATGGAAGATTTAGCCCCATTAGCAGCCCCCAGAGCTTGTCAGTCTCAGCTGGGGTCAAGGACAGGAAGATATAATGGTGTCAAAGAAAAGTAGATGCAGGCAGATAACTGCTGTGTGATTCAGAGATATAATTCACCTGAAGTAAGAAATGGGATCTGAAATGCAGCCCCATTCTCCTAAATAGAAGGCACTCAAGCTTGTTTTTGTAGCAGGTTGCAATTTTCTTAAATAGTCTGTTCTACGTGTTCTTTTCCAGCCAAAATATATTATATGTTTCTGTACTTTTTGAAGTGGGTACTGTAGAGTGGTGTGATTACTGCTTTTAGCAGCCTCTTTTTGGCTGCCTGGGTGTCCTTTGGTAATTGAAAACTTGTTTATTGGCATCATTTGTTGGACTTTATTTAATCACTTTCTCCTCTAGGAGTTGCTTTATCCCTTCTGAGGGCTGACTCTTTGTATAGGCTTTGTCTGTTTTCTGGCACTGGGCAGGCTCTGTTTCATGCAAGTGGATTTGTAATTTAGACACAGTGAGTAGCCACCAGCTATCTTGTCATGGGGTGCTGTAGGGATCTGCTCACTGGGGGCTCTGTGGTGCCAGCTTTGCTGCTGGAGGCACTGATAAGTACCTGAGCAAGGAAAGATGTGTCTCCCTTGCACCATGCTGGATGTCTGCCAGCTGCTGCTGCAACTGTCTCTGTGAAGGCCACCCTCATTTCACTGAATGCAGCAGCAGGCAGTCTGGCCACATGTTTAATTGGGAAGAGTTTGTTTAACGTTTCTCCGTTTATCGAAGTGGACCCTTATTCATACTGATCACTTCGATTTCTGTTTAATCAAATTGCATACACTGTATACTAGGTTTTGCTCTAATTTAAATAATGCCTTTTCATCCTCATCAGAAGAATACTTCAATTCTTATTAAACCTGACAGGAAAGAAGAGGTTTTTATCTTTGATTACTCTTTCTTTATGGGGCCTGACAAAAGGTATTTTTTGCTGGCAGACTGAGGGAGATGCTGCCATAAGCAAGCAAGGAGCTTCTTGGCTGATGTGAAAGAGATTCAGGGGCTGTGTTTGCCCCAGTATAATCACACTAAATTTCATTTTGACCCGTTAGGAAAAGCTGCAGGCAAGATTCTTCTAATAGGATAGTTAAAAGATGGAGGAAGAGTCATCAAGTGTAGAGGCCCAAGTGGCTGTTGCAGCTGAATTTTCCGCTCATGAGCTGGAAGAGAGAGTTTGCCGATCAATATTGAATTCTTTCTTTTACCACATCTTTGGAAAGGATAACTAAGAAGACATATCAAATTATTTTGCTCAGTTTATACATTTCTTTGTCTGCTTTATATAGAGGATTAATTGTGTTGGATTAGTGCTTTATATTCTTGCATTGACACACATATGTAAACATGTATCTTCATACACATGTTGTGAGCACATATATTCTTTCTTTCTGCCATTCATGGTGGCAGCTCAGAAAATATGAAACCCACTCATTTTGTTGGGGTAGTGTGAGCAGGGAGTGACTAGCAGCCAGGTATACCTGAAACAAGAAAATGAGAAACAAGTTGTGATGCATCCAGTTTATATTCTTGTGAATAGAATACAGGCTGTACATTCCACTGCCCTTGTGGTGTTTGAAATTTGTCAAAAATTAATTGTTGGAAATGCTCAGGAGTGAATTTTAAATGTGCTTGTTTATTTGCACTAGAAAATGAAATACATGGAGACATGCCCATACATATACATACATGCCTATTTATAGATGTGTGACACAAGATAGACTTGACTTTACCATTCGATGACAGTTTCTTCAGTGCTCTGGCACAGACCCAGTTAAGCAAGCCAGACAAGAGGATAACTGCCTTCCTCTGAGTTTGTAACAAGCCCACCTACTCAATTAGTTTGTGTCAGTGAGAGAAAATTAGAATGCATGGATGGTTATTTATTATTCTAATAAGTTACATTATTCTAATGCAGCAGGAATACAGTGTCCTTAATGCCTCCCCTAAAAATCAGGCTTTGAAGGGACTATGATCTGGGAAGGAACCTGTTTGTATTGTCCAGAATTATACCCAGAGCAATTGCTTTTCATCAGTTTTTTCTAAGACGACTGATTCTATCCTTTGCCAGTCAATTTTACAGTAGTCTAGCTCATTTTTGTACAATGACACAAACAAAATTGTTTTTGGTTTTGGTTTGTTTGGTTTTTTTCCTCCATGTCAGGGTCAATAATGATTAAAAAATCCCTGATCCTGTTTACAAGCTAAATCTCCCTAAGGTTTGTCTCTCCAGTGATGGTTCTTTAAAAAAGGTTCAAAATTATAAACTCATAATACTTACGAAGTGGCATGACACTACTTAATCATTCAGAATCTTTCATAGTGAGTATTAACAATTTTAATATAACTAAGTCTTAATAAAAAGTAAAAATAATGAAAACAAAATTCTTTGACAAAATTTGTGAAAGCATGATCTGCTGACAATCTGTGGAAGCAGGAAAAGAAGCTGCATTTGTTGTATTCCTGACTGTATGGTTTGTGATGTTGTGTCCCCCCACCCCAGTTCTAATATCAAATGATTGTGTTAAATCTTGCTGAGTTTCTAGCAATTGTATTCTTTATTTCTGATGTTATACAACATTTGT
Organism: Bucco capensis; assembly: GCA_013396975.1. Classification (NCBI taxonomy): domain Eukaryota; kingdom Metazoa; phylum Chordata; class Aves; order Piciformes; family Bucconidae; genus Bucco; species Bucco capensis. The sequence continues at coordinate 349,521 of VWZO01013820.1, read as the reverse complement.
TTTTATCAGCAAGTTGCTAGTTTTCCCTTGCACAAAACCTGAACTTCCACAGTTTGGAATACTTACTGTCTCCTGTGTATTGGAAAAATATTTCTGCAGTGGTTATGAATGCTGGCAAAAGAACAAAATTAGAGGGAGGCCACACTACTGAATGGCTTGAAATGCAAAGCTATAAAGCTGATAAAGTAGTACCTAGAGTAGCTAGTACCTGTTGTAAACCAGTAGACTAATTAGAAGTATTTAGAGCATTAAGAAAATGAATTCGAAGTAGATTAAGCAGACAGATTGCTGCTGTTCTTTTTTGTGGTTTTTGGTTGGATTTTTGGGGGGTTGTTCATTCTTTATTTATTTTGTCTCTTCCTTTAAGGAATAGTTGGCATTTGTTTCTCCTCTTTTGCTTTCTATGGTTAGTTCTAATGTTATTTCCACTAACATCCATGGGAATGGTGACAAACCATGTCACCTGTGCAGGGCAGACTTCATATACAGATGCAAATATATGTGTGGGTCTTTATATAGATGTATATATCCATACTTCATATGTGAATACCTTATACTCTTGAGAGCTTATGAAGTTTCTCATTCCTGCTTTTTTTCTTTATTCTGTTAGAAAAGATAACTGTGGCTACTTGTGACAGCAGTCTGTTGTATTTTAGATAAGATCTTTGATACCTTAGAAATTGAATCCTTTATGTACCTTATGAGATATCCAGCAGTGTCTCTCTCTTATGTCTCTAGACTATATCTGAAAAGCTGCTTGGCCAGATGGCGTTGTAGATCTGTAACATTTAAACATATTTTTGGCAGCCCTGTGCATGCATAATATCCTGGGTGAAATATTTTTGCTTGCCAGGCTAAAAAAGTGTGTAAACTTCAAAATTATGTCTAATGACACCTGAATATATTTCTATATTTTCTTGGCCAAGTACCTACAGGGGACTTGGCTTAACCAATAATAAGCAGATTAAACAAAAGTGTAATTCTTTGCTACAGCTGTTATCTGACTCTTAGCAACAAATGTGACTTTTAGAAGTCTTCTAATATCCTGGATTTTCCAATCTGGGACTACTAAGCAAGACTTACCTATAATGCATCATTATAGTTATAGTTATGTCAGTATCCTAGAGAATTTTTGCACCTTAGGTTATGAACATAGCTACCTGTTACTGCTGTATCTGTTTTCCCCATGGTTGTAGCACAGGCTGACTCCTGTCCACTACATGTGATAAACAATTTAGGACTTGTAAATATTGTGACCTCTTTATTTAACTGGGGCACACAAGTAACATTATTTACCACACACATTGACATTTGGTGATATTTACCAAACAGATGACATTCAATAAAAAGAATAACATTATTAACCCAATGGAATTTCATGAAACATTTGGAATGTAGGAAGCAGATATGGGAAAAAGTGGAAAATGCTGACTGAAATTTCAGATCCTAGCTAGTTCCAGAAAAGGTCATAACCTTGATATTCATTTGGCTAATCAGTAATTAGGGGCAACTATAGGGGCAGCTTGCAGAATGATGGTTGAATTATGATGTCTGTTGTTCTTCAGTGACACTGAGATCTGGAGTCAGTCCTTTGGGATTAATTCTATTAATGGAAATTCAAATAATAATCTTATGCAAGTATATTAAAGTACCTGTAAGCTGTGCCACCATCTTTTAGTTTTCTTATAAGTAAGCATACTCAGACTTACCCATATTTATGCAATGAGTAATATTATTCCATTTGGAATGAGTGCTGAGGTATGCACTGGAAAAGGCTTAATTTACTGAGACACACAAATTGTGCTCTCTGATTTTCAGCTGTTAGGTGTCCAGTGTGAATCCAGATTGAATCCAAAAGTCAAAGCTGGATGTCAAGGCTCCCAGCATCAGTGTGGGGGGGAATTAAAAACCTCAGAATGGGATTCAAAACTACCATCATGGGTTGGCTTATAGGAAAGTAAAGACTGCTCAATGGGGGCCTCAAGGAGTCATTTTTTCCTCCTCAGGTAAGTGCCTATACTGCCATCCTTCCTGCCCTTCCAAGTTGCAGGCATTGCTATCTTTTAAAACACACATAAAAGACTAAGAACACTTCTCTGCAGCAGTCTTAACACTTGAAATACAGGTTTGTACTTGATTCTTAGTGTCCTCACAGACTTTCCAGTACTTCCATCCTTTTTTTCTAGTGCAGCAGATTTAAGTCAGTATTTCTGAGTCTTGGGAATATGCTTACCAAACCACCTAAGCAGCAGTGGCATGCATTCCTCTTCTGGTGCATCTGTAGCATTATGCAGAAAGCTGGCAAGCAAAGAAACATAAATCTGTAGTTCGATGATCAGAACACTTGCCAGGAGGAGTGAAGTCTTCTGGTCCCTCCCTACTTAGATTTCAGTCTCTGTGTTTGCTATTAATCAGCTTAGTTTCTGGATCAAGCTTGTCAAGCTGTTGAACCTTGTCTAGACTAAATAACTAAAATCCTGTTGATTCCTCAGTTTTCAATTCTCAATGTTTTGGAAAAATTGTGAGTGAAGCCAGTGAAGCTTAAGCATCTACAGGATTAGACAGAAGCTGAATGGTTATGGTTCATGTATAAATGCCTAATCCACAGCTGTGTGCTTAAAAAAATCTTCTAGCCAATGACCATTTCCTCTTTTCAGAGCTACTTGTAGTGTTCCTTCCAAAGCTGATTGATCCTGATATTTTCTCTGTAATTCTTCCTTAAACTGTACTTCAACCAATTAATTTCAGGATTTAAATGAAATGAAAAGACATGATCAAGGCAGACATGAAAATCTTAAGCAAGACTTAGTGAAAAAGAAGAAAAAAATAGACATAAAAAGAGATGAAAAACCCCAGCCCACATAGCAAAGCATAAAATTGGAGGGAGGAGTAAAGAGAAAAAACCAACAGCAAAGACGTAAAAGAATTATCAGGGTATTGCTTGAAGTACAATTAATTCATAAGGAGGATGGAGCTTAAAAGAATTAGTGGAATAGTATTGATTAAAAGACTGGAGGAGGAAAAGATATAATTTTTTTTCTTCTTTTTTTGTTTGAGTCTTGGTTGATTTCTTATTATAAAGGCCTGAGCACCAACTTATATTTTATTATGTGGCTATTTCCAAGTCCATCAAGAAAAATAATCACAGAAAAACCCCTGAAAGGACTTGCATTCAAATGCAATGGAGGGACTGGGCATTCCAATGAAGTACCTGGAATTTACTAAGCAGAAAAAGTAATGTTTTGCTCCAGCTTCTTCAGTCACTGCTTTAGAGGTGTACTTGATATATATAGATATATTTTCGAGACTGTAGGGATCCTTTAGCCATTTTGAACAAAGATAGCATTTACAAGTGGCATAGTGAGCAATATGCCAGTGTCACATGCTTAGGTTTTTTAATTTGTTTTTAAAGAAAGTCCAGAAACCACAATTGTACTGTATTAGAACATGTCCCTTGGAGGCCTGTAACTCTCTCCCTTGTGTTCTGCACCCTTGAACAATAATAATGCATCTTGATAGAAACTGAGAGGCAGAAGCCACTGGTTTTCAGGAGAGGATCTTGTTTCTTGCCTCTTGAGTGTACACGGATTCCTGTTCCCATTTCATTTGATGGCAGTGAAGCTGCGCCTTGTAAATATGGTCTCTTTCTCCCTCTCACTCTTCTGTAGCCCTGAGTTTAGGCTATGCTAAGTAAAGATGACTTTTCCTCTTGCCCTATAGTTTAGAACCAAGGCACAAAAAGAAAGACAATTCCGAGGGAAGGAAAACTTTGTTGCTTGCCAGGTGAAGATGGACACATTAGAGGAATGTTGATGAACCAAAGTGTTAGTTTTTTTCTCCCTCACATGTCTCAGTCTGTGACCTCAGCAGCCTTAATTTTCTTTTGGGAATCCTTTATAATATGTCATATTGTATATATTTTATAGCTATATTATATAGTTATCCTGGTTCTCCTAATATTACTGCAGATTTCTGATTGATCGTGGCTTCAAAATCTGTATTGCTATTTGGGACGTATCACTCCACAAATGTATAATTTGGTCTCCTGAGCACAGATGTTGCAGTGATGGTTTCTGACCTCCAGATGTGTTTATTATAATCCACTCTTTATAAAGAAACTGCAAATAATGATGGAAGTTCAAAGTGGTAGAAATTGCAAGCAACCGAATATATCATTTCTCTGTTCTGCATTCCACTCAGGCTCTCTAGTGAATATATGTTGTAGATTGTTTTATTCTCTGATATTCAGAGCCCTATATATTTTAAATATATTCCTTGCTATAAGCTCTGACAGCTACATTCCACTGGAATCACAAAGCTGTGACCAGAAGAAGAAATCTCACTAGCACAGAGAGAACTGAGCTTATGAAACTTACCACAGGAATAAATAAAAATGACTCTCAACCTCACAGCATTCAACAAAACTCAGCTCATTGAATTGGCTTTCCCTCATTAAATTTCTCATGCACTGACACACACACACTTTTCTATCTCATTTTTTCTGATCTCTGAAGAAGGGAGAGAGATTATTTATTTTTAAATTCTTGCAGAGTCTGGATACAGTGATGATAATCAACTTGTAAGAAAACAGAAATGTAACAGCTAAACAAGACAATCTTATCTATTAAATGAGAGAAAAATTGTATCTACCTGTTCTTTCAGTCCCTAGTGGAAGAGAACATGATATTATCATGAAGTCCTTTGGTTTAGTGCTATATTCATAGGTGCTGAGAGGGAGAATAAAGGCTGGAGATAGTATGGAAAACAATATGCCACATTGTTTTAATACTGTTTGTCTATGCTTGGATCAACATTTTTAACATCCAGAAAGAGACACATATAGGTGTTTTCAAAGACTGTGTGAGACTAATCCTTTGATCATAGTTGGGAAAAATCCTAGATATTTTTTCTCTTCTGTTCAGAAAATTATGCACGGCATGAATATTGATTCTCTGACATTGGTGAGCAAAAGAACTTACCTCAATTTTCCAGTGAGAGTTTGACTCAAAATCAGAAGCTGTCATTGGAAACAAAGATTGATGTAGTTTAGGACTGTGGTATTGAGCTTCTAATTTTTTATTACAATTCCTCATGTGTCATTCAACTAAGATTTCCTTTTTGAAGGGGTGCTATAGATCACTGTCAAAAGTTGTTTCTGTTTGTACAGCTTTACTTTATACTTTCATGTACTTAATGGTTTTATTGGTGACTGACCATAACTGGATACCAGCTTCTACTTCACGTGCATCACTTCTGTTCTTTTTCACAGTGCCTGAAAAGACATTATTTGTAGAAGAGTGTAATGACAGAATAGCCTGAATATTTACCTTCAGAATATTTCTACTTGCTAGAATCCATGCTACTGCAGTGACTTTACATGTTCTGAAAATCCTGTAAATAGAGTATGGTATGATGTCACCATATTCTAATCTAAGGGAATCTTAAATTCCTTTTATTTAAACTTACAATCATTTATATAGAAAAAATCTAATCTATGTAGAATATGCCTGGTTTAAAATTTATTGGACATGCTATAAAAGGTTAAACATTCTTATTTGGCTGCAGGTCTTATAATTTCCTTATGATGTATCTGATTCCCGAGTAGAGGTAGTTTGATTGTATTAATTCAGCCATATATTTATTCTTAATCTCTTTATTCTGTAATTTTGAGTTAAATTCCACTTAAATACCATTTCTTAGACTTACTGACCTTTGCAGATTTTTCTTGCTTTGCTGTTTGGTAGCATAAGAAAATACAAGAATCACTTCACTTCTCCTCACATAGGTCTAAGGAACTGGAATGAGAATTACATTAAGGATAAATTTCTCCAGTTGAATGTGTTTGGCACCTCAATATGTATCTGAATTCCAGAATGTATCCTGACCTTTATGGTTTCATCGCTATCTGACTAGGTTATGTTTCAAAGAAAGGTCTAACTAGTTTTATATCTGAAATAGATTATCTAGAGATGAATCACTTAGAGTTGTATATATAGCTCTGTCAAAAACGAATAGTGTTTCTCTCTTATCCCTGTGATGCTCATTGGAAGGATCCTCCAGTTGTGTTTTTTTGTCTTTGGCATGCCATTATTCTAGTGAAAACATCAAGGAGTATGACCCTTGCCTCTGGAATAGTTCAGGATAAAGTCAAAGATAACTTTTCTTTTTCTACAGCATTTTTTCATACTGTTGCAAAAAGCTGTTCCGTTTTTGGTCATTCACAATACCTTCCCTGTGCAAAGGTGTTAGCTATCAAAGACTGGAATTTGAATGAATCTACCCATTCCATTTTGCTTCTTTTTTTTTTTTTAACTAACATGCCTATTTTTATGTAACATGCTATTTCTGTACGGGTAACACAATTTAGGAGGTTTGAAAATCAAGTCAGATCAGCATCTGAATGACTGAGATCTTGGTCCACCTGTCAAGCAATTGCATTTCATTTGTAATACATTGGCTACATTTCACCTAGCTACCTGCTGTCTGATGTAAATACTTGTGAAGATGGAACAAAAACCTTAGAGGTGTATTGGAACTCCATAGTAAGGTGTGGGCTGTCAAAGGAATGTCTTGTATAACTTCAGTTTAGATAAACACACAAACCAAGTTGCACGTAACTCAACAAAACCAAAAGGACTCTGGTCATGGTGATAAAAGATAATGCACTTCTGTGGATCTGTCAAAGGCAATAATTTATAACAATCAAAATAGCAAAAAGGCATTTAAATGTCTTTCTAGAATTCACGCATCATTTAAAAGCCTTTGGTTGTAGATCTGAATAATGCTAAATAAATCAAATCTGACAGTTGTTTCCACTAAATACCTTCTGCTCTGATCTGAATACCAGCTGTCTGATACTTTCAAATATGAAGCAGGTTATGGAGTTGGATTAATTTCATCCCTCCTAGAAAGGTGAAAATGGCATTCCTGCATCCAGTTCTGTTAGGGTGATAATTAACTAGAAATAAAGTAGTAAAGATGATTCAGCTATTATGAAATTATGAACTTGCCATTTGTCTGCATGTTCTATGAAATCAATGGTAGTTTAAAGTCAATATGGTCTATGAGGTGAAAAAGATTTGATTCTTATTAGACATTTTCTTATCCTCAAGATATATTTCAAGGGTTTCACAAAGAAGTATCTGGTTAGTTAGACTCTGGGTTATTTACTGGAGAAAAATAAAGCAATCACAACCTCTGCAATAGCTCTTGAGCAAGAATATGGAAATGCTCTTTCTAGGACTGAAAGAATATTCAGAAGGACATCTGGAATATCCACTCTGTACTGCAAATTGTGGAGGGAGGGTCTGTAAATTTCCAGGCTTTAACTGCCTGACTTCTAGCTTCTACGGCTGATTTGTTGTTGGGGAGTGTACTCCCTGATGTATCGCTTTCCTTTTGAGGGACCTCTGAAGAAGTGTGCTGTTATGATGCAGGTTTTAAAAACCACTCATAACTTCTTCCCTGTCTACCTCTCCATCTTCCATGAATCACTGATATAGAAGCAGTTTTGAATAATATTTCAACCTAGTCAATAAAGTAGGACTTATGGACAAAATTTTGGGAAAACAAAAAGTATTAGTATTGTTATATTTATTATTTAATTTTTCATTGCTTGTTATTTGTTTTACTATATTAGTATTGTTATATTTTTCTTCAACTAGCTGATTTTGTTAATAAGTAAAAGTGTCAGTTATGAAAGCTAGACTTCATTAAATATTGATTCATAACTCACAAAGCTCGTCCATAGTTTATTACACAAATAAACAAAAAAATTCCAGAAGCTGTTCATATGCATGAACCATTCTTGATTTTGGTAATAATTTTCAGGAACACTACTGCTGACATGCCACCTTGGAGGACACCTCAGTCATTTATTTACTTTTTGATGTGTTTGATATCATATTGTCAGAGTAGGAAAGATGCAAACCAATTAAAAATCCTCCCTATGCCCAACTGGAGTAATTTAGCAACACAGAGGCCCTTTGATGTATTCGGTTTTATTGTGAAATAAAACACTGTATATTTCTTACAGCTTTTGACGAGATTCATTTTGAATCTTTGTGTCAAGAGATTTACAAGTGTTATCTGTAAATGAGCACTGTATGCAAGGTGCTTAACTACTGCTGAATTTCAATGAACTTTGTGGTTCTAATGTCATGAAGCTCTGTCAAATGTTAACAGAAATTAAAGGCAAAATTCATATAGAGCTTTCACAAATCACAGCCTTATCTGTCAACATTTTATAATAACCTAACAGTTATGATCTATCAAGATATTGAAGTGCAATTCTGAGCCCCAAAGGAAAAATCATGACATTCTCAGACCAGTAAAATAACAATAAATATTTTTATTGAACAGGATTGTCAAGCTTTCCTTTCAAACTTCTCTCACTAATTGCGTTTCAAACAACTTACATTACAAATGCTGAGAATAGACAGGAAAAAAACACTGAGAATGTTACGACTTTGAATACTTTAGATACCACTGGTTTATGTTTATTTAACATTTCTTTCTTCCTGCATTTTTAAAAAGGAAGCTGATTTTAAATTTTTGATAAGGTTGTTTTCTTTACAAGCGCGTTAAACTGTGGCACTACAATTCTCATTTAGTGGGGCAGGAGAGATATTAAATACATGAAAGCATTCCGTCTTATCTGTCAGCACCTAAATTTCTGTAAAGATCTCTGTTATATGAATCTTGACACTATACAGAAATGTGTAGCTTTACATTCAAGTACTTGGACCTAACATTGAAAATCTGTCAGGGCTATGAAGTTCATTGTGCTTATTCAAAACTGTATCAATCTTATTTTCTGCTGCTGAAAACATAAAGGCTTAGGTCCAGATTCTGGTCTACATTATAGCCTAGTTTTGCTGCTCCAAGGTTCAAAGAGCTAGAAACACAATCATAACAGTCAGTGAAGGGTTGAATCAGCTTCATCTGACGCCTCTCTGGAAAAGTCAGGGAGAATTTCAAGCATTCTCTGGTGTAAAAACATCTGCTTGGAATTATCTGAATAAAAAGTTATCTGTGTGGATTATATCTTAATTAGTTATCAGTTTTCTGTTGCCTTTTCACTGAATGGTTCAGAAGTACATGTTTGTTCAAGGTGTGGAAAATCAAAGGTCAGTTCTCATATATATATATATATGCATATATATATTATAATATAAATATTATATATTTTGGAACATTTAAGTTGTCCCCCCAAGTTTCTTAAAATGATTATCTTATTACATGAGAATCAGCATGGCCATGTCAGATATGGCGATACACTTTCTGAGCCCTTTCTAATAACTAATGGTGTGAAACAAGGCTGCATTCTTGCACCAACTCTTTTCACACTCTTTTTCAGCATGATGCTCCAAAGGGCCATGGCAGAACTTGATGACCAGGATGGTATCTACATTATCTACTGATGGAAGCCTATTTAACCTAAGGCGTTTGAAGGCCCGTACTAAGACCATAAACCATCTTGTCCAGGAGCTGCTTTATGCTTCTGATGCTGCCCTTGTTGCCCATACAGAAGTAGCTCTCCAGCGTTTAATGTCCTGCTTTGCAGCCGCTGGTGAGCTTTTTGGGCTGGAAGTTAGCTTAAAGAAAACAGAAGTTTTATATCAACCTGCACCTCAGGAAGTTTTTCATCATCCTCATATCATCGTTGGCGATTCAGAGCTTAAATCAGTCCAGCAGTTTAATTACCTAGGCAGCCTCATCTCCTCAGATGGTAAGATTGACAGAGAGATAGACAATAGGTTAGCAAAGACATATAGTGCTTTCGGAAAACTCTTTTATAGAGTTTGGTGAAATAAACACCCGAAGAAAAAGAGTAGACAGCACAATGGCTCTATAAACACTGATCTTTGTACTTTTCTTTAGGTGGTGTCAGACTATGTGACTAACACGTCTGTCCTAGAACAAGCAGCAATTCCAAGCATTGAGGCCATGCTTCTAAGAATGCAGCTGCGTTGGGCAGGTCACGTCTCCAGGATGAAGAACTACTGCCTTCCTAAAATTATGCTTTATGGTGAACTTGCCACTGGCTATCACAAGAGAGGAGCCCCGAAGAGGAGATACAAGGAGTCCCTGAAACAACATCTCAGCCTTGGCCATATTGATCACCTGAACTGGTCTACTCTGGCCTCCAATCGGGAGGTCTGGAGACACACTGTTTTTAATGCAGCTGATGTTTTTGAGAAGGCACGCAGGATCACTCTTGAGGAGAAAAGACAGTGTAGAAAGAATCGTGTCTTGCAGATTATACCTCCTAAGGAGTCCCTCTGCTGTGCCTTTTGCAACTGCTCTTGTCTGTCTCGTATCGGCCTTTTCAGCCATCAGTGCACTTGTAAAAAGTGCTTGTGAAAAGTGTGGATGGAGACCTCCCTGGATCTTCATTTGTGAAGCCTAACCATGATGATGATATATTATACACATATACACATGCACCTGTCTAAGAGGATTAGAGGTCACATATCAAGAAGGTTCTGCAATGCTGAAGATGTACACTACCCATCCTTTAATACTGAAACTATTTTTTTCTTACACAAAATAGTTTGACATTGAAACAATCATGGATAGTATGAAGTATATTGGGCTACACAGCTGAGTGGCATCAATTTGGCACTTCAGTAGGTTGTTTTTTACTTTTTTGTTGGGGTTGTCTTAATCACTAAATGCTCTATACAAAGTCAAAGAGAAGGACCGCACCTTCAAATGTCTATTTTTTCAGTTACAAAGGTAGTAGACTCAAGTTCAAACCTTGTCTTTTTCTGCTTTGGCAGAGTGTGTAGTTATAAAGGCAAGTACACCTTACTCTTATGGGTAGGATGAGCTCATTAGCCTTCTGGCAGTCATCCTAGGAGAGGGACAGCTCTGATTCCAAACCCGGGCAGATGGAGCTCGTTTAGCCCTGTAAGGCCTTCCATCTAAGAGATTAAACCTCCGTCCTAAGGACTTCGCTGCCAGCGTCCAAGCTTGCTAGGCCCTGGCAGATGAACCTTAGGACTAAAGGGTGGGTCCAGCTCTGCACATGCTGTGTCTCACCTAAAAAAAATCCATTGTGCAGGCTCGAGGGTGCTATCCGCTATCCTCTTTTTATCAGCACGCTTGGAAAAGGCGCTGATGAGGAGCGTGGGTGGAGCCCTCCCTGGATCTTCGTTCGCGAAGCCTAGCCACGACGACAACACTTTACTCTTAAATGGGTACCTCAGTATTGGAGGTGAAAGTGCATTTGGAAAGGCATCTCTTTCTTATCTCTTAAAAATGATACATGAAATTTCTAGTCATTGTTTACACTGAGAGTCTCAAGTCAAGACTTACCCTCTAGCCTGGTGACTAGGACATGTGCTTTAGAAATGTGAGTTTAGCACTTTAGCAGAAGGTAGATGTTGAAACCATATTTCCCATGTGTCAGGTGGAAGTTGTTACCAACTGGTCTATTTATTAAAAAGAGAGTGTCTTCTGTTATGGGAATCTGTCCTTTCATTTCCTTTGGAATTTTACAAAAGAAAAGGAGAGCTTTTTGTTGTGGGTTTGGTGGGGTGTTTTTTTTTTCTTGCTGTTTTTGTTGATGGTGGTTGTTTGTTTGGGGTTTTTTGTTGTTCTGGGTTGAGGGGGACTTTTTTTTCACTTCAGCAGCACAAGTCCTAATCACTTTAAGATTTGTTTGCTCTGAACTATTTTTTACATTTTTCTCTTTCAGTTTGGCTGTCAAACCATAAATAATCTGTTTCCTTATGTTACAAAAACTTAGGTCTATAATCATTTTGGAACATAAGAAGAGCTTCCTCTTTACCACTTTTCCTTTGTAGAAATACCAAGCAATTTTTGTCATACCATTGTCCTTTTAGTACCATTTTTGTTTATTTGTAGTTTTCCAAAGAAATACCCTCTGCAGCCTGCACATAATTTTTGGCACAATTAATGTGAATTGCTGTTTTGCAAGTTTTCATATTTAACCCATCGTCAATCCAGCAGAATTAACTTATGGTCAAACATACTGCTTAGGAGAAAGGCACAAACTGTTTTACGTCTCTGCGGAAGAAAGTGCTGCGAAGTCAGCCTGATGACTTGGACCTGGAAAGGAGGGAGGCTGGGACTTGCTTTCTTTACACAGGTGGGGCAAAGGTCATTGCCCACTGATACTCTTGCATGGAACTATTTGCATCTTGTGGAAAGTGTTTGTCATGTGCTGGGATAATTTCACTAAAATCAAAGCTAAACTAAAGAATTTAGTGTTTTCCCCACAAGGAGATTTCCTGCCTTTGTTATAATCATCAGTAGCTGTAATGGAATCTCTAGATGTTTGCAGTCACCAACAGGTCCCTTATCTCAAAACTTTACTGGGTCTGCATTACTGCATTTACCATTTTCTAAGAATATGCTTGTTTCTTAGACTCCGGCACATAATATTTTTGACTGGACTTCAACTCCCTTGTTTGACTTTCTTCCAGTATTCCCCAGATATACTTCTATCCCTGATTAGATCCAAGAAGTGCAGCAATACAAAAATAATCAGTGGAAAATAGAGAGAGATTGATTTCCTTACTAATTTTAAGAATAGTTATGAATGTTTATATGTAGAGAATAATGTATATAAAGACATTATAATGTATATAATGTCTTCACTGTATGTTCTTCATGATTCCATGTAAAGAGCACCTGTATTCCATGCACTGACATTATTGACTTACGTGCATGCATGAAAGCAAAACTAGAATGCTTAAAGAAAATCTCCAAACTTTTCTCTTTAAAAACACCTTGTTTTCATCATTAGCTCTGAGTTATGATTGTAACTGTATTCCAGCTTCTAGGCAGGAAGAATGGGATAGATAGACGTATAGTTAAATGATTGGACTGTCTTTCTTTGCTAAAGAGCTTCCGGTGAAGGAACATTGGTGGAAGGAAGGAGACTGCTTTTATGCTTTTTTGTCTAAGAACAGCCTTCTTACTGCAGAAGTACTAAGAACTACAGAAATTATACTATAAATAAATCCAAAGCCTGTTATTTCAGATGGAATTTCATACCATATTGTATCAGATATACAGTGTCATGCACATTTGGAATCTATTTCCATTGTGAGAGTTTTCATCCTGAGATTAGTCCCTTTGAACAGGAAAAAGATTCTGCTTGAAAAGATAAAAATGGAGATTAGAATTTAATGGGATCTGGAATCCAGAAAAGACTACAAGGATACGTTTCTTTGCACATGTAAACATCCAGTAATTGAGAAAATTATATTTTACAATAGAAACATTAATTCCCACTTTAAATCCCATACTTTGCTTTTGTGAAATAAGTATTCCAAGTATGATTTGGGTCTTTGAAGTTACTTTTTGTTATACTTGTAACACTGTGTTATGTTAGAATTGTGAGATAGCTTTCCAGTTTTACACATTTTGTGTAATACAGAGCATAACTTACATGTTTAGTTTTGAAGTCTCTCTTTTGTTTTGGTAGAGAATGGATACTGTAACATTTCCATTATCAGGAGCTAGTATTTTGTGTCGTAATTCCTCCACAGCTGATGTCAATTTCTTTTATAGTAGTTTTGGAGTACCTGTAAATACTTAAGGGTATATACTATGTGGGGTTTTTTTTTCTCATAAGGAGTGGCCTCGGCTGTAACAGATGATAACACATGTAAAACACAGGAGAGGATTTGTGGATAGCAAGCACAGGAGTTCAGTGTCTGTGCATGTGGTAGATTCTAGAAAAATATTTTTAGTTTTGAGTTTTCACCTATGTACACAGGTAATAAATATGTTTGCAGAGTTGCATCACTGGGCATTATCTTGAGGCTCACTCGAGATGCTTGCATCTCCAGCTCTCATCCTTGGATGCGTTCAATTTGATTAAGTAAAAAAAATTCAAAAGACCAAGTTCTGAAACAAAAGCCTATAGCTTTGCTTTTGGTCACGTGAAACATGGTTGGAGGACTTGTAATATAAGAGTTCTACTCACAGCCAGTGAGTAAATTGGAAAGAGTTTGGGGTTTGTAAATACAGAATCAGCTGAATTTTGTATGTTCTGAAGATTTGGGTTTTGTTTAGTTAAGTCTATTCCCTTTAGACCCTAGTAAGTTAGCTATTTCAGCTAAAAGCTTATCCTTCAACTAGCTGCCTGGACTTACAAGTCTACATATCAAAACTAGAAACTCAGATTTGATGACTGAATGGGACCAAGATCAATTAATTTTAATTTTGCTTTAGTATTGCCTTTTTAAAATTAGCTTGTAGGAACAGTTTGATTTCCTGATTCAAATCACTGCACTCTACTGAATAGGGACTCAATGAGTTGCAGTATGGAAGATCAACAATAAGCATTTCTTTGTTTTCAGATAGCTTTTGAAGCTTGTTTGCTAGTACCAGACCTTGCTTTCAGTAAGATGGCCACTGTGTCTGCTAAAGCCTTCAGGGAAAATGCGGGTGTCTGGGCAGAGACACATGGGCACCCACCTCACAGAAATCATGGTGTGAGATCTCTGAAATGGTGGAGAGCTGCTACAGGGCTGGTTGGAACTAGATGATCTTTAAGGTCCCTTCCAACGAAAAGGATTCTGTGATTCTGATTTTGTGAAAATGAAAGCAAAAACCAGATGACATGAAGACTGCATTAAAATGTGAGAAATACTTCAGTGTCCAAATTCAGTGAGTAGTGTCAAGGATATATAATGAGGAGACAGTAAAGAACTGAAGGAGTAAAGGATCAGGCAGTGTCTTTTGAACAGATGGAGACATAAATAGTCTAGCATATATCAAAGTGCAAGTACATTGTGTTTAGGAATGTTACTTGGCTGTGTTCATGAAAGCTTTATTTAATACAAAATGAAAATATATACATATAAAGTCTTAATATTTGGCATCTTTTATTTATGTTTAGGTAAACTGAAAAATGAACCCTAATGATTTTGGTGCCCAAACTCCCATTGGGATTAGGTATTTCTAAACAGCTTTCAAATCTCAGCTTTAATGGCAGGACAACATTAAAAGCAAAGCAGTCAGTCCTGGGGAAGTTCTAGTACCTGATCATTCCCTGAAGGCCTTTCACTGTCATTAGCTAAGGGCTTTCTCCATTGCAGCCCAACTCTCAACTTGAAGCAGGGAAATATCCACCCTCCATAACATCATCCTGTCACTATGGAAACAAATGCACTGCTACAGTTTCTGCACTGGGGAGAAACAGGTAAGCCACTAACCTGGCAATGTGACTGGAATATCTGCTGATTCCAAGGCTAAACCTGGAATCCTTTATTTTACTGTCAGATGGAGAGAAAATGTGACGTGAAATAGTAAGGCCTATGTTTAAACATAAGTGTCTCCAGTACTTAGTAAACAAGTTTTAGAAAACTACATAGAGGAGGGAAATACTTAGTTTGTCTTCCTTGGTATGAATCCTTTGTTAGTGTGGTTCTGAATGCAGCTGCAGGTTTTGTACCTGCTGTTGTTTTGCTTTTCTGGGTGTTTTTTTCCCCCCAGTTTTGAATCCCTAAGTCAAACTATGCCCTTTCCTCAGTCTGTGCATAAGCTTATCCATGTTACCTGTTTCGCTGAAAAAAGTACAAGGGGAGCATTTGGTATGGGTTACTGAAAACACTTTTGGACAAATCTGGTCTGAATTCCAGGTTTGTGACAAAAGCTGGAATCACATAAAATCTCATCTGGCTCTTCCGAAATTTTTTTGTCAGTTTTCTTACAGACTTCTTTCAAATCATTGGCAAGTGTCAACTTGAGCACTGTCAGAGATCTGAACTGGCACGAAAGAGTAATAAGGCATGGATCTTTCAGCAACAAATAAGGCACTAGATCCCAAATCTGTTCATCATCACTGCTCTACAACCTTGTCCTGCACCTTTTGAGGTGTTCCGTGTGAGGAATGTGTTGTTTCCTTGGGTTAGCAGATAAGTTCAGATGCTTGATCTGAACTACAAACAAGGAAGTAATCAGCAGCCTCTGTGTTCTCTTTTTGAAAATGTCTGTTCTATTCTTCTGTAGCCCCTGCTTCATATTGGCATCTTTAAGTAACTCTAGAAAGTAGTTTTGACTGTGCTTCACCTCATTTAATCATTTGATCATTTAATTTCTAATATTTTTCTCTGCCTTTTCCTATAGTCATCAACCTCTTTTGCTATCCCTTTTAGTTCTTTTCTGAAGGGAATATATAAAATATAGTTCAGTACTTTCTCAATAGCTATTCATAGCAGACAGAAAAAAAGGAATAACATGGGTTTATGCTGTATGGAAACTATTTTCCCAGTGCCTACCCACCTTCTGCCACAGGGATAGTAGCTCATATGTAGCTAGCTGTATGTATATCTCTTGAGATTCTCCAGGCAGGGTTTTGTCTGCATGCACAGAGTTTCATTTAGGGTTGGGGTTTTTTTGCCTCCAAAGAAATAATGTCCTCTATCATTTCTAATCTTAAGAGGTAAAAACTAAACTTCTTCTAGCAAAGCATTAAAGTCCTGTCAGCAAATACGGAAACAATGTTGCAAACTAGAAAATTATATTCAAAAATAATTTCTAGATTGTATTTAAGAGCCAAGTTGGCTTCTAGTTTCTCTTTCCTCCTTCTTGCTTGGGCTGGTGACTCAGCCACCAATACTTGAAAAGTCTGACTGTACACATTTGACCACAATGAAATGTATATTATTTTAAAGACAGCCTTTACACCCTGTGTAATTCAGTCCTTTGCTAAGCCAATTCCTTTCTGTTTCATCTTCTGAGCTTTATTTCTCCAGTTCTGGTCTCCAGGTTCTTTACCTTTCTTCCATTCATTCAATCCTCATTATAGGCTGCTGTAAATGTTTGCACTGTGAATGCTATTAGAAAGTTTCAATCCCCAGTTGTCCTGGACGAAATTCCTGGAGCAAAGAATGTTTATAGTTCAACATATGTTTTTTGTAGTCAGTGAGAAAAATAACCAATCCAAACCTCCTGTACGCCTAACAGACTTGCCTAAATAGTATGCTTTCTGGCACCATTGGATGTTCTGGGGAAGCCAACATTGCTTGAATATTTCTCTTTTACTGCTATTGTTGCTTTGACAGGTTTGATTTTATAGCAACTTTAATCATGTGTATCCTATTCCTTCACCTCTGGCATTTTGTAAATATTCCATTTCTCAGTTTCTGCTACTGTAACTACCTTCATCAAATTATAATTCATCAATCTCTTTCTCCCACACCCACAGGGGAAACCCCAAAAGCAGTCCATGTCAGTTAAACAAGAAAATGCCAAATGTGTACATGTAAGAAAATCTATTAATTAAAAACTTTTTTAAAAGAAAAAGAAAAAAAGAATAAATAGATGTAGAAGTTAATGTGACCCCAAGGCAACATTGGCAGTAACTTAGGCACTGACAGTTATGAGCCTGTTTATTCTGTGCTCAACCATACATGGGAAAAAAGTGCCATCAAGTAGAACAACAAAATTCACCTTTGTTAACCTAAAGATACAAAGTAGCAATAAATCATATGAGGAATACTAGTGCTACATTTACATTTTCCCCTAAAACTATAATAATCATTTTTAGAGGCTTTTATTTTCTTTATAACATTTGTTTAGCTCTCTATTCCAGGCAAAGCTGTAGGAGTTTCTACCTGGATTACGAATGTTTATAGAGCTGTGCATGCTATCAGAACCTATGAAGAATTGTACCTGCAGAGCTTCTAGCTTCTGACTCTTGTTGAGTCAAAAGAGAGTCTGGTTTGGTCCATGTTGGTTCTTTCAATGATAGGCATGAGTGTATATAAATAAAGCACACTGCAACCATGAGAGCTGCATTCAAAATTATCAAGATTACCTTTTGACTCAAGGACCAGATGCAAAGCTACCAAAACTCTGTAAAAGCTTACTTCTAAGACTTGTCCTATGTGATTAGAAATGGGAGTATATATTTCTATGCGTGTGAAGGCATAACATTTACTTGCTAAAATTCTATCTAAAGGTGCAGTTAAAGAGGTTCTAAAAGCTCTAAATAATTGAGTACTGTGGATCCTGACCCATTAAAAGGACAACCTATATATGTTAGTGCCCACACAGTATTCTCAGTGAATCCACAATTTCCAAAGAAAGAAGGTGGAAAAACGATTACTGTTTGAAAAGGTAACGGAGATGTTAAATGAACAGGTATTTTTCTAAGCAATGTCTGAGTTTCAAACCTGAACAGACAACATGGAACTGCATGCATAAAAAAAAAAATTGCTCTTAAAGTTTTTACTAGCAAATCACTAATGATGGAGAGCTGTTGAGTAACACCTTCTACTGAGACTCTCCTACACCTTATCTCAAGTATAATCAACAAAGAGGATCCATTAAATCCTTAATAATAGATGAAAACATCAATTCATCTAAGTAGTAATTGAAAATCCACGGAAATATTGGAAATGTAGAAAAAGAGCATGACTTGATGTCTTTACCCCACTTTTCTTCACTTAGAAGTGATGCAATGCTTATGTGAGATCCATGGAAGTGACTTGTAAGTAGTAAGAGACCTTAAGCAGCACAATATGCAATGATGGCATTCAAGAGAGCTTGTTATAATTCTGTATTATAGTTAGTTAAAAAGAAGAAATAATAGGAGAATTTTGCTATACAGAAACTATCAATTCTACTGATGCTACTCCTTATCTAGGAGTCCTGGTGGATAGGAGGATGACTGTGAGCCAGCAATGTGCCCTTGTGGCCTAGAGGGCCAATGGCATCCTAGGATGCATTAAGAGGAGCAGATCGAGAGAGGTTGTTCTCCCCCTCTACGCTGCCCTGGTGAGGCCCCACCTGCAATACTGTGTCCAGTTCTGGGTTCCCCAGCTCCAGAAGGATAGGGAGCTGCTGGAGAGAGTCCAGCACAGGGCCACCAAGATTATTAAAGGAGTAGAGCATCTGCCCTATGAGGACAGGCTGAGAGAGCTGGGTCTCTTCAGCCTGCAGAAGAGGAGACTGAGAGGAGACCTCATTAATGTTTATAAATATGTTAAGGGTGAGTGTCAGGAGGAGGGAGCCAGGCTCTTCTCAGTGTCATCCAATGTTAGGACAAGAGGGAATGGGCGTAAGTTGGATCACAGGAGGTTTAGTAATAACATGAGGAAAAACTTCTTCATAGAGGGTGATGGAGCACTGGAACAGGCTGTCCAGGAGTGCTGTGGAGTCTCCTTCTCTGGAGACATTCCAGAGCTGCCTGGACACATTCCTGTGTGAGCTCGTCTAGGTGATCCTGCTGTGGCAGGGGGATTGGACTAGATGATCTTTCTAGGTCCCTTCCAACCCCTAATCTATACTGTGATACTTGACCATTTGGTCTATTATATTTTATGTAAATAATTTTTCTTAAGGTGTTGAAAGCTTGCATGTCATTTCCCTCCAGACTTAACTATTATGACATACAAAGCTTAGTGCTTTATCTCAAGATTCATTTCATAAAATGAGGGGCTATTATGGTTAATTGTCATGTAGTTTTGAAGTAAAGTAGCTCTTCTGTTTATGATGTAACATACTCTCCTTACTCAAATCCAGAAATTACTAAAGTGATTTAAATTACCAATTTAGTTTGCAGTGAAAAACTGTCATGTACCAAAACAAGAACTGACAGCTGATTTTTTTCTTGGTATAGTGTCAAATAAATGAAAAACATTTTGTTAATAGGTAGATTGTATATACTGTGCTTCTTTCTTTCCCTCCCCCAAATTCTTAATCTCAGTTAAGGGCATTGATGTCTATTGCTAGCTGTGTATCTCCATGCCACAGCACGATGTTAGATAGGAAGACCCCAGCTGAGCATGAGAGTGTAGTATGCCAAATAAGCTCAGACAGTGAGAATATTAACTCTAATAGCTCAAAAGGAATGTTGTGCCATTGCAGGTGTATAGATTTAGCATTCTCTAGCATGAATACTAGTGAAGAGAGATGCTACAGCACATAGTTACAAAACAGAACACTACAGATGAGACAAACATCTTTGGACCTTTTCAGTGATGGTCTGTGCATCAGATCCTTCCTGTTTTTTGCAGGTAGAAACCCAGAATGTAATCTGTAGGCTTGACACAGCAGGGAAGGTGTTACCAGAAGTTTTGGAAAAATCTCTTTCCCAATGGCCCATGAAAGAAAGAAATGAATACAAAGAATAGCTACCATCCCAGGTGATTGATTTTCTGACCAAGAGAGCTCCATTATGCAGAGGGATTTTGTGATCATTAAATTAATAGTTTGGTCCTAAAGACTGTTTTAACAATGACATGGCTTCAGGTGAATGCCCAAAACCAATGCTGAACAGGATCGCTTTCAGAGATATTTCAGTTCTTTACTTGTCAATTTTAATTTGTAATGTTGTGTGTTGATTAACTTGCTCCTGTTAACTGATTTTGTAGGACAGGAATCCAGACTCTGAAGAGGCAACTTTCCAGACTTTCTTGCTCTTTTTGCTCTTCCTCACTCTATTTTAGTCTGTATTAGAAAAACTATCTTTTATTTACCAGTGCAGTGGAGCATAGACACAGGTAAATGTAATTTCCATTATCTGCAATATAGCATACCCACTCACTCTCCTCTGTAGAAATTCAGAATTGTCTTCAATTTTTACTTGCATTGCTAAACTGAGCAAAGGTCTTCTATTACATAGAATACTTTATTAAAAACTGAAATAGTCAACAAATACTTTTTAGCAGCTTGGATAGATGCAGTTCCTGTTTCTCCTTCTCATCATTCTCTCAACTGTGGTGGAAAAAAAACCACAAGCGAATAAATTAATAGCTGTTTCATCTGCTATAATCTGCTCCCACTCTCTGCTGCTTTTAGATACTGGCATACGCAGTCCCTCCAACTTGAGCTGTGTACTGCCCAGTGTAAGGGACTATGCTTTCATTTCCCTTCCACTTTCTTATATTGCCCTGCAGCTTTCCCTTCTTCCTCCCTGTGATCCAGCCAAATTAAATTCCTAATGCTAGTGAGGCCTCTTGAGCTATAAAGAATTAGATTTCCCCCATGCTTTTCATTCATCTCTGAAATATTATGTACTAGAATACAATAGGTTCCAGTATGCAGCATATAGTGATAGGATTCCACGATAAATCCATACTAAGTGAGACCTGTTATGCAATCACTAATCTCATATATTCACCTGTGCTACTTCTTGCATCTCATCTCAGATCTATCAATAGAGAGAAGATCCGATTTTAATAATATATTCTAGAATTTACTTCCCTGTGTTTGTCTAGAAGGTGTGCAAAATATAGGCTATATATACTCTGCAATTTAAACTGTTGCAGAAGTTCCAGAAATTTGTGAAGACAGTATTTTGCTGCCAGGTGTGTATAGTGCACCAAGAGCATAAGGCTGAGGAGTTTTATCAAGACAACTGAATTCTGTCTATTGCCTTTTGCACCACAGATCTAATTTAAAGTATAGTCAGAACATTTACTCAGCTACTGTTAACTTTTTTTATGTTACCCTTATATTTCTTTATTCTATGCTGTATTAGACATTACAGTTTTCTCATTTGCATTCTTCCAAAACCAAAAAGGCACAAAGTATCTCCAGTCACTGGTTTGACTGGTGGTGTTTTGTGAAAGTTTGTGACTGCAAAGAAATTATAAGAAAATAAACTGTTTAAAAGACAGAAAAAAAGCAACAACCCCTCTGTCTCACAAATTCAAACCAAACACAAGTCCAACACTCGCCCCCACTCTGCCTAACCCAGTATGCTTTTAGTTTGCCCCTAAACAAGTAAACAAATGAACAAAAGAGCTTGAGGTGTTGTTGCTCTAAAAGCTAAGGGAGAAATGGTTTAAGCAGCCTATTCCCTGTGCAGAGAGGAGCAGCATTTCTCACGTCTTTGAAGAAAGAAGCATTGCATCAATTTCTATAGAAAGGGGAACAGAGAAGAAAATTGTTCTAGCAGACTCCTGAACTTCAGCTTAATGCTTAGGTCAAAAAGGGGCAATAGTTTGAAGAGTTTCTTTAGTCAATATCATCCTGAATTATTAAAGCAATTTACATCATATGTTTCAATAACAGCAGTTACTGCTGAAATACAGACTTTTGGGAGAGTGTGTTTCATGTAATGTTGCATTTTCTGGACCAGGTGCATTAAGTTTCTGTGATGTTGCTCCTAGTTCTCTTCTGAGCACTTTGTTGAAAAGAGTCTGAGCTACAGATTTTGAACGCCGGATCCTGATTTCAAACCTTCTTGTGTTCAGAAATATTCAGAACTGTGGATTTTGTTTTGACCTGTTTCTTATTGTAATTAAATATATTAAGCAATATTGGCCTTACTGCTGCTCCCCACGGTATCCCAGTATTAATCTTTCCTATACTGAGAATGGGCTATTTATTCCTACTCCTTGTTTCCTGTCTATTAACTATCTTTTAATCACTGACAAAAATTTACCTCTTACACTGGTTACTAAATTTCCTGAGTAGTCTCCGGTGAGGAATTTTATCAAAAGCCTTTCAAAAGTCATAAGTATATCATATTCATTGCTTCTTCTTTACCCATTGTTTTGTTTACCATTTCAAGTAATCATAGTGGGTTTGAGAAACATAATTCATCCTAGTCAAAGCCAGGTTTTCTTTCTTTATCATATTATTCTATGTAATATAGTAGTCTGTCTCTAAAATTATTGCCTTTTTTTTTTTATGGTGCTGCAATGTGTTTGTAAAGTAATAGGAAATATGCTGTACCATCTTCAGTGCTATGACTTTGTTTTTCAACTACTCAGGAAAGCTTTTCTGCCCACATTTCAAGGGCCCACTCTTGGAGAATTCATCCTAAACCAAAATCTGTTTCTCTTTCTGTTTATACACTGGGATATAACACATAGCTTGTATATTGAATTGGTTGGGAATATGTCATATTATGATTCAAAAAATACAAATGTTTTTCTAAAGAATATAATATCAAATAGTCATATAGGATTCAGTATAGCATCATGCTTGGAAACAGAAGCTCTGTGAAATAGAAATTACTCTTAATCTTGTCTATTCATTCTCAAAATTACTTAAGATGAGGATTTCAAGTAATTTAGTTAGCCATGGTAATACCTAAGCACCATAATCAAGGATCAATGCCCTATTGTGACAAGCTCGAGACCACACCTCAAATACTGTGTTCAGTTTTGGGCCCCTCACTACAAGAAAGACTTTGAGTTACTTCCCCAAAGAAAGGCAGTGAAGCTGGTGAAGGGTCTAGGGCATAAGTCTTATGAGGAGTGACTGAGACAACTGAGGTGGTTTAGTCTGGAGAAGATGATGCTCAGGGGATACCTTACTGCTCTCTACAACTACTTGAAGGGAGGTTGTAGCATGGTGGGGGTCAGTCTCTTCTCTCAGGTGACTAGCGATAAGACAAGAGGAAATGGCCTCAAGTTGCACCAGGGGAGGTTCAGGCTGGATACTGGGGAAAATGTCTTCACTGGAAGAGTGTTTAGGCATTGGAACAGGTTCCCAGGGCAATGGTGGAGTCACCATCCCTGGAGGTGTTTAAAAAACATGTAGATGTGGCATTTTATGGCATGGTTTAGTGGCATGATGATGTTGGGTCGATGGTTGGATTTGATGATCTTAGAGGTCTTTTCCAACCTAAATGATTCTATGGTATGAATAAATGATGATAGAATAAAACTTTTCGATTGCTGACTGCAGTACTTCATATGCTCTTTCAGCTTTCTTGGCAGCCCCTCTCCCCCCACCCTCCCCTTACCCTTCCCTGGTGCTTTTCTCTTCCTTCAGTCAATACCGATGGTTCAAGTGACAAATAAGATTTCTGTCTCTTGGTAGTTTTCTAGACTACAGGTTGGAACAAGTGAACCATTATAGTCACTTCATGAAATCCTCTTTTGTGTGACCAGGCTGAGAGCAGTTGCACCTTTATGCATATTTTATGCACATTTATGGGCAGCATTTCACAGTGCTGTATTTAGTTCCATTACAGTTTTCCATCATATTGCTCTTTTATTATGACATTAATTATGTATTGTTTTTACTTTATCTTACAGCATTTTTTACATTATTTTCTTAGTTTTGTTTTATAATGCATATAAGGTTAATTTGTAACAGTAAGGCTAATGTTATCCTAGCACTTTGCATTACCCAAGCTGTTATTTTCTGAACACTTTTGTTTGGGTACCACTTAAATCCCTTTAAAAAAAAAACAACAAACAACATTAAGAAGCCTGAGACACTAAATAATTCATAAGCAAAGGGAATTTTTTTAAAAATACAAGAGCTTTTTTAGGAAGATGAGCTTCCACTGTCATCATTCCAGGTCGCATGAAGCAGCCATATTGCAAGAGGGCCACTGTCAACCAGGGAGATGTGCTGAAACAGTAGCTAGTGAGAATGGCTTAATGAAAATAGCCTATACACTTAGCCTTACAGCAATATAAAGGTTTTTCTCTCCACAGATACTTTTGATTCCCAACACGTGATGATGTGCAGTGAGCCTCTGAATTGGCAACAACTACGTGAATGTGTCCGTTATCACTTGTGAGTTTTTCCAGAGGTAATTCAGGGCACTGAGAGGATAATCCTGTTGCCCTTAGATATGAGTCTGTAATAGAAAACACTTTTTTTTTTTTTAAAGTGCTAATAGAAGGATTACATATGCCAAATAATAGTAATGAAAGTAAAAGTGAAACATTGTCATCATGAGCTGTTGGGATACATTGTGATTTCTTGTGAAAATAATAAAATTGTTGAGCTTGTATAGGAGATGAACTTATACCCAATATTTTTATTATACTACCCTAATAACAAAAGAAAAAACTGATTTTTTTGTGTGATATTTAGAGGCTCTGATGAGACTTAATTAATATCATCCCAGACTTCAGAATTTTAATTGTGGATATCAACCTGCAGTTATCACCAAATAATGGCTGTATTGTCATGGATGTTATTTCAGTGATGCTGTCTGTGTTCTACTTAAGCCAGCGCAGGTCCCAGCAGAAGCCAGAAGGCTGGAAGTGTAGCATCCTTTGCAGCCAGAATTATTCATACAGGAGATTCTTTGAACAATTTCTAGGCCATGTTAGAAACATGGGCTACAAATTGTACTGGTAAGAGTATTGCAATAGTCTGGGTGATTTTACCCAGAAATATGAAGTGGCTTCCCTGTGAGGCGCATGATGCTTCTGAAGGCATAGAGGGTGTGGGCCAGAAACTTAGTCTGAGCTTGGATCTGCCATGCTCAGTAGTGCTGATGTGGGTGGTGAAGATGAAGACTAACACTGCAACAGAATTCATCTGCAAATGTAAGGTGGCTTCTGCTCAAGGAGTACAGCTCAGCCTGGATAGTGGGAAGTTACTGCAGAGGCAGCACTGGTACTTAGTTTGGTGCCACATAGTTTGAAAAACAGTGAAGACGGAACAAGTTCTACAAACCCAGAGTGTATCATCCTGTAGTTGAGGTTCCATGAAGTAACATTATGAAGTCCTGCCTTCTGCTTCCCATGGAGATTTGATTCACTGTTTAATTTCCTGTCCAGTCACATACCAGTTGTTCTTGATTTTTAGTGGGAAGATTTTATTCCTGTCAATCCTGATTTATAAGAGGCTGAAAAATTGGCCAAGTCTGTTTTAAGAATGGGTAAGAAATTCTGTGTGATTGACAGAACCAGAAGAAAAAAAGTTAATTGACAAAAGCTTTGATTGTCTTAACTGCCTTATTTCTAGGAATTCCAGCTCTTTGAATTTACTACTTTATAAATTCTGTTTAAAATTGTAACCATTAGGTTAACAAAGCTGAATGAGATTTTATAGTTAATTGCCAAACACCTGCAGATCACGGAAATTATGGCTGCCAATGGCTTTTGAAAATCAGACCGTGTTACATTTCATATTGAGCTTTTCCATGTATTTTCTTCTGTTTCAGAGAACAGAATAAACCTTGTGAGTCTGGTGATTGTTTGAGAACAGTAATTTTGAAGTGATTTGCCCATTTGAAACAAAGATTGAAAAAGGGAGGCAAAGGGAAAAGGTCAATATGTCCTTTGGAGCTGTTTTGCCATTTTCAAGAACACAGGAATTCTTTTACCTCTTTTATGCTGCTTTTCTAGGTCCAGGGACACCTGGATTTCTAGCCTCCTTTACTATCTGAACACTGGCTCCTCTTTCTTACCTGATTTGAGGTGGGCAGGAAAGCAAAAATATATCTAAATGTAAATGGGGAAAACAAGTATTTAAAGATAGCAGGTAAAGTGATCATAAATGTACTTTCACCTTCATTAGATTTGTCAATTGCATCCTTTACTTAATTACAAGGGTCATGTTGCACATCTATTCTGCTGTTCCTACATCAGTGATATTAATTCCTGGCATTTCTATGGGAAGGAAAGAAGGGGGAAAAAAAAAAAAGCATAAATCTTTCTGACAGAAAAATTCTGGTAATTTCTTCTCAGTTACTCTTCCTTCTTTCATACATAGATGATGAACTACTTGAATTGAACTGAACTGTCCCACGCAGACGCTGCACAAGTTCTTTCTCCTTTTGTACTCTCCTGTCCCCCTTCCTTGTTTGTGTTTTTCCCATTCAGGGCCATAGTATGGGTGCAGGTGTGATGAAGGCAAAGGAAGGGGTGTTTAGTCATGGCTGAGAGTCTAGCTGGGCTTGGTACAGCACCAACACCTGGAGTGCTGGGATCAATTCATCAGTGACTCCCTTTGCTCACTGTATCTGTGTTCTGATATGAGATTGTGCTTCTCCTCTGATGAGAAGGTGGCTGAGAGGAAGTGGAAGCAAAGCCCGATTAGTGCTCTGGTGGAAGTGGATCTTGGCTGGCTTGGACGAAGCCTCTGAGGAAACCCAGGGGCAGACAAGATCAAGGCATCTAAGTGTGTCAGCAAAGCATGGGTGCCTTTCTCCAGATGCCTCATCAGGGTGACTTGGTGACACCACTGTCAGTGAAAGACGAAGGTCTCTTCCCCTCTATGCCACGCTCTTTCCTTTGTATTTTTGTGTGCAGTGCTTGACAGCTCTGGTGTACAAATCAGGCATATTATCAGCTTTCAATGGATAGCACAACAGGTATGATTTGAGTATAAGAACCACCTTGTATGACATGGCAAAGCCTCTAGCTCAAAGGAGTGACAACAGCTCTTGAGTGGTACTCATGTCCATGCTGAAGGCAGAGCAAAAACTGTGAGTAGTTCCATATATTTAGTAAAAGTAATGGATGTAGGTAGTGCAACAATAACATAGGAAACTGAAAGCAGTACATTAAGCAGAAACCACTTTTTAAGGAAGGATCATATAAACCAACATTAGTTCATTTATAAGCATTTATTTAGAATTCATGTACCTTTTTCAAAATAGTAGTTTGTAATGCCTAATTTTAAATCACGCTTATGAATTTAGATATATCATTAGAATGAAAATAAATATACAACTTAATTTCATAGTTGTGAAATAAACCTAGGCTATATATTTGTGCCTTGTGAATGTAACAGAAAACAAGGAACAAGAATTTCGTATTAAAATCTAGGTAACTGTGGGGCATTTACTAAAACTAATATTATCTTAGTTAACTTTCAAATATAAAAAAGGACTGAGTAAATAACTCTGTATGAAATCCAAAGTATAATTTATAATGAATTTGTACTAATGATATCTAATGTGCCTAGTTAAAATGAAAGCTTTATTGAGAATAAATGTTACTCATTTACTTCAAAGGGAGTTACCAGACGTATGTAATTTGACAGTAATTTAAAAAAATAGAACAATATTGGCTAATAAATGCATGATTTACAAATTTCCCTTAAGAAAATGAGATGCATATAAAATTTTATTTAATTGTATAATATTAAAAAAACCTTCCACTTGAGAATACTTCAGTTGCAAAAAAACTAAAAAAGAAATTTCTGAAAAGCATTCTGTTAGGTTAGCTATGATATGGTTTTATGAGGTCTAGCTTTCTGGAAATGTTCAGGAACATGTATTTTACGTTCAGTTCATTTATATGGCCAAAACATGCATGGATCCTGATTCTGTAGAGTGCTGTCAAATAATTTAAGCAGAAGCAGGCTTGTGTCCCCATATATGCTTTACTCCTTATTTTTATGTATAAAACATTAATATAAGCCTTAGATCTGTTTGGCTTCATTAAGAGAAAAATGCAATAGGAAGAACCACGTTTTATAGAACAGTCATTGCTTTTAATGAATGTATAATTAGTTTTACTGTAATAAAGTGAAAATCTATCCTATACATAGATTTTCCCTAGATTTTCTTCATAGGCATGAAACTCCTAATTTAGTATGACATCTTCTAAAATATTTTCCCCTACATATCTTTTTGGATTTTATAAAGGAACCATTCAATCATCCTTATGGCTTGCAATATAAAGATTTGTTCCATCATTAAGGAACTTGTAGAGACCTTTGCTCATATTACGTGTTCCATAGGGAATATTGGTGCTTTTTTGTTTCATTTAAAGTGAAGCAATGCTTAGTGCACTATTCTTGTTTAGAATTCACAAAATAGGAGGTCTTGCAGCCTCACACAGTCACACATTGTCATATCTTGGTTAATTCACAGTACAGAATCTTTAGCCAAAAACAAAGAAAATACTTATCTCATACTTAACTAAACCAGTATATTTTATGTTTAATAGAAAATCCTCCAGTACATTTACTTTTAAATATGTGAGTGTTATAATGTGTCTTCCTGTCAAGAACTGCAGAATCACATCTCTAAAGTGAAGCTTTCAGCTTCTGCAGATGGTGAAAGGATATTGTGGGGTTTGTCTGATTATGGGCTTTTTTTGAAGCAAGTTGTCAAGACTGGTTGGAATCATATACTGTCAGCTTGGTGTTTTGGTCACCTAGAGAAACTGCTACCTATGATTTCAGTTGCAGCAGTTTAGTGGCATCTTGAGATGGCCAAATGCTCAAGGACAAGGTTGGTCTGTGACAGAGATATCATCTGCCTCGTTCATGCAGTACTTGTGTGACACACAGGTGAGCTCAGAGAAGGGGAGAATAAGGGAACACATGCAAGTTTTGTAAGATGAGATCCACTTGTGAGGTCAGTACCATTTGCATGGGCAAAATTGTCCAGTTCCTTCCCATACATACGGTCATTCCAAAGAAAGAGATCGCTGTTCAAGGGAAAAGCCTCTGATTTATCTTCATGTCAGCAAAACTGACTTTTCAGTAATGGTACTCTAATGTCAAAGCCATCCACTCCTAACCAAATTAAAAGGCGTGTTTTCTTACCTTCCACAGCTTGTGAAAAGTGAAAACTTTTCTGCTGTTTTCCTCTCCTCTGGAAGAAAAAGCTATGAGACAGTGGGACAAGGGTTTATAATAGTGTTGGGATTTTCCAATATCTTCTGAACACGCCTAGAAGGTAGACCTTGGATTCCTGTAAGGAAGTTTCACTGGCAAGTCCAAAATACTGGCTCACATTCGTGTTTTCTCTGAAAAATAATCCCCCAAAATGTCAGGAATACTGAGAATATGGATACTGAATCTGTGGGCTGTGGAGGTGTCAGAAATCTACTTTTTTTTAATTTTTTTTTTCCTCCTTCAGATTCTGGAGAGTTTATTCCTCATTGTATTCTTCTTCAGTTATTCCAATGCTTCAAGTGAAAAGAGAAGCATGATTAGTACCTGTGCTGTGTTGTATACTGTCAGCTTAGGATGACTGCAGACCTTTTCATCTAATCAGTGCTCGTGTGTCAACTAATGCAAGCATAACACTAAACATGTTGTGATCATGCCCTAGAGAAATGACAGTTCATCTCTAGATGTACATTATGAGAAATCCAAAATGTTTTTCTCGTTGAACTGAACACTGAATGAGCATCAAGGAAACTAGATAAATGCGAAAGGTCAAATTAGACAATTCTGAGATGAACAAATGTGACTGTATAAGATTGCAGCTAGGCACTTCATGTGCACTTTTTAGACTTATGTTGTGAATTGCATTTCTGAAATAGTCTCATAGGTGCTGTTATGCAAATTCAAGTGTAAATCACCAGATGACCAAACCCGAGCAAGTCTAAACCATCAGCAATACATTTGTTGCACATCAGGTGAGTCAAAGAGAAGCCCAAAGGCATACCCTTTTGTGGAGTAAAACCTTAATTACATGATAAATCTAGAATGCTGTAAGCTCATAAATAAGCTTGAGATTTTTTGAATGATTTTTTTTCGGTTAATAGCAAATTATCTGAAGGAAAAACACTCTTAGATGGCATGTTCTACTGACTGAATTATTTCTCTAATGAGTGTACACAGTTCTCATAGCCATTGAACTCAGGTATGTGCAGATCTCTCTCTATATTGGGATAAAGACCACAATATTACAGTAGACATAGTGCAAGGCAAAGTAATTTATTTTTATTGTGAGATTAGAAAAGGATGTGTTATTTGATACAGATATTTTTGAGGTAAGAATGTTGTCTAAGTCAAAAATCCTGAAAAACATATTACATTCTCATCCCCACAGTTCAGAATCTCTCAGACACACTGTATTATCATTAATGCTGAAGCTGTAAAAATTCATGTTGACTATACAGATAACAAATGACAAACTTTGTAAGTGTCCTTTGGATTAATGGATGCCGGTGCTTCAGTGTGTGAATTCCTAACCTGTTGGATTCTGCTGCAATTCATAAGTCAAAAAGTTGTGGCACTTCTTACTGCTGTGCTCTGCAGTTATCAAGTTCCTTGACTATACAGAATCGATGAGAGATCTCAATAAGAAAAAAGGTTTTACATTATATTAGTTTCATAGTTCCTGCACTGGAAATAAACTCAATATGATAGTTTGTAAAGATAAAATGTAGAGAACAAAAATTCATGTAAGTAGAAGACTAAATATAGCAAATGGTCTAATATTTATATCTCAGTAGTCAGAATACAAATAAACATCCTTGGTGAAAACACATCAGTGCTTCCAATTAAGGTAATATAATTGCATGCTTTGAAGTGGAACAATGGAAAATTTTGACAATCCATTGTATTAATATGAGGAACAGACTTCAGAGACATATGAAAATAACATTTAATCTGTATAAAGCATCTGCTACTATATACTTTTCGTGTAACATTTGTGTATTTTGTGTAAACACACGCATTAGATCAATAAATAGATACCTAACTAGGTAAACTTACATTTAATCTGATCCAATCTTCCAATGTGTTCCACAGCTCATAGCTTTAAAAAA
>VWZO01013820.1:145291-317819 GCA_013396975.1 Bucco capensis | reverse complement strand
TTAAACATCTCCAGCTAAAGCCAGCTCTTTTGTCGTAATTTTTTTTTTATTTGTGGACAGTGGTTTATATTAGTAATTTTTAAAAGCTATGAGCTACAGTTATCTTCTTTGGGTGCACTCCTGCAATAAAGTGGTCTGTACAGCTAGTATTGATTTGCTCACTGTGTCTTTCCATGGGAGGGGAAGGCGGCTTCCTAACAAAAATGAGTAATTGTTGTTTACTTTGCATTTTTAACAGCCTGACCATTGAAGCAGTTTGTCTAAAATACTATTTGGTCACCAGTGGGGAAGCTAGGCCAGGATGCAACTCCAGGCATGAGGATCTCACATCAGGAAGGCAGAGAGATAAAGTGGGTTCATTCCCAAAAGAGGTCATTTAAATCATTGATACAGCTTCTAAAGGATGGAACACAGGTTCTTTATGCCAGTGCAGAGCAAAGGGGAAAGGGCATGTAAAATACTACCTCTCTAATTTGGAAATGTTTTAGATCCTCTTAGCACTTAATGATAGGTTACAAAAAGGGCAGGACAGAGAATCAGAGCAATGGGTTGACACTGACACTAGGTGCTTGCAATTGCTTCTGCTGCTCCCTGTACCTGGAATTTCAGAGCGTGGCCATCTACCAAAGTTCACTTCATAGCTAGCCTTGTTCTGAGGGCACGATGAAAAGGAACACAGTGTGCTGGTCTAGCCATGCCAACTCCACATTTTTCCTGTGTGTTTTCTTTTCCACAGAGAGCATTGGCACTTTTGACTTCCTGGCTAGAAGCCTGGAGCAAGTTTCAAAGCTGCATCTGGAACATTTTTGAGTGGTTTCCATGCTCTTTCCTTGAAAGGATGCTCAGAGACAAAGTATTTGAGTAAAAAAAGAGGTTTATGAATGGGGATAAATTAAATGAGAAGATATTAAGCTGGGATGTAAAGAGTTAGAGATAGTATCAGTGGCTGCTATTGCTGGTTGGAGGACTGCAGAACCTGCTCTTGCACTTGCTGCTGTCTCTGCCTCTGCTTTTGTGTATCACAGTTGTGATGTACTGCCACAGTTATGAGTTGCCCTTTCTTTTCATTCTGACTTTATCAGTGTAAAAGGATTTTTACTGAGGCTGGGGTGAATCTTGTTGCTGATGTGTGTGCCAGCTGTATTTTAAAGTATAAAATCACTTGCAGCACCTGAACTGCCCTGGCCTGAAGCTACAAAGCAAAAACATTATAATGATACACTTTTAGGAGGAACTTCTCTATGTCTCCCTCTTCTGTTTTGTACAAGTTTCTCTTGCCAGCTAGTTGTCCTTGTTGGCTGCTGTTATTTTACTTAATTTTTTCTCACTTGATCTAATGCCACTGTATCTGAGGTAAGATGCAATTGCACAGTTTGCCTGTAATTTGAGCAATACGTTCTCCTGGTCTGATGGAATTGTAGAATAATTCAGGTTGGAAAGGACATCATGAAGTCTCTAGCCCATCTGCCAGCCAAAAGCAGGGCCAGCTGAGATCAGACAAGACTGCTGAGGGCTTTGTTCATCTAGTCCTTGGAAACCTTCAAGGAAGGAGACTGTGTAGCCTCTTGGGTCCCTGCTCTATTGCTTGAATGGCCTCATGGTGCCCCCAGTAAGCAATATTCCAGCCTGCACAGTGAGTCTGGTGGCAGATATATGTCAATTTCCTTGCAGGAGGTGATCTCCCACTGCTCTCACCTCCTGCATCCTTTTGGTCACGCTGCCACAAAAAGGCATTTCTTCCCTGTGTCTGTTACCAGAGAACCTGTTTTGCAATTGCAAATCTGCAGGTGAAGAAGGAGCCTTCCACTTGTAGTTAGAAGTTGCAAGCCTTCAGCCTTCCCTATCTTGGGAGTGAAATATAAAGCTTTTTTGTTCTTAGGGCTGCTATGTATTTTTAAGGAATTTTTAGTGTTTGTGAAAAAGACACAATTGAATAACCCAGTAATGAATTCCTAGGGCAAGAGTATCTTTACTTTTCCCCATTGCTACTGTATTTCAATCCTGATCTTCAAAAATCATACCTTGCGGGTTAAAGAGGTAGTTCAGAGTCTTTGGCCCTAGGATAGCACCATCATGACAGACACTCATTGTATAGCATGTATGTGTCAGACGTTCAGAATGGGTTTAAACACAAGCTCCTACTACATTACATAGAGAGTGCCTGGGGCTGATAGCGATCGTTCACTACTCAGAATTACAGTATGGGGTTGGTTTTTTCAGAAGGTGCTATCTGAAGAAAAAGAGAATACAGAATTTTAAATAGGAAGTCCTTATAAAGAATTTATTCCTTGCAATATTTTGTCAGTGTAACACTGCTATACCAAAACACTCTGAATTTAAGAAAATGAGAAATAGAGATTTTGTTTGTTTGTTTTTCTCCACTGCATTTCTCAGATGCTTAGTAACAACCTTGAGAGTTAAAAACTAAGTACTGGAGCATAATTGTAATTATGCTTTAAGTTTGGAGTGTCATCTGTTAAAATTAATAGAATTACTTCACATACACTTCATTTTAAGTGAAATGATAATCTTATTTTTATCAGAAGTAATTATATGGTAATAATCCAGTAGTTCAGAAATGAGAATGCCCTTGTGAATATGTAGCAAAATTTTGGAAATCAAATAATGTACATCATTAGTGATAAAGTAATAATTTTCAGGGCAAAAAGTCTACTAAGAAGCATTCTTATGATCAGGCAAAAGGAATAAATGTGGGCATGAAGGTGTCTTCTTTGGCAGCTATTTGCTATGAGTGCAAGGCAATGATGTGATCACAGGAAAGAAATTATTTTAACGTACCTTTGCAATACCACTTGACAAAAGCTTGCAAATATCAGTATTACTTTGAGTTAATGGAGACTATTTAAAATGTCTGTAAAGAGAGAAAATGTTAGGAATAATAGCCAGAGCTATATAAAAGACTATATGCTGCATTGCTGTTGAATTTGGGTCATCAGGCATCTTATTGTTGCTACAAAACCGAAAAATACTCTCTGTTCAAAGGTTTATATTTACATATTTCTCTTACCTTTTGAATCATGTTTGTATTTATATGTTTCTCACAGCTTTTAAGCCAAGAAACTGAATAGATTTTTATATTCTTTGTTAAATAATAGACTTCAATTAACTTTAGTTGAATTCACCTGAAAACTTCATTGAATTCTGCTAACTAAGCTGCTGTCCTTCAGATGAAAGGGCACCTCTGTTTTTTATTGTTAGCTGATCCATTAGTGAGAGTGAACCATGTCCTGTTTCTCAGTTCAGCTGCACAGAAAGCTGTGTTCTTTTCTTTCTTTTTTCATTTCCTTTTTTCTTTTTTTTTTTTTAAGAATCATCCATCTTACTAGGAAAACTATCTGTTAAAAATAGAGAAATGAATGCATAATGGAAGTGGCCTGTATTTGAAGGGGAGTGTGGTTTGTTAGAGAGGAGTTACTAGATATTAACTGTAAACAAAAATATGGCCCTTCCAAAAATAAATATTGAAGTACTTGACATTGTGTTTCTTGTCTCATCCTGAGGTATTTTTGTATCACTTCCTTTCCTTCTTGAGTAATATAATCTTTGTTTCCTTTGCAAAATACTTTCATTGTTTTCCACTATACTTGATTTTCAGAATGGAAACATGACCTAAGAAGAGTATTGTTGTCTGTTAAGATAAAACACAATGCATTCCTATGCTATCTCTCCCTTGTTCTGTCTCTGTTTCTAGGCAGTTATTGTGGTCCTTTGCAGCCCTGTAAGCAATGAAGCATTGGGGGGGGCTAGAATTAGCTGCGGGGAATAAGTACCCTGAATATGGGCACAAATGGGATCAGAGGTGGCAACAGTTTCTCCATCTATAAAAAGAAATAAAGGAAAACAGAAATACACCAAGTGACCATGCTGGACAAGAAAATGGATGGGGAAAATTCCAACTATTTCTCTCTCTGGTATTAGGGTCAAGCAGATAACTTGTGTTTTAATACTCCATTTTCTCTTAGTCAGAACTTGCTCTACTTACTACTATTGGGCACCGGTTAAGTTCGTTCTCCATTTTATTAACTCATCCTTATCATAAACTGCTAAGCTTGGCTTTCAGTGAACTTTTCTGTGAACTCTGCCGAAGTTTGGGCCTGAAGTCAGAGATATCTCTTATTCCTTTCCATGGACAATTCCTACATACTGCAGGGTGTACATAGGGAAAGTCTGTCAGCAGTAATCTCATATTACCTCCTCTAGATTTTTTTTTTTTTTTCATTTCCTCACTGTCTTTACTTTTCTTTGTGGTCAGTCCACATGTGTCTGTAGCAGTATTTGTCAGGACCTGCTGAGTGGGTGGCTGGGCCAGTTGCATCCTGATGAATGTGCAGGGAGTGCACAGAGGTCAGCCACAGGCGTGTTTTGCAGTGTAAGCAGCACAGGGCCAGATTGCTCTACAGACAGAGGATTAACTATGTGAAAATACAATTCAGACAAGACCCTTGACAAATTTTATGAAAATGATCTGCAATGAGGAATTTGAGGAGGCACTCAGTGCTGCAGTCAGCACTAAATCCCTTGTATTTTACAACCCAATAATCAACCTGCTGCTGTGATTATCAGAGTGGAAGGGGATGAGTGGTGAGAGTAAGTGGCTGTTGGTACAGTGCCCAGACCTACCAGGGCCCTGAAGCAGCTCCAGCAGGAAGCTATCCCCATTTGACATCCTTGCAGTCTAAGCAGACAATGAAGATTTGAGGAAGAAGAAATGCACGTACAAGGTCTTAATTCAGTTGCCTTTCTCCTATATTTGTTCTGATCAGAATCCTTTCTTTGCCCTTTTCTCTACTGTCCCAAAACCACTGAAAAGATAATAACACCAGGAGACGTAGTAGAACATTGTCACCTGAGAAAAATGTCATCTAAGAGCCTGCAGCTTTACCAGCATTGATTTATTTTCCCAGACACAATTGTCACCAGCTACAAGGGCTGCCAACAGTTTCAGTAAAATATCTTTAATAAAATGTCTTATTTTTTGTTTTCTTTTCCATTCCGTTCTTTTCTTTAGAAAAAGTCCCATTTCTCCCCAGCAGGAGACAAAGTTTTCTGGCAGATTAAAAGGTCTGCATCTGTAAAACCAGCAACAATAGCAAACTTGGGTGAAAATATCACCAAACTGGCTTTTTCAATTTTAGTTTTTGTATTTTTTTCCAGTTCCTTTTCAGTTTGTGGGAACTCTGGCATTTTCAATAAACCAGATATTCCTGGGGAGGTATGAAATCCTATTCATCTCTTAAGAAGTTCCTGTATAATTGCTACACCAAAAGCATGCAAGAAATCTGAGACCTGCCCAGGCTTCCTTATGCTCTCGGCTGTATCCTGACTGAATTGCTTTGGGCTTATGAGCCCTTATCCACCCCAAATCTGCCAAAGAAGAGAGCAGGCAGTGCCCTGGAGAGCTGGTCATTATATAGCAGTGTCATGAACCTTTTCTAAGCCAAACAGGATATTAAATGATACAGATAATTGGGTAAGTTCAGTCAGTTCACTTTGAAAAAAAAATTAAATAAAAAAAGGAGAGATGGGGACTGGAAATGTTCCTTGTCCTATAACTGTTATGTAGCCATCCCAGTGGTGGTAGTCTGTGATAAAGAGGTACAACTGAGGCTAAACTGCTTTTAGGCTCTTAAGTGACTGTCTCCCTAGGATGAGACTAAAGCTAGCAACCCCACTCTATCCTCTACTCCATCCTCAACTCTGTCTGCATTTCCTACTTGCAGTCTTTAGTAAGCCCAGCCTGGCTGGATTGGAGGTTACAGTTTGGAAGGGTCATTCTTGTTGGTACATGTTGCTTACATCATTACCTATTGAGCTCTTTGCTCCATGGTATCACCAATCACAAATTACTGAATAAGATCCCCAGATTCATTTCATATGGATAAGAAAAGCTTATTACTGTAGGCAACTCTCAAGGTTATAAAGGTTAGATATGCTTGTTTGTTGGCTTAGAAGTAGGGGAGTGGAGTGGAGTGAGGAAATAAATGTTCAAAGGACAGGCTACTTTGCACACAATGTGGAATTCCAACATTTCCTTGTGAGTTATCTAATGCAGCCTTTCAGCAGCAGGAGAGTGGTTTGTTTGTAATTAAATTCAGCTTCTCAGATTCTAGGAAAAGTTGAATTCTTGCTGTTCAATGGCTTAGAAAAGATTTAAGGATCACTGATCAATTGCCATGCTTTCTTGTATGTGAGGGGGAGGCTATCTGATTAATGACCTATGACACAAGCTTCACCTGTCCGCAGGAATCTGCATACCAGCTGAATACTAAGATGACAAATTAACAAAGCAGTTTGCACAGCCTTTATTGAAAAAGCTTATGTGGTCTGGAGGTCTGTTTAGCAAGTGCAAATACATGGTTATTTTTAATTACACTTAAACTTTTCTTCTTTTCTTATCCTCTGACATAGCAGAGAGGTTTGGGATGGAGTTTAGTCATCAGGTTTGAAGGATGTGGACACACATGTTCTTGTTTACTTTTATGGGTCTGGAGATTTTCCCAGTGTTTCGTTGTTATTTTTTCTTCTTTTTCTTTTTAAAATGAATGTGCTGTAACTGACTCCTTGCTTATAAGCTTGAATCTAGTCTTTTGTTCAGTGAGGACAGACAGATTAGACACACATCTGAATGACCTATTATGCATTGTAAGGGCTGTCTTTAATGGGAAGAAAATGGAACAGCTGCTTAATTTATGGATGTGCACAACAGGACAAACAATTTCAATATGGCAAGCAGAACACTCATCATTCTTAGAGGTGGCATCGTTTCCTCACATCTTGCAGTTGCAGTAGGAATCTCTGTCTTTTGGAGTTAATTTAGTGCTTTTGCAAGGTGCTGGACAGTAACCCTGGAGACTGCAGCTCTCTGCTCGGCATGGAAAAGGTGTGGTGCAAGCAGCCTGGGCAGCAGTGGGTGGCCTTTGTGCCAGAGCCAGCACCAAATCCCTCACTGCACTAGGTAGGAAGATCATCAAAGGAGAGAAAATGAAGGTGCCAGTGTCCCATAGCCTGTGAGTAGTGTTGGTTTGGAAAATAGACATCTGTCCGCTCGGAACTGGGCCCTTCTCTGAAAGACGATAGTGAACGCTCAATGGATAGTAATTAAGCTTTTTTCACTACACTGGCATCTTCTCTTTTGTGGGGAGTTTGCTCGTTAAAGGAATAATAACCATTTAAACCATAGATTTAATATGTGCAGGAAGAGAAACAACTAAATGACTGGAAACATGACTACACAATCAGATAGTCCATGCGCTCAGTTCTATACAGGCATTGTGCTACACTCATTAATCTTTTGTGAGTGCCTTTCAGTAGATTATTAGGAAACATCTGTTTAATTCTTATTATTTTATTTCCTTATTGTATTTTCGTTTTTATTTTCAAATTATTCTCCCCAGGGGCAAAAAAGCATGTGTAGTGGAAGCTAAGGTTTTAACAGTTTTATTGTTGGTGTTGATTCTTTTTCCTTTTTTCCTTCTCTCTTTTCCCTGCTCTTTTCTCTCATTCCCTTTTTTTTTTTTTTTTAATAAGAACATGTACTTTTTAAAGATTTTAATTGACAGAAATGTACATTGAATTAATTTCTGTCTTCCGTTGTTTGGAATGCTCTGTCTTCCAGGTGGACAAGTTGTAGCTCTCTTTCTGAGCATTTTTTTACTGAGAGGGTGAGGCTGTGTTTTAAGGTTGTGGATCCCAGAATTTTGTTTAGTCTTCTAAGATTCTTTGGCCTAGGGTATTGTTTATCTTAAAATCAGTAACTGAGAATTTCTCTTGATTTAGGAGTCAATAAGAAGTCAATGTAAGAGAGGGTAGATTTGCTCAGAGAAGCTTATGTATTACAGCATGTTGTACTAATTGGAATTTCCTAAGGTGTGATGGCTTCATGCCCAGGAACTACATGGCTGTAATCCAGCTGAGAGGTGACACATGTAAATAACCAAAGGTTGGGATTCATCTGCCAAGATGGGATGGAGCCTTGTAGCAATCAGTGACAATAGAAACTGTTCCTTATTGACAGTGCTGTGTAACTTAGTTTCATCAAGGAATCCAAATTAGGGCCAGCATTTTCAATAAAAGAAGAATGTGTCTTCCTTCATATCCTTCATAGTGCCAGCACTATAGTTTTTTTAGCTTTAAATGCAGTCAGGAGTGCTTATAAATGAACTGATCTTGTTGTCTAAGCATTTTGTGTACTGCAGGTGTGGTAATACGTAGGAAGAGCTGAATATCATAATTGTTTTATTGACACATAAGTCTAGATTATTTGACAATTACCTCAGTGATTGAGAGTAATACAGAAGATGAGTGAAGAGAACTGATTCTTGTGGGATCTGTTGTGGTTTAGCTCCAGCCATCATCTGAGCCCCATGCAGCCACTCACACGCTGCCCCTCCTCTGCACCATGGTGGGATGGGAAGGAGAACTGGGAGCAAAATGACAGACCCTGTGGATTGAGATAAGGGAGGTTTAATGGAACAATACAAGGAATGGGTAATCAACAGGATTAACAAGAAGAGCAATGAAGTAATACAGAAATAAATGATCTGGAAATGTGACTTGCTCACCAATGCTGAGCTGCATGCACCAAATCCGCTGTGCCTGCCTGTGCCATCCCCCTCTTATATAGCAGATATGATGTCACTATGATATTGAGTACCCCCTTGGCTGGTTTGTTTATGTGTCCTGGGTGTGGCCCCTCCCACCTTCTTGTACCAAAATAAACCCTATCCTAGCCAAACCCAGGACAGAGATGCCACAAAGAAATGAAATAAGTCTTCTCATTATTACTGTTTGAGGAGGACTGAAATCCACATATTCTTGTTTCCTCCTTCAAAATTTGCTAAGACATCTGAGAAACTGTTGAATGCATTTTTACAATAAAGGTGATTATCTTCCACCTATTTACAATTACAGCCATCACTATTTCTAAGCAGTTTCAGTTTCATGGTCCAGTTTTACTCAGGGTTGTTTCAGGTCTAGAATATTGTTTATTAATATATATGAATTATAGGTTTAATTCATTTATAATTAAATTTTGTCCATCTCATTTCTGAGCTTTTGTCCTAGTTTGAGTCAAAATAAGGTATTCCATGCCATATATGTCATATTCAGTCCTTGAAGCTTTGATATTAAGCATGGGTCTTGGGGTCTCTCGCATGAGACCTAAGACCCCAGCAAAACAGGTGCTTAATTAAGCTAATTAGCAGCTAATTAACACCCAGTGTTTTTATATATATATAAGGAGAGGTCCGAGTCTACCCCTGGCCAAAAGGTTGAGCACCTGTGTCCCATGAAGATCAGAAGCCCAGCTCTGTTTCTTGGGACTCTATCTGTTCTGCCTTCTATCTTCATCTCAATTCAAGAGTTCCTGAGTTCCAGGATCCAGCCTCCTGAGCCTGAGTCCTAGCTGCTGAAGTCCTCCTGCTACAGCATTAGTGGTGATGTAATTACCATCAAGGGGGGTTTGGTTGTGGTATTGGTTTTGCGTGTGTGTGTATATATATATATATATATTCTTTATTTTCTTGTTGTTATTTTCATTAAAGTAGTTTGAGTTTCATTTCCAATTTGCAAGTCTCTCTCTCTATTAATTTCCCCTTTTCCTCCCTGGAGTGGGGGAAAAGCGGGATAATAGAGAATATCTGTCACTGGGTTGGTGGTCAACCCAGCCCAAACCTTGACAGCCTTTTAAATTATGTATGGTTTACCACTAGAATTGAATTGGATATGCAAGGTGGTCTTATTAGTGAAGGCCTGGGAAATTTTGGCATATTTGAAGAAGGAAGGGAATGGTGTCAGTTTATATTGCTGATTGGTTTGAACTGTTATACCAGAAATCAATGGAATTTCTGTCTTTAACAATCCATTCGCAACTCTGCTTCTTCCTGGTGTGCAGTATGGTTCCTTATTCTCTTTGGCCAATCAGCCCATCTGTTCTTGCACTGCTTGAATTCTTCATAG
Organism: Bucco capensis; assembly: GCA_013396975.1. Classification (NCBI taxonomy): domain Eukaryota; kingdom Metazoa; phylum Chordata; class Aves; order Piciformes; family Bucconidae; genus Bucco; species Bucco capensis. The sequence goes on along the minus strand of VWZO01013820.1, from coordinate 307,841 downwards.
CTAGACTGTGATGGTAGTCTTTGTTATAATGATTCATTGATTATTTCAGTCAGGAGTATCCAAAAATTGGGATTTTTTTTTTTCTGGTTTTCTTAAACTAGTAAAGATACAGGCTGCATTGAAAAGTGTTTTGTTGCAGAATGTGGTGAAATGTCAGGACTGAAGATATGCTATTGTTCAGCTGGTTTGGGCAGAGCAGCCCATGGGATTTGGGAGGGCTTTTCAGGGGATGTCATCTTTAAATATAACAAGGTGCTAAGTGTGACTCAAGTCCTTGCCATTACAGAGTTGTTAGTTTCAAAGCAAATCTTTACTATAATCAATAATGTCTGAATAACAGCATCTGGTATTGTAGAATTTCTTGTAAGGTTAGAAAATGAGAATCACTGTAGATCTAATTATATAAGCTGCTCTCTTGGTACATCTCATCTGGCTAGAAGTGGTATTTCTTAAAAGACTGGTCTTAGAAGATTTCTAGCTTCATTGGTGAGGTCCATTAAGTATTTAACAGTTAAGGAAGTTACTGAACCTCCCAGCCCTCTGAGATTAACTCTTCACCAGCTGCAGAGAGCATTAAATACTGCATTTTATGAGAAAATAGCAGAAGCTTTTTTTCAGTCTGAGGGCTGTTAACCTCTGGGCACGATAATGTAGTCTGTGAATTAGGCTGCTAAGGCAGTATACCCTTTCTTTTCCAGCCTTTAATTTTCAGGCAAACTTATGTATGCACTACTCCAGACAAGTATGTGTATTATTGTTAAAAAAATCTGATGTGCAAGTCTTGGGATTCACTGAGATGAACTGCAAAACTTCCTTTGATTTCAGTGGCAGATCCTCTTTGTATTTAGAAGAACACAGTAGGCTAAAACTCATAAAAAGAATTAATCAAATTTCCTGTATTGTTAAGTATGCCCTAAATTATTAAATCAATTAAATTTTCTCGATTAAATTTATTTGTCACCACCTATTGCTGCTAGTCAACTTACTATTCAGTCTGGACAAGGAGAAAAGACTGATCCTTTTATTTTCTGTATTGTATTGTACAGTTAGGGTTCACATATAATGCAAAGGAATGTTAAAAACCTAACTTATTGTTTTAATTGTTAGCATTACTTGTGAACCTATATTCGTTGCATATGGATTAGCATGAAAATCATAAAAAGCTAGAGCAACCTCAGCACACTTCTCTTTCTGTGGGGAAATACCCTGTTATGTGGTGGACAGCAGTAGCTGTTAACATGCAAGTATTCTGCTTGCCTAACTCTTAGAAGTGAATTTCTTATTGTTAAGAAGGAATAGTGGCATGAAATATGCTCTCTAACTTCAGTAGAAGGGAAAAATGATTGAAAAAAGTCTCACCCAGAAACAGACCTGATTAAAATCTTTGGACATAATCCATTGGAAATTTTTCATTATTTTTAAAGTTTAAAAAATGAAGTTTAAAATATGATCTGAGAAAACTGAATATAGAGCGCATTCTTATGCTGTATTGTATTGTAGAGAAAAATGAAGAGAAAGGAAGACTTCAGCATAATATCTGATAAACTACAGAAACTGCATGTATCAAGGAAACTGCAGTTTACAAGTGGCAGTCTTGTTTTCTGCATGTGCATGAGGAACTAAGAACAGCTTCATGCTTGAACATAAATGAGAATTTAACTGACAGCTCCCACGATTATCTGTGTAACAATACAGTCGTCATGTAATTAGTATTAAAATAAATGTGCAAGCCAAAGATTATTGTAGAAAATGCAGTTTTACTGCAATAAAGACTAGTGACAGGAAGATACTAAATTACAGAAATGTGCTTGGAGTCTGTTCTTCAGTCATTCTCAAAAGATACTCATTTTACTCACAGTGAAATCCAAGTGGTTTGTTTTAGCAGTGTTAGCGTGGGAGGAGCAGTAGCTGAAGGGCACTTAAAAAAGGTCACTAATATGATGATAATTGTGTAATTGTGTCTTATCTTAATGTGAAGAGTAGATGAACACACTATGTGCTCCAAAGATACCACTGTTCTCAGTGTTGGTTATAGCTGCATCTCAGATAGCAGTCTGCCAATGCAACCAAAATTATTGGCAGCTAAACTTGCCTGTTTGCGTAAGGCTTTCCCATTTCCCGGTTCTAAATTCATTTCTACCCTGTGACATACACTAATGCTATTGGAAATAACTATATATCTATCTGCCAGTTTCATTGAGAAGGAATTTGTGCCAGTCTCATTGAAAAGGAAGTTCTTGGTTTAATTACAGCAAGGAAGGTACCTGGTTATTTTAAGATCAGTCAGGAAATTGTCATTTTCCTGCTGATTTCTGCTCTCCACTTTATTAGTATTATAATGCATCCATGTTGCAAGGGTTTGCAATGGTCCTGGAGTTATCATCCATCATAAAGGTAAAGGTTAGTAGGATGCAATTTTAGAGGAGATAAGAATGAGTCTCATCTATGAAGATGTGCTATATAGTTCTAACCTGAGTGTTTTTGAAATGTTCACTGTCTAAACTCACACCTTGTATCACTTTATCACTGACACCTGTTTTATCTAGATCACTTATAGCTATGCCATGTAAAATGACCACCTATGTCACCACTACTATCCTTATACTCAGTGAAACACTCCAACAGATCCCTATAAAGTAATTAGCATTTATCACTATAGTCCGGGTGCAGAAATGCCTGGTATTTCATAAAGATGTCACTATTTACTGTTCTTAGGTTTGGTGCTTTTGCTTATTGTGTTTCTACTTATTTACTACCAGCATAATTTTGTTGCTTTCTTGTAAGATTATTGAAGTTTGAATCAAGAACTTTTATGACACCAACGTGGGAGACAGAGTTTCTGAACAGTGCAATTCTAATTCCATATTAAATGTTCAGATTTTACCCATAAAATTGTTTGCTAAACATTGAGCCTGCAATGCCGTAGTTTTGAAAGGATAAAGATATTCTTCCTAGACCCAGCAAAGCTGATCCCCTCTTTCTTTTTTATTTTAGCACCTGTCATACAATTGAAATACTGTGGGGAAGAACACATTTTAAATTTTGAAGGTTGTCTTGAAAACAATTACAGAGTTAAAACATTAGAATGGTTCCACTGGAAACATTCCTCTGTGTGATCTAAATTCTTTTATAAACTGCAAGACTTTTTGGTGATGTTCTGCCAAATGTAAATGTTGCCTTTTTTGAGGGATCTCAAGAAGACAACTGATCTAGTTGCTGTCATGAATTCCCACAGACACTGAGGATATGCTAACAGCTCTAGTCAGATACTTGAAGGATATTTTGGGTTGCCCTTTATCTTCAGTAACTCTGGCAAACAGATGCATGGAGGAGGATAATCAGCCACAGAGTCTGCTAGACTTAGACTTGGAAAACCATCACACAGTTTGGTATATGAGGGAAGGGATTTTACTCATCAAAGAAAATGGAATTTCTTTTTTCCAGCCAGGAGATCTGGTAAAGATATTTGTCCTATATGATGTGCAATTTGTCGCCTGATGGTGTCTCTTAAGAATTTTTGTTCAAACTTGAAGCTTTCCTTGATGTAAGGCAGTTATTTTTAACCTCTAAAACCAGAAGAAAATCTTCCTGCTAGAACAACAGAAACATTGTACAATTTTGTAAAGCCTTTGCTAATTGTAACACTATTTAATTTCTTTTAATATTTCTTTTATCTTGCTTTGCAATTGCTCTTTATGCTAAAGAGGAAACCTTGAGAAAACAGAAGGCAACTGCTGTATTCTGTAAGTGGTTTTAATTCATTAGATTTTTCTCCATTCCTCCCTCCCTCCCATATTACAATCTATCTTATGCCACAAGCAAATATAATTTCTGTTGTTGCTTCTTTGCAAAATCCAATTTGTTATGATGTATTATGCATGCCAGTATAATTGCATAGGAGGAGTTAAACAGAATGACAGTTTAAAGAGGTGCATTCCTTTGGCTGTGTCACTCACAAAGAGCAGCAACAAAAAAAAAAGTAGGACAAATTGATGCCCTGATGAAAGTATTAATCTGCTAAGATTCCAGATGAAACAATAGGACTGCCCTAATCAAGCCATATCCTCTAGAGAACAAAATGATGTCAGGGACTTCTGATACAGAGAAGATTACTATAGCCTCAGCAGCAATATCACTGATAATATCTACCATATTCTTTGTGTACGCATTACTAGCTATTAAAAAAGGGCTTGTCAGTACCAATCTTAGCAGAAACCATTTTTTCTAAGAAATGAGAGTTTTATGAGATTCTGTATAATGAGTTAGTCTTTTGTCATTTATTTTTTTAGAAAGAGTAGAATAAAATATGTAATAATAATAAATAAGACCAAAATAGAAAGGTAGATAAGCATTCCAAGTGAAATATCTTTAAAGAAAGTGTGTAAGATTTTCACTGCAAATGAGCATAGAGGTTATAAACAACAGATTACACCTTTGTAATTCTTATGCTGGGGAGCATGATGTATCTATTAAAATAATGGTAAAGTGTTTTATACTTTTTATTTTCTTCAGCAAACTGCCATGGTAAAAAACCAGCTGTTAAAGTCAAGCTTTATTTTTTTTCTACTCTTTACACCACTGAACTAGAGTTCCTTCATAATATTTTGGAGATAATTGTTTTGAATATGTTTATGTCATTTGTTTCTGCACGATTTCCTAAGTCTATCCCAGACACCCAGATCAGATGGTAACAGGTGTGTGGGGCAGGAAGGTTTAAGCACTAACCTTTGATGCACTGGAGACTTCTTTATGCTTGAAAATTTCAAAGTTGCTCTCACCTGCTTACTGTGGGAAAGGACCCTGCAATCTAGGATGATGCTTCTCCCTCACTGCCTTCTGTTATACTCACCCAGGTCTTCAAAAAACATTTAGAGAGCTCCTCTGAGCCCTTGAGTGGGGGAATGAGGAATGTATTGTTGTTCTAGTTACACTGGTCTCTCCAATACAAATTTCTGCAGGCAGCAGGAAAGCAAGACTGTCAAAGAATCATAGAACAGTTACAGCTGGAAGAGACCTTGAAGGAGTCCAGCTTTTGTCTTAGCCCTATCAATCTGTTAAATGATGCCCCGCAATGCAACATCCACCCATCTCTTAAACACTTCCAAGGTTTATGTTCTTTCATAGTTTTTAATCTTGTAGGAATGAGATTAGATAAACCAGCTCTTTAAATGTTTAAATGAACAGACAAGTTTTGTTGGTTGAGTTGAGGGGTAATGGGCAGTAGAGTCAAACTGGCCAGTTGTTATATCGTATGAGCTCTCTTCTTCAGGGCCACTGCATTTCAGAACAAAACATCCTGTGTTGCTACTGAACATCATGAACTAGGCACTGGAAGTTTGGCTGCTACTCCTAGACCCTCTGCTCATTAAATTTCCAAATATTTATATGTGCAAATGACATTTGCTCATTCAGTCATGTTAAGCTACTATTTATGGAAGCTTGGGCTTCCTTTAATTCTGAAAGTTAACCCCCGAACTCTTCACCATGTCTCAGTATATACATTCTACAATCCTTATTAAGGACAATGTGAAATCTGAGATATACATGCCAGGTCCTCATTCCTTGATCAATTGGTTAGGTGTGAATACTACCGTATGACAAACCAGTCTGACATTGTGGGTACAACATTGAGATCTCCCCAAGAATCTTGAAATGGAAGAAATAGTAACTTGTGGGTTTAAAATTTTTATTTTTTAATAGAAATGTAAGTGTATTGCCATCAGCTACTGTTGCAAGAAACATTGAATTTTTCTTCTTAGATCTGAGTTCAAACAGAATCAAGTCCCTGCATACTTAGGGACTGAGCAGGATACTACGATAATAGTTTTATCCCAGTGAAGATCAATTCAAAGAGAAAGACTTCATGCATAAGTGTTTTCTGAGTGCTAGTTAGCAAGTCCATTATAAATAGAATCTGTTTATTATTTCCTCACAGTTGTCTTATCAAATCCTCATAGAAATGAGATCTATCTAAAAGTGTCTTTAGAAATTGCAAACAGACATACAAATTGAAGCAAAGTGTTGCTATTCATGAAAATAATCTTTTTTTGAGGATATCTTTGTACAAAGAGAAATATTATGTTTGGTAATTTCTTTTCAAAAAGACACTTTAGGCTTCTGTAATAAATAGTACTGTTATCAACACACACTCACAAAAGTCAAGTGACTCCAAATTCTTATAGAAGTGTCATGTACTTCAGTAATAAATATTCCTTACAGTCACAGAGTTATATGGTCCTGAATAAAATGGAAGTACTCAGAAAACAAAACAAAACCCTTCCAAGTTTTAAGCCTTTTTTGTGCTGGCCACTGCAGCTGGTGAAAAACTAATACATCAGTGTAAGTATTGCATATGTTTTTCAAAAGTGATGACCTAGATTTTCAGAACACTCACCTTTCCCACTGCCTTCTGTGGGTATGTGAGTGCTGAATACTTGAAACCGTTAAGCCACCAGCTCAGGTGAGAGCAGTATAGGCCAGACAGCCTCACAAAGAGCATCACTCTCAAAGAAAAAATGAAGGAATCAGGATATCCATGCCTTTCAGAAACATGCAGCTGCTGAAAGGGCTGTATGAGCCTGCTCAAGGTTTTTTTTCCTGTTTTTTTGTTTGTTTGTTTGAGTATGTGTTTGGATAGTGTAGTTATTACAGATTTCTCTAAGGGTCACTCATTTGCCCTCATTGGGTAAAACATTTTTGGTCAGATAGCTTGTTATACACAGAAGCAGGCTAATATAAAAGAATTTTAGAAAACCCTTATGCAAGACCTATAAAGTTTGGTGCAGGCAAGATTTTTTAACCTTGTTCTTAAAAGTCCAGTTCAGAAGACAAAGTTCTGCCATTTTGTGATGACTTCTAGAATTCGAATCAAAATATCTTTAGTGCAACAGGGATTGAAGTGGATTTAATCCCTCCAGCCCACATTGATTTAGGCTCTTCATACTGTGCTGAATGATTCTTGGTAACTGGTTGTTTAAAGAAACCATACTGGCTAGATGGGAACACGAGCTTATCAATACAATGAACTTCAGTGTTCTTTAGGAAAATTCACTTTGTGGAAGATGGAAGAAAAGAAAAAAAGATACAGTAGCCTTGCAATAGGTTATCCATAGAATAATCTCTACAATTCAGTTAAGCCATTTCGGAGGTGATTTCTCCTGTCTTCTAAGTGTGGTATAACAAGAAGAACCTCTGCACATTATTATACAAAAGTGAATCATTCGCTGTAAGGTGCCTTTCCCTTATTGCTCTATGATGTTATAGCTCAAAGAACAAAAAGCACCTTTCTTTTAAAGGTATTGTATTCCAATTGGTATTTAGAGTAACTCATCTGAAAATAGCTGCTGGCATTTTTATTTCATCTGCTCTTTGGATGGATAGGTCAGTTTGGAAAAGCTTACTTCCCTTATAAGCTAGAACTGTAGTATCAACCCTTTTTTTTGTAATCTTTTTATCTATATCATGTTATGATATATCTAAAATTGAGCATGAACTGTAAATAGTGTCTTGAGTTATATTAATCAGAGACTTTTTAAAAAATCAATATCAAGAATTACAGAATTTAGTCTGAATTATTTAATACAGAAAAATCTTTTCTTGTTGTAGAAGTACCTGGTATAATTTCTTACATTTTTAAGTACTGAAACTTCCCAAACAAGTTCAGTTTTATCATCTTGTACTACAGATGGCTGTGGAAACAGAAGGGTCATGGTTATTATAGATTAAAAATGACCTCTTCAGTCTTTAAGTCAGCCCCCTTTCAACCAAAACTATGATGTTTTCTGTAGAACATGTATTAATACCTTACCATGGAAAACATCTACACTAGGCCACTGCCCATTTCAGAAAAAAAACAGATAAAATCTGAGAATAAATACTGAGCCTCTGCACTTTCCTCCCAAGCCCATGCACTATTCAGTTGCATAAAGGAATGATCTGGGATATGTAGCAACTTCTTCAGAAAAGCCCCTTCTTGCTATACAGTGTATATTCCACTGGCAAGTTTTAAATCTGCACCTGCTGTGACATTAATGCACTTTCACACAACAGCCCTGGAAATGATATGTTAAAGACTTCCACAAGTCAAATGTAGGGTTCCGTGAATCACAACTTCTTACCTAGACTTTGACCAGCAATCATCATACACACACATTCAAGAGTAGACAAGGACTGAGCAGTCCCCTTGCTTTCACTTGCAGGTGTTCTGTGCAACTGGTGCAGCTTGGAGCAGTCTTGAATGTGCCGTGAATGTCATACAGGCCTTTAGATTGTCTTCTGGCTTGTGTAATCCTGAGCGAAGAGGGAGAGCCAAGGCTGGGCAGCCCTGGATGTCAGGTAGCTTTAGTGACTTATGCAGCATTTGCTCATGCTCTTGGCCCAGTGTTAGTTCTCTGAGCAGTACATGGTCTAAGTACCTAAGAGCTTCTCTGGGGTGATGTTTCAGTAAGAAGATTAAACAACTTGAAGCTCTGCCATGCGTCATGCAGAATCGAGGCCTGATTCAATACTAGGGTTTTTCTTCCATTCTCTATGCCTTTGTGATTCATCTGAGTTTATTTCTTTGTTCTGAAATTTCTTAGAAGAAAAAGTGCGTATCAAAAGGGAAACGGGTTTCACTATGTTAACTTTGAAGCTTGTAATCTCCCACAGAAACCCAACTGAAACTTCCAACATGGTTTGCCCCACAGAGAGCAGGTGAAAACATGATTTGGAACAGCATGATAATGGCTTTTAGCTCCAAATGCATAAATTAAAAAGAAAATCCGTCTGCTGTCAAATTCTGCTTGTGTTCATTTAGGATGAAAATGTAACAGGAAACTAGATGGATTAAAGAGTACCTGTTTTTCTTTCTCTCCCTAAATTTAATATAATGTAACTTTTGTTGCATTGTTTTGTTTGTACAGATCTGTTGCTTGCTTGGTCAGGAATTTCTGTCCCAGCCTTCTTCAGCTACTAAAGCTGCTATTGCTGCTTGCATTCTCTCCATATTGTGTATACAATGAATTTGTATTATCTATTGTTTGTTCTATGCTTCTGACTTTGTCTTGCCAAGGATGTTTTTAAATTAGTAATTTTCGCTCCCTCATGCAATTCTTCTAAATTACTTTTTGGAGTACTGGCTATTAATATTTTAGGTAGCTTTGATGTTTTACTTTATAGTCTTCAATTTTATTTTACATTTCACAGGTTCCTAGTTGCAAATAATCCTACAGGCAATTTTCTCACATTGCAACTCTTCCTTGAAAGATATGCTAATGTAGCAAGGCACTCGCAATACTAGGGGTTAAGTTAATCACCCAAAATGAGCCGTATTACTGTCAGTGGTATATAAAGACATCCCATAGTGATTTACTAGGCAGACTAGCATTAAGGCTCCTTTATAAAATACCAGAACCTGAAGGTGGGCAGAAATAAGCATTCATTTCAGAATCTATTGAGCTAAGGAATCTGGGTTTTGTTATTTCTGGGCTTGAAGATGCCAAACAAATACAATGTTTGTTTCCTTTAAAAAAATCTGCAGTATCATTTGAAAACACTTTATGAATCAAAAAAAGAAAATGTGATTACTGCCTTTGTTAACATACTTGTACAGAAAAAGGACTTGCCTGCTCTCTGTACAAGCTAAGCAGGACACTCAAATAGTAAATTGATAGATTAGATTAAATAATTTTAAAAGAAAATTGAAACAATTTGCATAGCCTTAGACTTATTTGCAAGCAGCCAGAAAATATGTGCAATAGACATATGCTAATTTATTCTTAATATAGTATAATTCACAACATCTGTTCAGAAAGTTCTTCCAAGAGACAACATAGTAAATGTCTACTAGATATTTCTACATGTCCCTTGGAATCCCCAATGAAGTGAACTTCAGCTAGGATCCATGGGAATGTGGTTGATGAACCTTTTATCCAGAAAAATTGAACACCGTGTTGGAAACATACCCAGCTGTACCTAGAACTAACCAGATGTAATCAAATGAGGTGTTCCTCTGCTCTAGCTGGGCACAAAAAAAAAAGGTTTAGCCATGCCAGCTGAAGAATGTAGTTAGGATATTCTGCCAGGTCTGTTTTCTGTGGTTGCATCATGTACAATAGCATAGCACTCTTCTGTATGGACAATAGATTCTGGAGTTTTGGATAGGCTTAATCCAATCTGTCAGAAGGATACTTTCTCAGAAGACTGCTTAGAGGGAGGCAGAGGCACAGTTCAGGGCTGCATTTTAAAACAGCAGTATTTTTAATGATCTAGATTTCTGTTTCTTGTCTGGAAAAAAATTGTAATAAGATTTAGTTACATTGTAGTGGTATGCGTTTTTATGAGAACAGATATATTTCAAAGCAGAGAAGATAGAGAGCATGCTGGAAAGGTTTACATGGAACACAGTATTTATTTGCCATGCATATTTGATATGTGTTCATTAAATACGCAATAGAAATGTCAACATAAAGTGCTGTTTAGATCCTCCTATAAAAACAAACTGCATTGGTATTAAAATTGAAATGCACTAATCTTTGGTTAAATACAAGCCTTATTTGCTATCTAGCAAAGAAATGTTTGGTTGAGTGTTGTTAAATAACCATATATTTAACCTAATTTAATTTGCCCTTCATTTATAAAGTCTGATAGAGTGATACTGTGTCAGTGTAACCATCACTTTCACATACCATCAGCTGCCATTATATGCTTTTTCCCCCACTCTCACCTATTGATAGTTAATCACTAACAATTATTACCAGCCCATGTCTAATTCGAGAGTATTTTTGCAATCTTACTGAACCATGGCTGATCCTTCTTACAAAGAAAAAATACACATCTCTTCAAGGAATATTTTTGTATGCCATACAGTCATCTGACATAACCACAACAGATAACTCTATTCACTAGTAAAGTAAAATTTTAGATGGTCACGTTTGTAAGTTGGAATTTAGAACTAAATGCTAAACATTCTTAAGTCATGGTATTTTGGTTTGGTTTGGATTTGGGGGTTTTTTGTTGGTATATCCATGCTGACTTAAAGTTACTCTTTTCACCAGATTGGACTTAGGCTTTTACATAGTGTTTATAATGATGACTTGCTTATACTGAAAAGATTCTTCTGCAACAATCACTGGGAAGGAAATCAGGTTATCCAATTAGGAATATAAAACTCACCATACAGAATGGTTATCCAAATCTTACCTGGACCAGCCATTGATAGGGAGCTTTAAATTGGGGTTTATGCCCTGCAGCATAATAAAATCTCTTAAAGCCTTGGCAATTATTTTGTTCTCTGTAATGCAATTGTGAATGTTCCTACTGCCTATGTATCTAATATTTTGGGAGGTATCTTACTGCAGTATACTATTAACTTAATATTTTTAAAGGAGTTCCATAGGTGTACAATTTATATAAAACTTGTCTTTCAGTAGACTTACCCAGCAATCATTCAAGTGCCTGCAGTATAATGCAGTGAAACCTGAGCTAGATTTAAATTCAAACAGTGGTAACAATCCAACCAAGGCAGCACTGAGCTCAGCACAGCCAATTTACTTTGCTGAGAAGCTGGGTAAATTAGCTCATGCTGAGCTCTGTGCTGCTGTAGCTGACTGCTGGCAGTACCCAGGCTCACTAGTTTAAAGTCACTGTGGGCTTCTCTGGTGTACTGCAGTCATTGCTGTTGTATTCTCACAGTACAAGTGTACACGTACACTTAAATCATTGCTTTTCTGTTTCAATAGGTGGCTTTGGTTGGTATGTTCCATGTAAGGATTTCCTCATTTTCTTGCTCTGCCACTATTGTTATAATTTTTATCCTATCTCTTTTTCAAAAAACAACAGTTCAATTTTTAATTGGCTTTGCCTTTGGTCCTGCCATATGTTTCAAGTTGGAGTGACCACAGTAAGAAATATGTCACCTCCTTCCATGTGCTTCATACTGCTGTCTCTGTCTGCCACTTGTGAATGTGTTCTGTCTAAAATAAATATCAATACGGCGCTCCCACAGACTTTTTGGAGACTTAGTTAATATAATGCCATCATCACTTGCTTCCTCTCCCCAGTGTCCCAAGGAATACACCTAACAGGTTTACTGCAGCTGAAGGATGTACATACTACATGTATTCCAGAACTACAGAGTAGTTATACTGTGCATGGGATGTCCTGGCAAAAATAAAATTGACAAGGGTAATCAGAAATACATTTTGAAACAATGGAAAATATCAAAAATAACTGATGTTTACTCTTATATTCCCTCTCTAAATGTTGGTGTGCCTTTTCTTCTCTCCTCTTCCTGTTCCCATTTCTTTGTCCTTTTCTACTCTGCCTGCTATGAGTCTGACTCTTTACAAATATGCTTTGATTGGTACAGCACCCTCACAGCTCCTAAGAGTCTCTGAAGGGTTATGCATTGCTTGTGATAGAATAATTCAGCACATATCTTGATACATGAGAAATACAGAAGAAAAATAACACAAACTTTGTCTCATTCAACAGGTTTATTATAGTTACTTTTTTTTTTAAACAGTTGGTGAAATAGATACTACCACAAAGGGAGACAGGCAGGTAGACAGACATGCAACTCAGTCTCTCTATTGTTTTGGAGGATTGATGAAAAATTGTCATCTTTGGCAAAAATTCTAAACTTTGAGAGAAGAAGGCCACAGAAAAAAAGCAATACTGTATTTAGGGATTTCATTACATCCTTCATTAAAGATCAGAATGAAAAGACAGGTTGTTAATAATAAGGTATAATTCAAAATAATTAGACAATTAGAATAAATGCGTCATTAAAATAATGAGATTTTTGTGCTGCATAATGATGCTTGTTTTTTCCTCTTTCCAAAATACAGAAGTTTTGGTCATTATGTTTAACTCCTAGAAATGATATTCTGCTAAGGGTGGATTTTATCATAGCCCTGTCAAGGACTGGCCCAGGCTGCATGGTGTTGGTGAGCACTATGAGCTCTCACCACTCAGAGGGACGCAGCATGTCCTTCAGAACATATTAGCAAGGACCATATCCCTTTGCTGTCTTGAATGTTTTTTGGAAATAATGATGTGAATTTTGTCACTTCAAAAATTATCTTTTTGGGGAAATAGCCAACAGTAAAATGGATGTTAGAATGACAGGAACATCCTTTTCTGCCCTCCAGGCTTTTTCATGAAAGAAAAGTATTTCATTGCCATTTTAAATGACCAGAGATATGTATTTGTTTGCATTCTCATACTGCAAACACCTAATCAAAATGGTATGAAGAGACAGGGAAAGCCATTACTAGGCTGAGCCCAAATATGCCAGTTTTCAGCCTGAGAGAAATTTGTAGCCTGAAGTTATAAGCCACTGAAAATAGGTGTTCATAATGGAAGTGCCATCTTAACCTTATCTGTAGTGGCACTACTGCTTTGCTGTAATATCTTCTCTCCTAGCATCTGTGAAATTGTAATCTGTCCTATGGCTGGTAACCGAGGAGATGATGAAACCCAGGGATACGCTCTAAACTACCTTAATTTATCTGTACTAGGTTTTTACTGACACATAAAAAAGGGAAGGTGAGCAGGGGGCGAAGAGCTGATGTTAGGCAGCTGAGTGCCTTTGACATGCTTGGGAGAAAGGGAAACAGGGCACCGGATGACTGTCTGCATCAGTCACCAGATTATCTCTTTACACCTTAATATTTTTTTCTTTCTCTGCAGCAAACATGGAATTGTTCTTGATGTTTGAATATTTCATCTATAAAGTTTGGTTTTCAGCCTAGACCTAAAAGCAAGCCCCTGTAGGATGTCATAGTCCTGCTAATGAAGATGTTATCTTTGGAAACTTTCTGTATTACTCAGCATTAATGCCATTCAGCTGCCAAATGGTGGTGTGTGCTACACTGATTGTAATTAAAATAGCTCTTCTGTTACTGCCTCTATCACGTAGGCATGATGAGAACTGTAATGCTATCTTAAAAAAAGAAGTCATGGTAAATATTTTTGTTGTTTAATCACATAGTTATTTTTTATCTCCTAAGTCATTTATTGCGTTACCTGACTTCTTTGTAAATTGGCCAATTGTGTCTTTACTCAGAAAAATGATCTTTAATGGTCCAACAAATTAACTTATTTTTCAAATAGTTTGCTCTCATCAGCTCACAGTGATGTTCAAGGGTAGAGAATTTGAACTCTCATGTCTTTACCTGGGGTGAATGGAGAACCAAACAAGGTAGAACTTCAATCCAGTAGAGCTGTTCAGACAAATCTGGTGAAGCTTTGAATTTCATTCTCTACAGGAGAAAGGAATCAGCAGAAATCTGTTATCCAAAATCACTGAGTTAGAACTATTCCACTTAGCATATCTTTTTGTAGCCAGTTTTCATTTATTTCATATGCATAACACAGAACTGCTAGAGTGAAGGGCCAGGGGGGTCTCTTTTGAGCCCTATGCAATGCAGCATGTACCTAGCCCTCTGGCCTCATTCTCTCAGAAATTACCCTTGTCAATACTCTGCTTTATGCTTGCATTACCTTCTGATTCTCTTATGGGAGTGATCTTACTCTGTGNTTTTTTTTTTAATTAGCATTAACATTTCAGGTGTCTTCCTGCAAAAAATGTGTAAATAATGTTTAGATGAACAACTGGCATATCTGAAATGTCATTTTTTTTATGATACTTTTTAGGAAGCTTTAGAGTAGTTCCAACACAAAATTGCTGCAACTCTTTTCCCATCCTGTTTTCTATGTATCCTGACATTCTTGTTCTTTCTCTTAGCCAGGTGTCCTTCATTACCAAGATAACTCTCTGAACAGCAGCAACAGTGCTGGGAAATGCCATCTGAAATTGGAAGACAAGATCAGGTTTTGAGAAGAGATAATTTTTTTATTTTATAAGTTTGCAATAAGGTGTGCACCCTCTTTGGCAGCAAACAAACTCAGAGTCTTTTATCAGCTGTTTGCCTGGCTTGTGTTTGCATACCTAGTTTTGAAATTAGCTTCATGCTTCCTAATAGGTAAGCACAGAACCACAAGTGAGCAGAAAAGTGCTTCCAGAGGGAGCGCTTTTAAACATACTTGCTGCCTTTAGGTACCTTGGACTTTTAAAATGAATTAGAAATTTTATCAGTACCAGTACCATCTGTAAGGTAGAAATGGAGATTTTAATAGTGCTAATTATGTGCAAAGTGACAAAATAGCTAGCTAAATGAACAAGTAGGTGTCCACCTCAGTGATTGAGCAGTTAATTATCTTAATCACAGATGGGGTAAGTGCACACATGTACTTGTGTAGTACTGTAAGAGCATGTGCCATGCATTATGACTGAGCCTAAAATATCTTCCCTGTTTGCTTTCCAGGATCTTGATAAAGACTGCAGCAACATCCAGCAGCACTGGCTAAGTACTCTCATTGTAGCCTGTCTCCTTTCCATATTAGTGTCTTTGCAGAAATTTTTGTTTGAAAGAATTCAGGTGGCTATTTCTTCTCATTCTGTCTCATGTTTCGTAGTCTCAAGCTATTAGTTAAAAAGATGTCACAGCTACAGGGGTCTTCTACAGCAGAAAATAGAACCAAGTTGACTTCACTTCATTTCCATCTGAAACAGACGTGCACCCACCAGTGATTCAAGCAGGACAATCCTAAGAGCCTTCAAAGTAAAACTTTTTTCTCTATCTGGATAGACACAGAAATGCCTGAGATACTGACTCTTGGTTTCTGACTAAATTCTGTAGCATTTGGTAAAATAAATATATCCTTTTAATATAAAAATGTATAAGAATTCTATGTAAATCAGACAGTTTTTCCGTAGTGAAGCTAGGTTAGAAATATTCTCTAGAAGCATAAACCACAGGAACAGAAACTGATAGAAACATTCATAAAAATTCATGCCTCCAGAATTTATACATTTATATAATGAGTGTGTTGTGCTCGTTCAAACTGGTGAGCTGAAGTCTTTACTTTGCAAAGGTGATCCATTCCCTACCCTCCCCACCCACCCTTACAACCTGAAATTTCAAGCAAAAAACATCTGTTTCTCTCTTGTGGTTACTTTCTAATTACCTTGAGTGTCCTAATTCTATTGTTAGAAAAGTTTGACGTTTCCGATTGTATGTGGAAATATTGCTAGTTTGTGAGCTAGAGCTGCAGTCAGAGCTCAGGTATTGATCTCAGAAAAAAATTACTGAGGATTGTGGGGATTTTGCTCTGACAAAAAAGAATGACTTTTAAGGCCTCCGAAGATACGAAATTCTTTCAGTGACATGCATTAGTGATAATCAGTGTGTGTTGCTATGGTTCAGTAGAAGTCAGCACTGAACTTCACAAAACTCTTTCAACCTTTCCTCTCTTCACTGTATAAATGTGAAAGTAACAATAAATCTTGTTGACAATTACTTCCACATCTATTGGCAGTCAGTCAGCTGCGATGTGAACAGCATTGTGCACAATATGTGCAGCACAGCCAACACCCATTAACTATCTCCCTAGTTTCTCCTGTGACATAGAGAACGTGTTATTTTTCCCCAGTGAGCAGCCCTTTCAAATGTTGAATTAGTAATATTAGCACCAAATACTACTAATTTGTCAGTGAGGCTGTGTTTTTCCAAAGTGTTCACAATGGGGTCTGATAACTGCTTTGTAGTGCAGCAGAGCAAAGATGAAAATTCAGAAACTTTTGTAAATCATTTGTAAGACATAAAGAAGTGAGAGAAAAAAAAGGTAGAATTTCAACTGTTGTCAGCAACAAACAGAGCTAAAAACATTTTTAATATGAAATACTTGTTCAAAGAGGGTATTGTCAGGACCTCTATTTTGAGATTTTAGTGGCTAGCTTAAGTAATATTTATAAAGAAGAAAAGAAAGCTCTCTGCTATAAATAACATATTTCTATTGTATATTATGGATTCATTGCTTGCATACAGTTTTCATTGACATCAGTATGAAGTTTGAGCAAATAATTACGTAGCATATGAAACTGAAAAGCACAAATGGATCAGGGTTGATAGTATTATTTTTCTAATCAGTTTTCCTATGCAATTCTTACAGGAAAATGCACATACACATTTATATGTGAAACCATACACACATAGATAGCTAGATCTATATCTAATTTTCATAAATACTAGCTATCTACCATCAGTAAAAACATGACATTCAATAGACAACAGAGATTTGCTGTGGGCATCTGAAAAATTAATTCACTTTCTTTCTTGTCATGAAATTGTTTATTTTCAATTCATGCTTAGTCAAATACAGCATGTGAATGATATATAAGTAGAGGTTGTTACAGCTGAAGCTATCCCTAGTTTTCCTCACTGCAAGATTCACAATAGGTCAGCCTTAAGCAGAATAATTTAGTACAAGGAGGGAAAGGGAACCACTTCGGCGGCCAGGGAAGATGTGTAAGAAGTCTTTGCCGGAATAGTCTAAACGTTGGAAGGAAGCTTGTGAATTGTGTGATTCTCCAAGGAGTTTTATCCACATCTGTGTAGCACTGTTTTTTTTAAGAGAGAGGATGTAATCTAGCTGAAGAGTGGATGGTGTTATAGCAATACTGGCTGCAGGGAAAGCCTATCTTACTGAGTAGCTTTGTTATCGTGGACTCCCTGGAAGGTTCCTTGCTTCCACAACTAGAGAGCTGGCTGCCTCACACAGGGAAGGGCCACAGTATGAGAGATTGGATGCTGTCTCCCGTGACTGCCAGCCACCTCTCAACTGGACTAATGAATCAGTTCCAATTTCTAAAGGAGTCAGAGAAGTCCATAGTCTCTCTTATCTGCAGCTTGAATGTCCTTCTTGGGTTTGCAGTTGTGAATCGTGTGAATCTTGATACAATTTTAGGATGATTTTCTGTGTTGCTTTTCTGTGCTCTGGGAGTTGTATTACTTATAATGTAGGAAAAAATAGTGACTCAGGCAGTTCCTTATGGATTTGATAATTTAGAGACAAGGACATTGCCTGGAGTTTCTGGAAATAAAATAAATTCTATTACTCCCTAAAATGTGTTTAGATGTGTTTAACGTCTATTCCCCAGTTTTGTCATTAACCTTCCTGTACCCATTTGGTACATCGTGGAAATAACAAAATTTTGATTTATAATTTTTTGGCATGGTTAGCCAATTTTTTAAAACACTTTAACATCCTCCCATGTAAATTTCTACATAACAAAAATGTACTGCCCCTTGCAGAATATATTGTATGTCACCTTTTTCTTTTATTTTACTTGAATCTGGAAAAAAGAGTTAATGGAATTATCTAGCACTAGCAGAGCTGAATGATATTGGTTGTAAAAACTGCCCCTGTGTGAGAATGTTATTTTTTTATTGAAGGGAGTCTTCTATTTTATGCTCAGCAATTGCCCTGTGTTTTAATGCCCTCATAAGGATCACGAAAAAAAGAGGAAAAAATGGAAAGTATGAAAGTATACGCTGTAAATGTTATGTTTCACATATTTTTTTGCCCACAAAGAAAAGAAAACTGCTAGAAATGATTTGTTTTAAACCTTTGAACAATTGGAGATTATTGAAATACTAAATTACTGGCACATGAGAGAACTAGATGATTGTTGTTCCACATTTGCAACACAAACCAGATGATGGCTGGGGAAAAAAAAAAGGCAGCAAATATTTTGACTCTTAATTATCAGGCTGAAAAGGCTGGTGAACAAAAGAGGGGGGGAGAATGCTGAAGGGAAGGACAAACACATTTAAAAAAAAAAAAAGTAAAGCCTTTGTCAGGCTCAGAAAGAGAAACAGACTTAATTATTATTTTTCTCTTCATTCCATTTTGGGAGCTTTATCTGAACCTATAACTTACAAAGAGCAATTATAAACAAATGGCACCCAGCATGAATACTTCTCTGAGGTTTGATCATCTCATCTTTGGCTCTTGCATCAGCACAATGATGTGTTGCCCATTGGAAACCAGCATGACTAGTAGTGTAGAGGAGAAGCCATGCAGAGATTTAAACCTATAGCTTCATTTATCTGCTCCATATGGAATTGCAACCTGGACAATAGTATCAATCCATTAAAATGAAGGGCTTATTCCAATGGAACCTGGCTAGATTAGTTAAAGTATTCTGCAATTCATGGAGAACAGCAGAGGATATGGAAATAATTTCCTCGAATAATCCAGAGAATTACTTTATGCTTCTGATATAGATCGCTGGGGAAATAATTTAAAAGCATTTTTAAATACCTTCCATTTTCTATTATGAGCCTTTGGATTTCCACAGTCTGAGAACTGAGACATTGTGGCTTAGAAAACTAATTACAAAACATAAAAATGCTCAAGTCTAATGGAACAAATCAGACAGGAAAAAAAGATTTCCATACAGAAAGATCAATGTTGGAATGGAAGCTACAGCATTTACGTAAGTGTCTTCCTCTCAACATCTTTGTTATACATTCCTTTGTTCATGTTGGCTTACTAATTAGCTGTGATTTTTTTATTTTTTTTTTTAATGCTCCTTACTCTGGGTTAATTTTGTCTTACTCAACAGCAGGGGTTTGTGTAATAATAATTCACATAGCAATGTCAATGATTAAAATCCTTTCATTAACATGGTATCTTAAAGATAATGAACGTGAAGCTTTTAGCTAACCCAATCTCTAGTCTCAGAAAGGCATTTTTTGCAGAAAATAATAATAAAAAAATCCTTTTACAGATTAGCTTTTGCCAGCAGAACAAATAAGGTCTTTGTTTGGATGCAGTACAAACATAATGTCATACAAATCAAAGAGCATTTATTATGAATACAATGATGTAGCATGTTTCTTTGGACAAAAGAATTCTAATAATGTACTTGAAGAATGCAAAACAGGCATTCAGAAGTACTAATTTTCTGGCATTTTTTGTAGACAGCCCTGTAGAGGCACAGATAATCAACGGAGAGGTCGGAGTGCCTTGAGCTGAATGCTGTCAGAGATGTGGCAGAAGGTGCTTTGGGCTGGAGACATCATTTCTCTTCAGCCTCTTCAAGATTTTTAAACAGGTTTATCTGTCAGGATACAAGAAGTGTGGTTCAGTAATTAGAGACATAAGATGAAATAGCATTTGGGAGAGTTTTAATAAGTGCTGGAACAACTGTTCTACTGAACTTGCTGTCTTTTCTAAAAAATACCTTTCCACCTATAGTCTAATGGTTCTTACATTTCATTTCTACTAAGTGCAGAGATGTTTGCTGGATGAAATCATTCACATACAAATAGTATAACTAATAGAGAAAGGTGCCTTAGCAACAGCAGCAGGGTAATAACATTGAGAAGACCAGTAACTCTCATTCAATTAGTCACAGCATTCTCCCCTTAATATACTGTGCTTTCACTTCTACAAATCAAATCTTGATTTTGAAAACTAATAGTTTGTCTTTATTTTCTGCCATCCCATTGTACCATATATATATATATGGATTTTTTTTCTAAATATGAAATAATATTTGACAATAGCCAACTAGTTTACTTGAATAAAGTCTGGCTTTTACAGTTTTATTTAAAAATGAGGAAAAAACTTTTCTTGACACCATCTTTCATCATTAAGATTGTAGAATTTTTGTAAATTTTAAACTATTTTTTTCTAGTGCAATGCAAACTTCTAAATCTCAAGTTAAGGGTTCATGCTGCAAAGACTCAAAAATATCTGTGTCTTTGTGTAGACACTATCACTGAAGTCAGCTGTGTGCTTGCTGAGCCTGTACTTTTATTAAGGTTTTTAGCAATTGATCAACATGACCAGAATTCCTCCAACAAACGAGCTCAGCTGACATTTTCAGTGGGGTGATAGCCAAATGGGTCTTTCAGATTGTCTCTGCTGTGTCATTCACTCAAGAAAGTAATTCAAGAAGGAGGTCAGTGAATGGGTAGTTAGTGGGAACACTTAGTGCAGCTGTAGCTTCTCTGTAATTTTCCTGTGGATAATTTTATATTTTTTTTCTTCAGTGCATTGCTGTTCCCATTGCTGTCATAAGCACAAATAATTGCTTCCATTTTTTGAAAGGAAAGAAAGCAGAAGATAGTCCCCTAGAAAGCTGAGTCACTAATCTTGCTAAAAAATTAATAAATATATGTGATTAAGTAAAAGTTTCATCTGATAAAGACATTAATATGAAAGCTGAAATAAATGCTTTTGTGTAGGTTACTGTCAAGACAAAGCTTCTGGATTTGATTTGTCCCACAAGATGCAGAATCTGTGAAAAATCTTAATCTCATCTAGGTAAACAAAATGGACTGTATCTTATTTTTCCTCATTTTATGGCTTACAGGCAATAATAGTCTGATAAATGTGGTTCAGTGGAGCAGAGTTCTACATGCTCTTTAACTTGCCTTATAACTCTCCTCTCAAAAAAAAAACCCTGCACTGATCTGTATGGATTCTTATATCCCAGAATGCCTCAAAGCCTGAAAAAATTGTGAAGAAAACCCTTGTTCTCCAAATAAAACCATGCTGCAAAATATGGAGCAGCTGCAGTTTCTTTGAGCTCCGTGGGTGAGGTCTGTTGCTAACTGGATGCTTTCAGCTCTCTGCTACTTCCAGGCCTATAACAAAATGGAGCACAATGCTGGGATTTGCATGGGTTATGGCATCATACTGGGACCAGAGAGAACTTTTAGAAGGTACAAGAAAAATGTATAGGGACATGAAGAAGGAATGTGGTGCCTAGAGCAATCACAGTTTTAATGCAGTTACACCTAGGTAGTTCTGATAAATTGGAAAATATCCCTTTTTACCCACTTAGATTGTAGACAGCTCAAAAGGTGACAAAAGACCAGCTTTCTCTCCTGTAACACTTCCATTTTCACTCTTGGTCCATTGTATTCTACATTAGAACATAGTTTATCCTTTCTTATGCAATCCAAACAGCAATTTTGTGTGATTCTTTGGATTTTATTGGCAAAACTGCTTGAATTCTTCCTGAAAAAGTAGAATATTGAGTTCATTATTAAAAGTATTTATTCTCTTATAACAAATTCTTCCTAGACTCTTAATAATACCATTAAATATGACAAAAGGAATTCATTTGCTCTGATAGGGTCAAATTAGTGTTTCTGTTTTGGCAGAGGCAATGTAAAGGCTAACCCAAGACCCTCAGAAATCTCCTGGGAGTGTACTTTTAAGATGCCAGTTTGTATCTGTTGGTATTGAAGTGGTATTTTCTGACTGAATATTGAAGTGATGTTTAGTGGTTTTGAACCTCATGAGTGCTCATGGAAAAAGAAATGCTTGACAGACTCCTTGCTCCTTTTCCAGAGATGTCCTCTCAGCTCTGTATTTCACTGATTTCCCCTTCCTGTGTTCCATTGTGACATGCAGTGCTCCCCTCACCCTTCCAAATAATAATAAACTGTTTCTTATCAATAAACCTGTTCCTAAAAGAATGGGCTCAAATGGATCAACACCCTGCCCACTGTCTCTGTCCTGTGTGAGCTGTGCTTAACAGAGACATAGATAGTCACCTATCAGGAGATACCTGCTTCAGTATCACATTTGTATTATGCTATGCCAATCTTATCTTATTGAACTGATAAATGCATAGAACAGTTATTATTCTCAGCCTGTAGATGTGTGAGAATGTATCTTCAGGAAAGACAACTAATAAGAGAATCAGAACTATTGTTCCTGTATACATTTCGCTGTGTTCTGATAAACATTTCAATGTCTATGGCAGGTGGAAAAGCATACATGATAAAAGAGAGAGAAAATCAAGTTAAATTGAATATATGCAATTGTATGGTGGGTAAAGCGGCTATTTTTCCCCTAGAAAATATTTTGAAGCAGCTTATTCCTCTGTGAATGGGAATCATCCTCCAGACTTTCTAGAAGGGCAGTGGAACTAGATTTATTTATTTATTTTTAAATTGGCTTCTTGCTGGTAGGATTACAAAAGAAAGAATAGTGAAATAAGTAAATAAAGGTAGCTTCAGAAATTGACATAATTGTTAGCAAATTTTTTCTTTCTGAAATCTCTGGTTGGGGTCTTAGGGCTTCTACGTGTATTGGGTTTTTGTGGCTATGTCTCATTGTGGATTTTTTACAAGAGGTCCAATTGCAACTAGCGTAGCACTGTCAGTGTTGTTATTGTCTGGGCTGAGAATTAATTTTGGTACATCATTGCAACCAAGACAACCTTGGAATTGCAGTTTGTTGCACTTTTTAATGAGTTCTATCTTGCTAAAGTACATTCTCCCCAGCCTACAGCCATAGCCTACTAATCGGGAACAAAACTCTTGAAGGTAATGAGAAAAGTAAAATCATACCAGAGAAAATTAATGACCAGTCCATTCTACTAGCTTTGTAAAGACTATGACCTCAGCAAGCTGAGTCAGTGTTCGTGCTGCTACTTTTGCCTGAAGCCATATAAGATTTCATGCTTCTATAAATTTGGTCCAGGGGAAACATATTTATGCAGCCAAAAGCCAATAGATGCGTAGGTCAGGATTTCGCCTCATAGGTCTAAAGATTAACAGTATATTCTTACCCTGTATGTGCCAACCACAGTTTGTGTTCTGTCCTTGTAGTAGACCTTGGCCCCAGTGAATCTTGTTGACCTCTTTCATCTATGATATGGTGGTTGTGGCTCAGCTTGTGATCTAAATGTACTGTAAGACCAAACAGAGATTATTGCCTGATCCTGGAATGGCTAAAGGCAGATGCTGAGAGGGAAAGGAGGAGAGATTTATAGTACAGAGATTGTTACAGTTAGAGTAAAAGTTTTCATGTTTCCCTAACCAAAAAGTTGTGAGGCTTTTTCTGCTCTGTGGAAGAGAAACAGAAAACAGACTACAGGTGCTTAGAGAAACCATTGTGACAGGTAACTCTTTCTGAAATCTGTCTCTGTAACAGCTCTGCAATCTCCAGCAGGGACAACGGTTTCGTGTAACAGAAAGGTCTGATTCCAAGATGGAAAACTACCACTCTCCAAGTAAGAAGAGTCTGAAAATGTTTTGGAAGGCTTGTTTAATTGTTGTGGATTTACTTTTAAGAGAAAATACCATATATGCTGGACTCCTCTCAAAAAAGAGTTCCTATTGCAAATGCTGTCACTTCAACAATTACTTGAAAAGGTTATCCTCTTACTAGTTCTGACAGGAGTTCAGATTTTGTGTTTGTGACCTATCTGTACTGTAGGTGTTGTGTTATTGTCTATTGTTCATAAGATATCCATGTGGTGAAGGAAGTGGAAGCAGAGATGACTGGCAAAAGGTAATTAACAGTCATACAGCCTTGTGCCATGACCTGTGCTCTTTTCCTTACTATTACTGAAAAAAAAGAGATAGTTAAGGTGTACCTGAGTACTACAGTATGGTTTAAATCATAGAAACATGCTCCTCTGATCATCAGGTGATGATTTTATGTCTTCATCTGGGACTGGAAACTAAACAGGAGTCCATAATTAACAGATTATTGCAGAATTAGATGGCGTTAAACTGAATTTATTTTAATAAGCTTGTACTACTTGCCCAAATGAAAGACTTGTTGCTCTGAAGGACCTTCTGAGAAGCACTGGGAAAAAGCTCCATACAACCAATATCTTTTCTGTTAACAGAAGTTATGTTGTAATTATGGATAGTTAAAGTATGAGAGAAGTGTAGCTGAGCCAAGTATGTCTCTAAAAACATGTCATAATGGTAATTGCTGGATATATCAGGAAAAAAAGAGAAGGAAAGATGAAAGTATGTTATGGGAAAGAAGATAAATTATAAGCATACTTGTTGGAATTTCTTAGGTTCAAAAGCTTACCTCAGTGTGAAATTCACTATTGGCTGATACAAACACTAGAACTGTACATGCTAATACTTGAGTCTTGTTAACAAGAGGATTGGTGAGCAAGGCTTTTAGCTTACAGTGTCTTGAATTCACTGCCACACCTGTTCTCCAATTCTTCCCCCTCTCCAAACTCACATCTGATTTCACATGGGTAGAAAAATTTTTGCAGTTCATTTATGCTGCTTTTAATTTGGCTAGATGGATCACCACTGAATGATGTGGATAGCATTTTTCTGCCTTTTGCAGCTCTTCCAAGCTCTTTGTGGTCCCATACCATGATGCAGCCTAAATTTACTTAAGTCTCTCCCACAAAACATTGCAGAAAACTAATTCACCGTAACTCAGAAAACACTGTAAGAAAAGGAACAAATTTCAAGCTGGTAAGTTGTGCTACTTGAATTCAAAATTACGTAGGTTACTCATATTGACACTCATGAGTACAAAATGAGTACATAAGTTTGTGCAAGTGAGATGAAATAAGGCATAGGGAACATATAAGTAGGGTATAATCTGCTATTAGCATATGTCCTGCTAGTAACTGCTTTATTGGTTCTACTCCTCTCAGTAATTTTCAACATCAGTAGGTCAAGGTCAGTAGCAATGTTTCAATTATATGCTGGTAAATGATTCTATGATAAATCTTTAGGACTCCCATGGAAGTTAAAAATTATATCAACTAAGAACTCTTTCTAAATGTTTAGATACTATTTGTTTTCCTGTCAATACAGATCATATTAGATGATTTTATTGTGGAAACAAAATTATATTCACTGAGAGGTATCAGAGTGGTCTTTACTTTTTACTTTACTTTTTTTACCTACTTTTTACTTTTTTAGATGATGGCGATGGTGTGATGGCTGACATCAGCACAGTGACAGAAAAAAAGGGACACATAAGTCATCCTGAGAGTAATAAATGCTTGAGAATTTGAAAATAACAATTTGAGAGTCAACAGGGAAGCTTGCACAATGAAGTGCGGTGAATCAGGATGATCAAATGATTTTATTAGTTTGCTTTTATTAGTCAGATCTATTTCCATTTTTTTAATATGACCAGGGAAAAAAAGAAATAATTGTAATCAGTTTATCAAAAGAACCCTGGCAGAGAGTATGCCACTGGTAACTTGATTTTGTTCTAACTGAATACACTATATTTTGACTAATCTTCAGCTTCCAAGATCATTCCTCTTAAAATGTCAGGAAGAGGAGACAGACTAATAGTTTATTTGCTTTGTTCGTATTTTATTTCAAATAATCACAAAAATATGTTTCAAAGCTGGCCTTGTTGTTTCCGGCAGATACGGGACAGATGAAACTTAAATTGAGATATTTTTCAGGATTTTTAATCTTCAGGCCACAGACTAGGAGTCTACTGTGGGTAGTCACAGTGTAAGCTTTGCCAGTGCCCCTGTCCATGCCCCTGTCCTCTCCCCTGTCATGTGAACATCACCTAAGATAATCACCTGCTTGGTGAGAGAGAGGAGATTCTGTGATAGCTAATGCCCAAGGCTCCCCTAAGCAATGATGAACAATTGTTATAAGCTATTCTAAATTATAGACAGTAGGCACTGTGATGGAGACTTTTGTAGACTGGACTGAAACAATTACCAAATGAAGGAAAATATTATTATTTTAGGAAATGTAACATTTTAATACATTGTGAAAAATGAGGGGAATAATAAATGGAGGGCATAAAAAGACCTAATAATAAAAAGGAGCTCCGTGAGAAATCCTGCTGTCATATTTGCATTTACCCTGAAACTAATGCCGTGCACATTTTTGAATGCAAATAATTCACAAGAGGAAGCAAAATGAGGATGTTAATAATCATTTTTCCCCTTAATGAGAAGCTGTACTTTGATTGAAAGGAGCTTTAAGGTGGCCTAAACTAGGCCTAACAAAGGAGCTTTTGCGGGGTTTTTTGGAGACTTTAAAGGAATGAGTTAGAATAATATTCTGTCACTTAAAATCCCCAGCATTAACATTGTTATCACAAATCTTATTTTGAATTAAAAAAGACATGATACGAAAATTATTCATTCCATATGGGATTTTCTTTTTCACTTTGGCTATTAACTTAAAATGCTTTTTCGTTTGGGAACAGCTTAAGTTTTTAGTGGTTTTTTTGTTGTTTGTTGTTGTTTTTTTTTAAATCTCATTCACAAAATAGATTGTTGTATCAGCTCCTTATCTCGGGACTTCCACACCAAGGCTCTAGGTTGCCTTCTTCATTCTTTTTCCTAGTGAAGACAGGTTAGTCCCAGATGGCTTAGATGGAAACTGGCCTCCTGAATTGACTGGAGTGTCCATCTTCTTACTGCTGCTTAAAAACACTCGTGTATTTAATATGAAATACTGTAACGAATTAAAACCAGGTTAATTGAGGTTTAAAAACACCATTTACAAACATTAAGAATATGGAAATTATGTTGGATTAGACTGGAGGCACCTTGCCAGTGTTGGCCAGCACCTTTTTTATCCACACCAGCCAAATCCTAACTGGGTATAATTCTATTAAATTAAACACACCTTTTATTAAAAGGAGGTGAGTCAGATTGATTTGTCCCCATATGGTCTGAATCCTATCACTCATCCTCAACAGAGAAGTGTAGTATAATAATCTGTGAGTCATCATCAACACACGGAGGAGCTAATCAAACATCCTTCACTGTCATCCCATGTATGCTTAAAGAGTGGTCGTGTTTTCTGTGAGGAATTCGGCAAGCACGGTTTGATTTCTTTTTGTGTATTTGTTTTCACTAGGTGTTTTGAAAACAGCCTGTGGGTTCTGTATGCTCTGCTCTGCGTGTGGTGTGTGGCTGATCACTGATGTGTCATGTGGTGCACTTCCTCTTTGATTGCACCTGTTTGAAACAGAAAAAAGGAAAATGAATATGACAAAGCAAATAGTAAACACAAGTAGTATAAAGACCCCAATCTTCAAAATGAGATGTGAGAAGTGCCCTGCTCCCTGCACGCAGTCACTTTAGCTGCCTGCCCCAGAAGCTCTGCCCCTTTTCTGGTGACTTAGTATGAGGACCTAGAAGTCCCTCTCCACGGGTACAGGTGGGAGCCTTATGCTCAGTTATCAAACCTACACATTTTCAGGTATAAAATTCCTCACACAGTTTGAGCAAAACCAACCATTTGAATGTTTAGATGGACTCAAAGAGGACAAATAAAATGTAATTGAACTGTAGCTCACAAAATCAGAATAAGGTACCACTAATAATTTTTTCTGCATTGATCGCTGAGCTGTAGTGTACATTGGCAGAGTGTAATTATTATTAACCTGTCATTAAGAGGCACCATCTTTCTTATATTGACCTTAATTGCATTGATTTGGTGCTCCTCATTACTCATCAGCTGGTAATGGCACAGCAGGATAGATGCATTTTTAAAAGCAAATGGCAACTTAGGGATTGTTGCTAGCATTTTAGAGAATTTAGTTTCTTTGTGAACTGGCTAGGTAATTGTCCTGGCCCCTGCAAGACTGGAACTAAGCAGGAACAAAGTTCAGTAAATAAGATTTATTTTGCTCTGTATATGATCCTTAAAAGCCTAAATAATTTTCTTTTCCATGTTTATAGGGTTTTTAGACATTATGATATCTCCAATATTGGCTTAGTTAATTCTACCAAACAATGCGTGAAAATAGTTTGATGACAATAATGACCAAAGATTTTAACAGATCTTTTAATTAAAGAAACATTTCTTTGGTTCTTTCCCCCGAGGTTTTTTCAGTTTCTCATTAATGTTGCAACATGATTTTGCCTTCAAGTTGATCAACCAAAAATTGTCATATCTAGTGGTGTAATGCTGCCATTTCTCTCATAATGTGTAGCATTAATTCCACAAGTAATCAAATGCACTCATTTGGATTACTCAATTAAATCTTAGCCAATATTGAGGATGGCTGAGTATCAGTTTCAGCAACAGTTTCCCAAATCATCTGAGCAAGCACTTACTTAGGATCTAACCCCTTAACAGCTAATCTGTCTTGAACTGTATGTGTGAGATTTATCCATGAGGTTGGTTGTGTGCATAAACACGTACATAAATCTTTGCTTGATGAAGGCCTTATACAGTGTAACTAATTAAATGATTTCTCCTTGTTTAGGGTCATGGGTATTTATTTGTCTTAACAAGTATGTGTGATTTTTATGGGCTTGTTTCTGATGATGTGTTAGACTTAGAAAAATATAATGTCATGTGGCTATGAAACTGTGCTCAGTAACTCTTTTCAGTTTTATTTTCTTAAAGGTGGTATAAGAGTTCTTGTATTTGTGAAATGGCTTCCCCAGCATCTGACAACTTTTAGCTCAAGTTTAATATGTTACAGGTTTAATAGTTTAATTAGATTTTCTAAGGTGTGTTCACAGTGCTGCTTATGTATACTGAATTATTAATGTAAAACTATAAAAACAATCATTTTACACAACAAAGGATCTTCTTTAAGTATATATAGAGAGATCAATTTGAAGATTCTTTGGTCTGAAAAGACAATCATATCAAATTCCTGGATTTCATTTTGAGGAAAAAAGGCATGTAGGCACTATTTGCCCTTTCTGGACATAATTAACTGTCCAGAAAATACACCACTTATGATGCAGATACTTTCCTGATGACACCACCAGAATTTTATATGTATATTTTCATATGTGTATACAACTCCATATTGCCTGATGTTATTTAAAGCAAAGTTGGTTGGTTTGTATTTAAAGAGGCTAAAATAACTCTTTGATTCCTACTACACAAAAATTGAAATTAATTTGAACCTCAAAAAAATTGCAGTCAAAAGAACTACAAAGTCTTTGGCATGTTCTATTTTGTGTATGTGTTCAATATTTTGTTATCAGTGGTGATTCATTGTCTTGTGGCATTGGTGTTTACTCTCACACTGATTTATTGGCTTGTTTGTTTTTATCCATACATATGTGCACTTATTTTCAAATTTATTTTTTTTCAGTGAGAATTTAAATGGAAATATGCCTAGGAGTCTATCACACATAGTACTTGTGTTTGGTTTCTACTTTATGCCCTTTTCCACAACTTGTAACCTTTTATCCAGGCTATTTTTCTCCCTCTTCACCCCCTGAGCTTTTTACCTCTAAGCCTTTTGAAGTTTCATACCTTCAGATCTCCAGCAAAGAATAACAGGGGAGACAGAAACAATTGGATAAAATGTCATGTATATAATCTAGTTCCACAGAACTCTGATTTATGTTTATTTAGTGTTTAGTTTTTAAGTATATATGACTGTTTACATATCTTTCTTTACCTTCAGCAAGTGCTGAATTGATCTATATAATATTTGCTAATTGCAAATGTTGTTGCACGTTTTGTCATCTGGTAACTGATGGGAGTTTTACATTCTGAGCCAAAAGGAAAAGCATGCAGCAGCTACAGATGCATATGGTATTGCTATAAGCTAGTATTTAAAACCACTCTCTGTTCCTGCTATACTGGCTGAAGAGCAGTTATCCTATATTCTCTAAGAATACTGTGTATTCATTTATGTAATTGTAGAACATGGCAGTATTTTTCTGTGGAAAACAGGATTTACAAGTCCTGAAGGCAATGGGCAGGTTAATGAATCATTCTTTCAACCATTTTGTCTGTCTTTATATATCTATGTGTGCATGTATACACATGCACAAAAAATTCTGGTGTCTGTTCAAATAATGTATAACTATATTTTACTTAATGTTACATCTAAAATTCTTCCAGGCTAAAAAAACCAAGAATATATTAAAAATAGTAAACTTAATCACCAAGTATACCTAAGGCAGTCTCCTGGCTCACAGTAATTGTTTTTATGTCTGTAAAAGCCAACAAAAACTGTCTTGGCATCCCTAAGATTATTTTGTCAAGAAAGGAAAGCTTCTGATGTATTAAAAAGACTAATACATTTTATTGTATTGCATAAACTTACAATGTTTTAGCATATACTCTACACTGCATTTGCATTCTCGGAATAGGATTTCCCACCTAGATGACCTTTTATCAGATTGTATTAGGATTTTTGTTTTCCCCCTTGACAGCTCTCTTCAGTAGAGAACTCAATGGGCTCATCAACAAAGTAACAAAAGGGGAGCCCACATAGCTACAGTTTTACTCAAGAACAGGAAATGGAAATACATGCAATAACTGTACTAAGAATGTTTTTCTTTTAGCATTGAGGGTTGGAAACTGATTTTAGGTGGGTACTGATATGGCTTCTAGATCTTGATTTCTTGCTGTGAGACATCATGCTGTCTGTTTTGCGCTGGAGCCCTACTGAGAGTGGTAGAAATCACACCTTTCATGCCACTTGTGGTAGCTGCAAGATAATGGCCCAGGATGAGTCACTGATATGGTTTGGGGATCTTTGGTGATTTTCTTATTGTTCTTTGCACAGCATGCATTAGGACAAATGTTTATCAGGCAAAAAACCTGAGGGTTAAACAGAACTAAGCAATTCAAGCATGTTTAAACAGTTTTCTCCCAGGTAGTGTTCCAGTTTTTGATTTGCATACCCCTACCAAAACTAAATGGTGTTTTAAACTTGGCAGTCTTTTGTATCCGTTATTTAAGCCTTAACTCCTGAATTGAGAATTATTAATGACATTAAATATTAGCCTTACAGTGTTAGCTGACTGGTAAATGGAAAAGATGTCTAGAAAGTCTTATTATTACCCTTACTGGAATAATTTCAGATAGTTAAAAGGTACAAAAGACATGTAATATTAGAATCCTGATAGTGGAGCTACCCAGTGAAGAATAAGAATATTCAATATAATACCAATTAAAATGAGATGTAAAAAGGGATTTAATACTAATTGGTTTTATCTCTAAATTACTAAACACTTATAGTCTAGAGAAACAAGAATCCTATTATTCCTGATTTATTCTGTAAGAGATAACTGCAGTAGTGTATAGATAGACAGAAGAATTCAGTTTTAGGATTGGTAAATCCTTGTTCCTGTTTCGAAATAGCTAACAGTTAGTAAGTGCAGAAATGTATTTATTAATTGACCTAATGGAATTAAAGGTGTTTAACTTAAATAATGGAATAAATATCAGTGTTTATTGCTTGTTAAACCTCTCTATTAAGAGTGTTTTGGAACAGATAAATATATTAATAACAGAGATGTCAAATTAGAAATAAATTGCTTTGTTCATTAAAGTTTATATTCCAGACTGCACAATAGACAGTATAATGTGCATTTGGAGTTATTTGTTACTACTTTAAGTTCTCATATTCTTAAAATACTATTTGTTGATTATAAAAACTGATTCAATCTATTTTATTTTTTTTTGGCAGATCTTTTGCCAATAGTATCTCACCAATGGTAGTGAAGCTAAATTGTAGAAGTTATGGTTGTTTTTTTCATGGTACTGTAATGCAGCTTCCTTTTTCTTTAGCAGTTTACTAGTTTAGGAGGAATAAGGTGGAAGTTCATGAATGTGGAATTAGCATTTCATTTCAGAGAGAGGTGTATTTAGCACTAGTAGATTTCCTTAATCTCTCTCTTTCCTGGCACAGTGAAGGACCTTTTTCAGGGATTCAGGAAATCATTCCTTCATGAATGCAACATAGCGTATTGGTGACATCTCATTTTATGAACATGCAGTCTGCTGGCATATGTGCAACAGTGCTGAAGTTTTTCAGAGCCAGAAACTTTGGGCTTTATTGACAGATTTCTCTGAATCTTGTCATTAAATTTATAAGGTAGAGCTTTTCTTCAGTCATGAGTTATACATTTGTTTCAAATTATTCTAAACCACACATAAGGTCTTTGCCCAAATCTCTATAAGTAAATGAACATCAATCACCAAGTTGTCTCTTAAGATTTTCTAAAACTGAATCTTAACTTTCTGAGTTTGTAAAGGAAACTGGAAAAACAGTTCCCTAGTTAAATAATATAAATATTTTATTCTCAAAAAGATTTGTGTACCAGTAACCAGTTATTTTACAGTCTTAGATTCTCTGTTCATTAAAAGAATATCAGGCTATTTTTATAATAATAGATAATCTCAGAAAATATTGGAGACCATTTTCAAGAGGCAGCTAATCCATTCCTAGCATTAGGAATTCACAGTCTGCTAGGACAGCTCTGCAGCATGAGCTGTGAGCTCTCAGTGCACACTAGTCAGGCATAAACCACAATGACCACCACATTTTCCTGTAGATACTTAAAAAATGTGTTAGTCAGTCTGTTCTTACAATGAAATGACAAATAGCTCCATGAACTCCAAGATAGATTAACTGTAGTTTTTTATAGATTTGTCTTATAGTTGTTTAACGCTCATGTTTGCAAAAATACAAGATTGAGAAGTGTTGCTCACTGCTGAGTTTCATAAGGCTTTCTTCCATCTGGTGTCATTTGTGGCCATGCTGCAACTTTTATAGATGCTCCATTACTATTTGGCTTGGCTCTTTTCATAAAATGTGACTGCAGTTAATGATCTTTAACAACTCCATCCTTCTGTCAGATTTGGTTAAGAAACTAAAAAACTTTTGGAAGACCAATGTAGAGACAGACAGCACTTATGTGTGAGTTTATTTACATAAGAAAGAGATGCTTTGGGGAATAAAAAAAAAATACTGACTGTTATTGCACGAATAACTAGCATTCCATCCTTATTCTCTTCTTTTCCCTTTATGGAGGGAAGGAAGTCTTCTCATTTAGGGTTTTTGAGGGGGGGGGTGGTGAGATTAGAGGAAAGGGGGAAAAAAAAAAAAAAGGCATTCTATTTAACTATGCAGTCTCTTACTCTGTATCTTTTACAATTCTAGGTTCCTCCAGAGCAGAGGAACAGAATTTAGAAATGTGTATTTTCAGCATTACCATGCAGGCCCATACATTCCAGCTGACAACATATTTGCTTTCAATTTGAAAGCCATGAGGTATGTTCCAGTTCAGTTCCTAATTAACTGCATGTCCTGTGAGTTGTCTCAAATTTCATTCATATCCTCTAACACAGTGGAAGGATATTTCTGATATCGCTGATTTTGGACCTAGATTCCTTACAGTTGTCTTTCTAAACTCTACCTGAATTTAGAGTAGGAATTTTTTTAGGAGAATGATATTTGTATAAGGTAGGATTATCATTTTTTTGGCCTTCACGTGAGGAGTCTAAGTGCTAAGTGTGTATAATAACTCATTAAGAGACTGGAAGGGTGACATTTGTTTTGTGAATTGAAATTCCATCTGATCTTGGGTTTAGTAAAATAGATATGCCTTTGTATGCCTGTGTATCTGTTTTTGTCCTTACTGAAGAAGGCAAGGTTTGACTTGTGGAGGTCCATTGACAGGAATTCAGCAGGAGTCTTGGATATGTCCTTCTGTACCTGGCTGGCCTAAAATCATTCCACTAGTCTCTCATACATGTAAGCAATTAATTCACAGACCTACAAAACCCTGTTAATGTTTTAAATATTTGTAGGAAATGTTTTTAAAAGGAGTTCCAAATGAAAACATTGAGAAAATATTATCCCAGAAGTGTGGTAAGACAAAGCAACCTTACATTTTCTAGTGTGTAAGGAGCTGACTACATGAATTAGAATTTGCCACAGTGCATCGATTTGAACAGTTCACATTTGGATATTTTCACAATTTAAAATTAATCTGAAATTAGTTGTTGTGCTTTTTGAGAATTTTATAATGTGGTCATTTTTGCTTAAATAACATGTAGGTTTCTTCTTAAAAATTTAATCTTTTGGAATCAATCTTGGAAGTTTTCTGAGAACATTTTTAACAGCTGTAATTGGTTCAAGATCAAATCACTTATTATTTGCACCTTGGAGGTTGCTATGAACTTCTGTATTTCCATCAAATGATCCTACATTTTCTTCAGTAAATGCTATTTGCCTGTTCTAGTAATTAATAAAACCAAAGAATGGTGCCTACTGTGAGTCTTGCCTACATGCTTTTAAGTCCATGTATCATAGCTGAGGATATGCTTGTAAAGTCTGACATTTAATTAAGTTGTTTTGATCTTTTGTTCTCCTTTTTGCACATATTAATTATTATACCCATGAAGTCTAATTCAACTATGTGATATGTATTGATGTTTTCATAATATAACAAGGCTTTGTTTCTTGTGTGCTAGACTTGCTGTGTAACTGTGATCACAAGATACCCAGGGCTTTGCAGCATACAAGAAAAATATGCTTGTGACCCAAGTTTACAATACTGGTTATTTTTCTGGTAGGGTAAATGTCAGTAATTTGAATATGTGGATTGATTTCCTTTTTAATGGTTACATTTGATATAATGGGACTAAGTTCAAAGCTTGGAAAGAAACACTTTTAAAAGCAAGAAAGGGATGAGCCCTAGTTTTTACCATATGTGATTCTTAGCAATGACTTCCATAGGCTAGACCTGATCATCCTTCCCTGCCAGCTGTTAGTGAACCTGTTTGGAATGAATCACAGCAAACAGTATAAAGATCTTATTCTGACAGATGTCTCTGCAAGAGACTACAGAAAGGAAGTCCTTTATGAAATAAATGGGAAATTTTTATCCAAATTGCTTGAAGAAAAATGCTGTCTCATTAAGCAGTGATTACACTGAATTTAAAAAATGAATTCTCACTTCAGTGAACTAGCCACTATTCAAAATCATTGAATATTTTGCTGAATGCTTTGTAAGATGGAACCTTTTTTTAGTTTACTTTTGTTGGCTTTTAATAGTCTATACTGTGGACTAACTGGGAAGGTACAGCAACTCTTCATAATTCATCCTGTGGGAAGTGAATATGAACTGAATCAATGGCTTGAGATTTTTCTTATACTTTGATCCATATTAACTCTTTAATACCCTGCAAGTTCACAATTACATGTATAATATACTTTCTCATCTGTATGTGCACAGTTCTGACCTTATATCCTAAACCTGAAAAGAAGGGCACAGGAAGATACACAAGTGATCTGAAATGCCTATAAACCTCAAATCCAAAGTCTGAAGCTCTGTCTAGCCTTCATGGAGTTTGTTCTGTTTCTTTCACAGTGTCTTGTCTATAAAACCAAGGGATTTGCTTTTGTCTTCATCCATTATAGCAGTATGAAACTGTGTCCTCTAACTTTTGTTCTATGTTTGTTACTTGGTGATACAGTGGGAATGAGAGTCATAGAATCAGATAAAATAGTTAAATTCTTCCAGAGCTAAATGTATGTGAGATGAATTTCAGAGTGATTAAGAGACTGTATTGTAATTTTTTCAAAGATTTACTAGGTCTTAGATGATAGGAGCTTCTCCGTTGTTTAGGATATTTATTTACATAAGATGAGAAAAAATAACCTCTTATTTTGTTTAAAGGCACCGTTTTTCTGGAAGGTCTCCAAAAGTTCTCTACCTCTCACCTACCGGCACAAGGGAGCATGTGACATTATCCCACATCATGTGATCTCGTTACAATTGCCTGCATAGCTCTTTTTTCCCCATCCATTTCAATCATAATCCTGCTCCAGAGTGTGAGCCAACCACTGTATTTCTATGAGATATGCAGCAGCTCTATCTGCCACTCATCACCATGCTTCTGTAGCTGATCTGGTGCTGTAGCTGAAGCTAGTGCTTCTGACAAATATTTCCCTCAGATTGGCTTTAGCCACTGTGTTCGGTTTGCCTGCAGATTCTTTTCATTATAAGCAGTAGGCTTGTGAGCAAGAAGAAAATAAAGAAGAAACGAGGAGACTGATATAAGGAAGGAGAAAAAGTCTGCACAGCAGAGTTATTTTTTTGCTTATTGCAAATTTGTGTTCCCTCTTTGTCATGAGGGAAGCATCAAGTTTTAGTAACAATACAACAGGCTTAAGGAAAGGAAAGACAGGATTTTCTTGCTGCCTTCTCAGCAAGATGTAAGCAGCTATTTGTCCATGTTGGCCAGTCAGTACCTGAGCAAAGGCTGAGTAGGAAGTGGAGTAGCATACCTGCAGCAGCTAATAAATGAGGCAGACCATGGAATTAACTGAAGATTTGTGTGCAACTTAGCCTATAAAACAAATGATACCTGTCAAGACAATCATTAAAACTTCCTAATGACAAGAAAAAGGTGTGTGTTCTTTTTGGAGAAAAACATAGAGAAGGTAATTATGAATTAAATCCAGCTGCATAGAGATGGTAAATGAGAATCAGCTCCAGCTGTGCCTGATTTCCATCAGTATCTGGGATTGTAGTTTAGGCTACATGCCTAGATATAGCACAATTTACTGAATGTATCTTATTGCCTTTGACAAAAACAAAACAAAACAACCCAAAATACCAAAAAACCAAGCTTCATTTATGCTGATATCACTTCAACAATATGTTATTGGCATTCTTCTACAGTGTGACAGAGCTAAGCTAATCACAGGCAAAATAATAAGATAGGTGCTGAACAAATGTGTTTGCCTCCCAAAATGTAATGACTTTATGATGCTTTAAGTGGGTTTGATTGTGTTGTTGGTAAGGTTGCTTTACATTTTCTACGTTTAGCATGTGTTGTCATGCTAAACTGTAACCCTTTCACGGACTAAGACAAACACAGTCATAAGATATATAGTCCAACCAAGTAAGTAATATTATAAGGATGTGTTTATGTACATAGTTCAGCACTGTCATAACCATTACATCAGTGTCCTTATATATTTGCAATTTTAACTGTTATGATTGTCATCTTAATATATTGTCATTTACGTATCCCCTCCTATTCATTAATGATCTTTACCTATTCCAGTAAGATTGATTGATTGAATATGTATTCAAGTACTGCATTTCTTATAATTAAAAGGATATTTTAAGATTAAAGCTGTGAGGAGAGGAAAAACATAACAAAACAAAAAGTACAAATAAATTTCAACCGGTGAGCAAGGGGGAAAAAAAAGGAGACCTTTTGTGAGTAAAAGGCCTTGGAATGCCAGAGGATCCCAAATGCCTATTGTCTGGGGAAGAGAGTGATTTCTAATATATGCTGAATGAATTCAGGCTTTGAAAATGAGCAAGGAGATGAGGTTGATTGTTCCAAGACTGCTTTTATTAAGAATTCTGGCATTGTGCTATATGTAAGGTCCACGTTTAAATGGTCCCTATTTGTCATATAACTGGCATAGTCCCTCAGTGCCAGTGTTTTGATTCAATTGTGGCAGCTGGGGAGTAACAGACAGTTATCATCTAGATTAACTGTTTCACCACAGAATTTTATTTACATTTAACCAGATATGGAAAAGCTATTTTTTGCTTGTGGAATTAGGTGAATAAACTAATATAATGTAATAACACTTTACATTATTTTTGTTTTTAAAAAGAAAAAATATTGCTTCTATCATTTCTGTCTAATAAAAAAAAATTACAGTCATACAAACTGTTAAGCTGAAACCATTTGTTGCATGAAGAAGGTTAAATATGTATTCTAATAGGTAAGTTAAATATAAACCATAACCATCCAAAAGTGATTTTGTTCAGGAACTGTTTTAGGAGTCTAATATCTTCTACATTACCTGACTAGAACATAGTGAAATTTTGACCTAAGAAAAGTTATCTGAACACCTGCATGTTAAGCAGACACATGTGAAGCTATGCAGTATGATATCTTTCAAAAAAACTAATTTAAATGCCCTCTCTGTCTAGAGCTAAGTTGCCTGATCTAGGGATTTAAGGTTGAACTCTGCCTACTTGGGATCTGCAGTCCCAAAGCTCCCCATGTTATACACCTAGAACTGTTCTTTGAAACCAGAACAATGTTAGCAGTTTTCTTTACATCTGTGGTGAAGAAAGCTTGTGATTAAGTGTGAGTTTTTTTGTTTTGAGATATATATGTAAACCCTCTCAGGATGAAGAAGGAATTCAACACATTTCCTATCTGTGGTGAGTGCTCTCCCTCCTAGGCTATTACACTACCCTTTTCTTGCAATCATTATGAAAGAATATTTAGCTGTTTTTTACTGACAATAAATTCTCTTTGTACATTATATATATTTTCCACCCCTCTGGATTGCTCTCTTCAGGATTTAAGGAATCCTCTGCATAATTTTTTGTTTCCTATCAAGTTAAAGACAAACTAAATGTACTGCTAAAACTGGAAATAGTTTTGAATGTGCTCTGAAACAGACTCCTAGGTCCTGGAGGAATTAGACTAAGTCAAAAAATGAAATGCTTTTGTGATTAGATAGTAGCGAAGCTGGAGCATTTTCAGATTTTTCCTCAACTGCAGTTGAATTGAGGGAAGGAGGAATGGGTTTTAAGAATAAATAATAAATCTCTAACGGTTAGTGTTTTTCACAGCAACACCCAAAACATTGAGAGACGTAATACACAACTTGGTAGAGAGACAGAAGTCTTGACTGTGAAGACACTGCTGTTAGAAAAGATGGATCAAGTACCTGAAACATACCGTATTTATCCAGAAAGGAAACAAAAAACAGCTTGCATATCTCCCCATATTCCTGAAAAATAACCAATTTTAGCTGTTTCTGTTCTCCTATTTATCTCGAACGTATTAGAAGGAGAAAGGCAGAATACATCTTCTTTTGTCAAGGAAATTACAGATAACAGTTTCAGTCTTGGAGTAATCTTTTAAAATTGTCTATGGCCAAATTCAACAATGCAATCCAGCCCAGGCAAGTACTTCAGTATGCACGTAATTTTATTCACTTACTTAAATCCCTCTGACTTCAAGAAAATTTAAGCAGTGCTTAAGTGCTTTTCTGCAACAGTACCTTAAATTGGTCGATGGCAAATTTCAGACTGAGAAAGGAAGGCCACAGATTTTGCAGTCTCTGCTGGTAGATGCCTCAAAAATTGGTTTGATTTTTTTTTTTCAGATGATCCTGTAATTGGTACTGCCTTCAATTTCCCTGTGTTCTTTTGGTGCCTTTTTTTTTTTTTTTTTTAGGATCCTCAGTCATGCACCACTCCCAGCCTCATTCTATGAGGATATGTTCTGGTCTGGTTTGGGCAAGCAATGTTTCAGCAATTGCATGACAGAGGTAATTTGAAGTCAAATCAAGCATATCTTAATTTAAAATGGATGGATCTTGCAAAAACATTTTTCTAACACTTAATGTAAATAGGGATGATTTCTAATGGGTTATTTTCAAAAGCAGTTATGTACTAAGCCTCATAAAAGTAAGTTACGACTTTGAAAACGTCACCTTTTACATTGTCTTTTTGTTTGTTTTAGTTTACATAGACAGTATCTTCTAAATGTGATGACTGATCTTTAATATGATCAATTGTCATTCCACTTTACTGGCAAAAAGATTGCAAAGTGTTAAGATGATTAATGTAACTGTCAGGTGAAATATTCATAAATTTAGCTGACCTACCTCACATAGAAACAGATAATATATATCAGGGTTTATGTGCTTCACTTACTTTGCAAATACAAACTCTGCCTAGAGTAAATGTATGCTAGATTTTAAATATGAAAAGAGAAAAAAGCAAGCTCTTCTTTTTATTTTTTTACTTTTTATTTCAAATCAATATTTAGAAATATATCCTTTTACTGTGTGTTTACATAAAACATAGTCCACAGCCTGACTTGAAATTTCAGACTGCACAGAAGTTATTATTTAACAGGTGAATAATTAAAAATGGTTTCTATGAAAAGAAAATCCATGGATCAAAAGAGAAGGAGAGGTGATATTGCAGTGTCCTATGAGCAAACCTAAGCTTTGTGCTGTTGCACAAAAGAATGAAAAGAATGAACAAAAAAACTGAAAAGAATGAACAAAACTTGAATCTGTTGCTCAGATAAGAAATGGAGTGTGTGTAGCAGTTGATGTGGGTTCACTACTGGCCAAACTCTGTCTGGTGGAAGCTGTCCTCAGCAGTATCTTCTAGGAGAGCAAGATTTCTCTTCAAAAGTTGTGTGCATTAAGCAAATGGAGGACTCACTAGCTCTATCAAGGAAAGAAACAGTGCATTTCATGTGGCTTTTTTTCCCCAAAATATTTTTTCAAGTAAATTAGGACCATAAACAGAGAAAACCCTCTTTAGGTACAGTGTTACATACCTGCACTTACTTGGTCTTGCCTTCAGCACTGTGATTTGGGTCTCTGCTACATACCAACCTACATATTCTCAATCCTCTTTCAGAAGATTTAACATGTAAATGTGATAGATGAGGTGATAATTGTTATTCTAAATGGCTGGTTTGGGTTTTCCTCTTTTCCCATAAATAAAACTGACTGACTAGCCCAGTCGCTGCAGTTGGTTAGTGAGCAGCAGAATTGGGTAACTCTGTGCATTTCATACAATTTTAATTGTTTTAACTATGTGGATGGGTCAAATTTTTAAAGAATTGATACAGAAGACAGTTTGGAAACACTTTTTTTTGTTTGGTGGCTTTGGTTTGTTTTTTCCTACTTCTTTAAATGTTATTAGTACTGTGGAATATTTCTAAGTACTTGAGTGCTGCGCTAGAGCTTTTTGTTTCCAGTATGAAAGGATGGAGATCAACAGTTTTTGACACTTCTAGTACCAAGTGCTTATAAAGTGTTTATATCTATAATTGTGTCAAATTATGTTAATTAAGCACTGAAAGACACTAGTAAGTTGAAGTGCTCAAAAAGTGCATTACTCTGAGTGTCACCCGGGGGCTCTTCACATCAGATACTTGGGGGACAATTTTTTTCCTTCCAAGCACCTTTAGAGCACTGTGTCTTAAAGTGTCTTTCTAGCATTAATTAAATTTAAGAAGCAAGTGCCAGTTAAGTGCACATGATTTACTCTAATCTTTTGAAATGCAAATGTATTTTAAACTGAAATATCCTTGCCATTTCACAATTCACCATTTTCCTCCTCAGTTGTCCCCCACACCTTTTCTTATTGAGTATTCAACTGCTAAAAACAACCATGGGAATAGGTTGGGAATCAACTCTGTTACGAATGATTAAGCAGAAAATACAACTATTGAAAGGATCAAATACCCATATTTAATAGCTTTAGGAAGAAAAATCATATTAGCTAAAGAGAAATGCTGTGTAGACCTGTGTCACTCTGTATTTGTTCTTATGCCTGCCCCTACCCCTCTGGATTACTCATGAAATTTACACTGCAGGTTTCTAGAGCAGCTACATCCACAAGAGTTTTCCTCCAGTTAACTTAAATTTGTTGGGCATTAGCCATATGCTGGAATTGTGTACAAGAGCTTAGAAAGACTAAATGGTTTTGCCAAGATGATCTAGTAAAATGGAAGCTTATGCCCCACATTAGATGACTCCGCACAGGAGGATACCAAAATTTAATACATTACTCTGAAGAGTAGAAAGAACCCACAACATTCTGAAGCCTGATCAAAAATTAAAAGGCACTTTTAAAAATGTTATTATTATGAATATCCTACTTCAAGAGCTATTCTGTTTCATGATAGAATATTCTTCTTTTAGGTGTAAGGATAACAATCCTTACATTACCTAACTCTGACTAGACTCTATTAAAAAGATTTTTTTCACTTCTCTGAGAAACTGTATTTAATCCCTATGTCAATGTGCCGAGTAAGATAGCAAAGATATATCCGAACTTTAAATGTCTTTAATCTTTCTCTTTAGCTTTCATTCTTGTCGCACAGCCTCAGCAATTAGATTTCAACACTTCATTCCTTAGAAAAACTGATAGATTTAGAAACCATAGTGAGGTAAGATTCTCCTTTGACCCAAAGATATTCGTCTCTGTCTTTGGAAAGTCTTTTAAATAGCAATGTCTATTGACATTTTCTAAATAGGTGGAATTCTAAATTTCTTAGAATTTAGAAATTACTGGAATGTATCAGACAGGTGACAAGAGTCCATAGGAATGTGGAGATGAGTTTTGTACTCCAGGTAAAGAGACATCCCAGGTCCTTTCTTGCCTAGAGTTTGTAAACTGAATTGTTCTTACCCTCATTCCCTGGGGAAAGATATCCATTTCACAAGTATCACTCTCAATGTAGCAGGAGTGAAGAAGCCAAGAACTGGGTAAACACTGAGCTTGTTTTACTAGTTCAAGGTAAAATTTATTGTCAGGGCATCTGAAGCCTTTCTCAGCAATTGCTTAAGCTGTGTATGTATTGGAGCAGCTTTCACTGCTATATATAGCAGAAGGCTTTATGCTCTACATATCCCATTCTAGCTGTTACCTGCAGGTCGATCCAGTTATTGGTGAAGTCATTTACCAAGGGATGGGTTTAAAGTGAGCTAAATAAAGTCTCCAGAGTATCAATTAAATATAAAAAAGAAAATCTGAATTGTGATTAGTCTGAACTGTTGTTGTCTGCTGTATGGAAGGAAAAGAATCAGTACTCTGGTTGCCTTCTGTAAGGTTACCTATTATGCACCATATCCCTCTTTTCTGTCCTTCTAACTACTTGATTGCCTATTTATTTGCAATAGTCTTCAGAGGTAATGAACAGATTAAATTTAGATAGAGGGCTAAGATTCACTGTTGGCACAGCTCTGCTGAAATAAGTGGAATTATCCAGGAAAGTCAAAACACCTTGTGTTCAGGAACTATAAGCTATCTGGACTGTTGATGACTTCTAAAATCCCTCCAGCAGATGCTAGTGTGTGGTTGTACATTGTAATTTTAAAGGGCAATACATACAGATCTAAACACCAGAAGGCATTGAAATGTAGAGTGTATTTCATTACCTACACGAAATAACGGTCAGAATGAGCAAAACTAAGCATTTGGAGGAGGGAATTATTTTTGCTTTGGGGCAATGTTTCATTTGGTTAGGCTTTTATTTTTGTGTTGTTTTTGTTTAGTCTTGGGTA
Organism: Bucco capensis; assembly: GCA_013396975.1. NCBI lineage: Eukaryota > Metazoa > Chordata > Aves > Piciformes > Bucconidae > Bucco > Bucco capensis. The sequence continues at coordinate 264,407 of VWZO01013820.1, read as the reverse complement.
AAAAGAAGCTAGACTGGTTTGGATCCAAGTCTTTTTAATGTGAGGTATGAACCATCCACGAAATGTTATATTATGGTCTTGGTTGCTGTTATGTAAATGACTTTGTAATCAAAGCATCAGACAACAGATAGCTTCCAGCATTGTTACTGATGTACATGCTGCCAGTGTTCAATAATTCCAGGATATTACAGGTCTTGAAAATCTCAAATCATCTGACAGACCTTAGGTCATCTCCTGCTTCTCTGTCTAGGAAAAGAAAGACTGATGAACATAGAAAATCAGAGGATCATTAAGGTCCAGATTTAAAGCCACAGACATGCAAAGAGCAGGACAAAGGGGTGCTAACACAGTGAAATTGAAAATTGAAGCTTATAGGACACAGCGGGGGAAAAAAAAGTCAAAAAGAATGAGGAGTTAACTGAGTATAAGGCATGATATCCTGGCGGGGCCTACCACTTCTTAGTGCTGACCATTAGGGTTTTCTGAGGTATGGCTGTACAAAGCTGTGGTGTACCAGACATGCTACTAAGCTTTTAGGCCTTCAACTCATAAAAGCAGAAATGGTGAGTTTTTTTAACTTTCTTATGTCCCGTTTGTATGAGGGAATGAAAATGTAGCATTCAATAAAAATGTCTTGTTTGATGAATAGCTTATGCTACAGAAATTTGTTAATAAAATGTTCGTATATGACATACTTGGCAATTATTTTCCATTGCTCTAAACTTGTATATATCTTCCTTATGCAGTCACTCCAATGATATGTTTTTCCCTCATCACCTACAGTAAGTTAGTTTTCATAAGGATGAGGAAGCGCCTCCTGAGACAGCACATTGCTGAGAAGAATTAGAAGACCAAAGGTAATAGATCTTTTAATTTAAGATAGAGCCACTTGCCATTTCTGTTCCTTAAAAAAGCAGTCAATTCTAATTATAGAGATTTATCTTGGATTAAGGAAGAAAAATACTGAAGTAAGCACTGCTTCTTCTACTATAACTCTAGGGTTAAGGCTTTTCTAAGTGGGAATTATACATAGTGAGGGCAGTAAAGTGCCATCAAATTCTGAATTAACTGTTCATATGATGGAATTTCTGTTGTTCTGAAAATATATTCCTTTTAACTTCACATTTAAAAAATGGGAGAAAAAAAAGGCATGTCTCAACCTTTTTTGGAATGCTCCAGTATTGCTCTTTGCCCTGAATTTTTACCAATCCACCATTCAGTATTAGAAAAGCAATATTGATAATCATATATGTATTTGCCATTCAAAGATGGCAAATACACGTATTGTGAATAAATTCTTTCATAAGTGTAGTGATGTTTATATTTGCAAAAGTAAGGGATATGAGTAAGAAAAAAGTAAAGGGTATATTATGGTATGGAAATTACAAGAATGTTTTAGGCAATTATACTGCAATTATTCAGGTTGTAATTTGATGTTAGCATCTGTGCTGTGTTTTATGTTTATTTTCAACTTCCTAACATGAATTTTGCCTTGAATAAATGCAGTGCACAACACAAATAAAATCTCTACTACAACTATAACAGTAAATAGGCATAATCCACAAACTCAGCATCTCAGGAGTGTTATGTCATCTTTGGCTGTTAAACAAAGTTAATACTCAGTCTGTGTGTGCTCCCTCTGCATGTAATAACAGCCCATTCTTAGCACTTATGTGGCTTTATTGGTAGAATTTTAATGCCAAAATTCCTTATATTATTTCTGATGTTATAATAAAATGGATATGTTTTTATGGCAAATTAAGACAATAGTTTCCAAGTAGCCAAGCCTTATCAGGGTGTTGTTCTTTTCCTGCTTCAGGAAAGCTCCCTGCAGTACATGCTTGGCAGTAAAATTGCAGGGACTTGTGGATAGATTTGAATAAACCCATTTCTATGAAGACCTAAGGAAGAAACAATGAGAAGTTCAAAGGTCTGAGCTCCCTGTTTAATTTTTTTAGTGATTTTCAATTCTTTCTGAGGTTCCCAGTATCTACATTCTATTCAGTTATTTGCCCAGTAGTCATCCTATCCATATTTGATATGGGATAATTAACGCTGGCCTTGGGAAGTGCAGCCCTTTCTACCATCTGCACAATCAATGTTAGAAAGTGTTCTGCTTCCTAGGGATAGCCACGTATTTTCTGAACAGCTCTTGCTTTATTAAAAGGGGTGTTGTGATCAGGAAAAGTGTTAAACTTACAGCCTTCTATTCACAGATGTTCTGTTTGACTTCATTAGATGTGATGCTAACATCTTTCCGGTGAGATGGAGACCACCTGCTCAATTTATGTAAGTTCCAATAATTATCAGTTGCTAAAGACCCATAATTCAGCACATTAAGCAGTGCCAAAGGTAAAAATGAAGTTATGTGTAGTTCCTTATCAGCCTTCCAGTTTTACCTTTTACTGAAATTGTTTTCAACTTTTTAGAATCCTTTGAAAGCAAGCAAAAGTAATAGGTCTTTGTCCTTTCGAGCTGGCATTTTAAGTCTCACAATGAAACCAGCCTGAGATGGCAGTGCTAGTTTCACTACTTGGTGTGATGACTAGAGAATGCACAAGCCATGAGTGATCAGATTTGTAAATAGTTTGTAAACAAGGACATTCTCCAACGTGGCTCGCCAGTAGTAACTGGTGACATTAACATGAATTTACAATAAATACTTACAAAAATAAACCCATTTTTCACTGATCAGTGACATACAAAAGGAACATAGACTCTAAACTCCTCTCTACACAGCAACTTGCATATTTTATTAGCTAGTAGAATGGTATTTTTAAAAACAACTGGTTTTCTTTCATGTCTGGTAAGACCCTTTTCCTTTCTCCTAAGGGAGTTTATACTATGATGAATAAAAGGAGAGAGATAAATGGCATTAAAGCTGTCAACCACAGCTAAACAAGTATGTTTATCAAAAAGACAATTCCTGAAATCTTAAAGGGTATTCTTTTTCACAAGGCAGTTCTAACAAAGGCCAAGAAAACTTTCCTACTGTTAAATTAGTATGTCCATTCAGCATACATGCATACCAAATGGGAATTTATGCTGTGTTAGGCAATAATGCACTTACACAATTTTTAGCTTAATAGAAACAATGATCTTAATAAGCATATTAAATTGGAAGACACTGTCTGATGATGTACATTTTACTTTGCTGCTAACAAACTGAATTACATGCTAAAGGTTTGCTGTCAAATTGAAACCTAGTCAGTCCATAAAAATGATTTAATAACAGGTTCCTGTAGCGCAGTATTTCTGCATTTCCCTTTAACAATTATGGTCTAAAAATCTATTTTTTTTTCTCATCTTATTTATGAAAATGTTTTTCTTTTGAGCATTATGAAAAGTGAAAAGGCGTACAAGTGTGTAGGAGAGGTGGTGAAACCTACCGAATATAATGACCTAAAATCTGGCCATATTAAAGTTAGTAGGAAAACACTAGTGAGCAGGAATTCTCACAAGTGCACTTACATAATAGTATANGTTGGCACAGTTATGGCACCAGGGGCCACAGAAGACCCCAAGTGATTTTCAGACTGTACCTGACTTACATAATAAAGACACCGAAAATAGGCAATAGCATTGTACCTACTATGTGTCTCCCAAACTGAGTAAAATAAGCATTTTCAGAGGGAAGTAAATGTTTTTGAAACAGATGATCAATCTTTGATTATTTTTTTTAAAGTGTTTTATTATCAGTTAAAATTTATTGGCGCAAGTGGGATCATTTACTACAGAGAAGCCTCTGGAAAAAAAATGTTGCTTTTAAACTTTTTTTCCTAAAAGGATTCTCTATGGCTGCATTGCATGGGTGTTCCTTGTATTTAATCATTGTGTTGTGTGACTCCAGCTCTACCTTTCCTACTCTAGGCAAAATATAATCTTGGAACCCAGCTCCATGATTTTGATATGCATATAATTTTACGTAGTTGATGAATCCAGCATGCAATGGTAAACAGCAGGGAGGGGCTCAATGGAAACTCATTTGTTAGTTTTCCCACTTGGAGGCTGTTATTTTTATAAATTACCGATATTGGACACTGTAGGAGTGCCCTTTTTCATATACACTGAAGTACTTCACTGGCCCCAGGAGTCACTAAGACTAGTGGATTTTAATAGTTATAGATCTTAAATGGAGGGTTAGAAATTGTTTCTTTTCATTACAATTACAACAAGGAATTAACCCCAAGGGTATCCACTTAATTTCATAATATATAGACTGGAACGCTAATAATGTGTCTCTTCTAAAATGTAATAAAGAAGCAACTGCCCCTTGGCTCCCTGGGGTAGATTTTGTAAAATGTATTGCAAAAAAATGTAACACAAAGAAGATTTTACGTTCACAAGCTTTGTAATGTCACTGGCTCCAGTACTCAAACTGCTCCAAAGCTCATAGACACCAAATATCAGCACTGGTTTTACAGCAGGAATTTAGAGGCAGCACTTTCGTATCACTTCACTGGTACAAGGGAAAACTAAAACAGTGATGGCAGGCATAGAGGGTAATTTACAATTAAGCACATAAAGAAGTGAAGGAGCAGAGGGAGGAAGAGGGAGTACAGTAGTACAAAGTAATTCAAGGTCCACTTGGACCTTCTTTCTAGCCAAGTTTCCTGTCTTATTTTTATCTTCCATGCCCTATTGCAAAACAAGCCTTGGTCTTAAAATTGGCAGCAAGTGAACTCCAGTATATTTGCTGTTCCATTTGCACTTGAGAGTAGCAAAGTAGCCTCTGACCTCTCAGTCATTATGGATGGTGACTGCGGAACAAATTCCTGGCCAAGATCTTAAATACTGGATCAGGCTGTGGTTTTAAATCTAGGTTAAAGACTTTTCTATTTGCTGATGATTTTAATGGAGTCTGACTAGATATAGCATCCTGGGAAAGCTTTGCAGTAAACACAGAAAAAAAAAAAAATACACTAGCTGTGCCTGTTCTATACTGAAAGAAAAAAAAATGCAGTTAGAAGAAAAATGTTTTGTTTTGGTTTGACTTTTAATTGTAATGCTGCCAGGCATTTCTAACAGAGGTTCTAAGATTACTGCTTCATAGGGAAAATTCATTAGGGAAGAAACCTTTGTCCAATATTTTTTTAATTATGCATGATATGCCCAGAATTCTGTGTGCCTACTTATGTTGCAAATATTCTGTTTGTAGCAGCAAATTTAAATAATTTGCCTGACTAATCACAGTTATGTGCAAATGCTCAATTTATGTGTTTATACCCATCCCCTAAAATTGGATTTGCCCAGAGTTACTTGAGTGAAAATTTTACCTATAAATTTGGCTTTTATACATTCACTGAAGTTCTACTCTCAAATTCTGGGAATACAAAATTATGATCTTTGAACTAACTTTTCTAGATAAACTGATAGTTCTCATTTATTTCATGTAAAATTTTCTATAAAGATGCAGAAACACCTGTCTTCAACATGAGTTACTATGGCTAACTCTCAGAGATATGCCAAGACAAGAGGGAATAGTTGTCTAGAAGCTGCCAAGAAGAAGAATGGAAATGGAAACAGTGAGATACAACTTTGCTCACTGAGACACTGAATGGCAATACATCCAGTAATACATTAGAAGCAGAGGTGGGAATGCTAATGACCACATATGCCTAGGATTTCCACTGTATGGGTCAGGCAGGAGAAGGCATAGCAGTGAGTTTCTGAAAGGCTGGGAGATCAGATCAGAAAGATTACAAAATCACAGAATGATTGAGGTTGGAAGGAATCTCTGGAGGTCCTCAAGTCAGGGCTACCTAGGGCCTTGGCTACCATGGCCCAGGATCATGTTCAGACAGCTTGTAAATATCTCCAAGGATGGAGACTCCACAGTCTCCCTGGGTAGTCTGTGCCAGTGCTCAGGGACCCTCACAGTAAAAAAGTGTTTCCTGATGAAATTCTGTAATGTTCAGACAGCACCTCTCATGTTTCAGTTTCTGCCCATTGCCTCTTGTCCCATCATTGAGCACTTGTGAAAAAAGCTTGGCTCCATCTTTTGTACACCCTGCCTGCAAGTGTTTATCCATACTGATGAGATCCTTCTGGAGGCTTCTCTGGGCTGAACAGTCTCTCTCAGCCTTTCTCATAGGAAAGAAACTCCAGTTCCTTCATCATTTTGTGGCTCTTCTCTCCAGTATGTCCCTGTCTCACTTACACTGGGATGCCCAGAACAGGGTACAGTACTCCTGGTATGGCCTCACCCGTGCTGAATAGAGGGGAAGGTTCACCCCACCTCAACCTGCTGGTAGTGCTTTGCCAAATGCAGGACAGGATACAGTAGCCTTCTTTATTTGTTTAAGAAACAAATAAACCAAAAACCGTCTTCTCTGCAGCTGGTGTTCTCACTCTCAAGTAAAATGAGTTGCTTTCTACTGAGGTACCTTTGTGCAGTTTTAAGCCTTCCCTCACTATTTTTTTCCATTCCTGTTTTCAATAGATAGTCACCTCAAAATTTGTACTGATAAACTCCTTCTAAAATAAAAATGAATTAAAAAAAATAGACTTGGAAAAAATCTCAATTTGTAAGTCTTGCCAGCTGGTTTCACTTAAATTTATTTTACTAGTATGAAATTTGGCATTTATAGGCTTTTTTTTTTTACTTTATTGGTAGTAAATTAAAATGGGTGAAATTATTTACATAAGTTGGATTTTAACATCTTTCATCACCTTCACCTGGTTACAATGTTAATGTTCTTAAATATATCCTGAAGCCAGTTAACATAACGAGAACAACAGCAAGAGTTAAAATGTCAAGGAGGAAGAGGAGAGGCAGACTGGAGGTTCATCGTGTAACCGAGTTAGAAGCCAAAGGCTGAAAGAAACTCAGAAGAGAGAAGTTTCAGGATTAAAGGAAATGCTTGCAGCCATTTCTCCCGCTTGTGAGTAATTACTCTTGTGCAATTGAGTAATAATTGCAATTGAAATCATATGAGTGATTTCAGCACTCAGCGTTATGCACATGGATCATAATCTGGGTTTCAACCAAGGACAAATTAAAAAAAAAAAAGCTATGGATTCATTAAACAACTGTTTTTGTAAATGATAAGTCAGAGTTGTTCCACTAGGCGAAGTCGAGTTGAAATTGTGTGTTAGGAATTAAATTGGAGATCTTAGTGTAAGAGAGTCCATCTTCTTTCTTCACATGAAAGCACTCATGCTAACTTTCTTCCTTTTCTTTCTATTCACAAGTGATCCAAGAGCAAGTCATTTTAAGGGAAATCTCCATTATAGCAAGATAACAAATGTAATGTACTTCACAAACAGTGTTATCTCCTTCAACTGGATACAAACATAGATACTGTAGGTTAGATGCCAATTTGTTTCACACAAATGACATGCTTTAAATCACTCCTACTATATTGCCATGTATCTAGTCATATTGTACCCAGCCTCTGTGACCCTAGAATAGATTCATTTGTAATGTAAGACATGTGTGGTAAAACATACACTATAAAAAATAGAATTACCATACTTGAGAGCTGGAAGTAGAAATCTGAAGCATCAACTATTCCTTTTTCACAGGCATTGTCATTTTTGCCCTTTTTGTGCTGCCTCCATCTAGTGATAGATAAGTATGTGTTGTGTTTTCCAGTAAGAGTGATTTCTGTGATAGGCACCAGTTGTTCTGTAGCCCTTATTCTAAATAATTGTCATTCTTTTAAATAAAATAGGAGTGCACATGCTTTATTACAGCATGAAAATCATTACTTGTCCATTTTTTCCTTTTTTTAAAAAGGCATAAAAATCCATTATAAGTACTAAGGTCATATTTACATAAAAATTGTTTTTGAGGAACTGGCTGTAAATTGTTTTATTTTTTGAAAGAATAACACCGACTGTGCACAGTCCAAAATGTACTGGATCTGTCTGTGTTGTGGAGAGTATGAGACAGCTTTAGACTTCTGCCTGCAGAATGACCAACATACAGATTATGAAAAATAAAACTGATTTGGACTTCTAAGAAAGATAAGGTAGGGAAGAAAGTTTAGAATACTAAATCTGTGTGGTGCTTTTCAACAGGTTAAGTCTTGAAAATGCCTCATCATAAACTCCCATAGAGAGCCCATGTCAGAGTAATAGAATAAAATGTCACAATGTTTGAAGTCAACATGGAGGTAATGCTGAATAAACAGTATTTTTGATGTGGTTTGATACACAAGCTAAAGGAGTGGGGATATAAAAGCATGTTAGGGATGCTGAAATTACCTTCTTCCTAGTGGGGAGCAGAGACTAAGCAAACTGATAGCAGTTAGCTGTTTAGAAGTACTTATTTAAATACTACATCTTTCAAGACACTATTGCCTCACCTTTTTTCTTTTCTCTTTTTGCAATATATGATCAATTCATGGAAACATGGCATCTCCATCATCTATGCATCTAGACAATCATATTTGGGTGATTAGAAGGGAATTGGTTTTGCATTTTCTTATGTAATAGAGTTGAAATTGGTTAAGACCCAGTAAGTTTAATATTAGAAAACATGAGCATGTTCTTTCATAATAACTTGTGGCTGGTATTTCCTGTAGGTCCAGTCTGAAAAGATCGGCTTCAAGGGAATACATGAGAACACGGATTCTGCTAATGGACTTTGTGTTCTTAGGAGAAGAAAAACTTTGGAATCGTCTCAGCTAATGCCTTTGAAAATATCTATTGTCCCTGATCAAAAGTATAGTAGATAAAAGAAGGTTAGAAGTGGATGGAGTCCTACAGGTATGCTCTGGAAATTCTACCATAGGTTGCTTTTATTATGAGCTAAAGAGCACTCAAGACTTGCATTGGATTCAGATAAAAGCCTGGAGTGTGAACATCAGGTAAATGCCTGGTATGTGTGTGTATATATAGAGAGAGACAGAGCACAGCCTTCCAGCAGTATGTGAATGAAGTTGTGTGACCTTCCATATAAACCATTTATCTACCTGCTTGTGCAGATCAAAGCTGAAGCAGAAAGCAAAATCACAGGTAATCAAAGAACTAATCTCCCTTTTCAGCTTTAATTATTGAACTAAGTTGAACCCTTGAATTTCCATGAGTTTGTCTGAAAATTATTTGTCTGAAAACAAGAATGGTACTTAGTCAGCTGTTAGAGTAATGAAAGGAGTTCTGAAGCTGTCACCATCAGAAAACTTAAACTATCTATTAGAAACCACCTCAGAAACGAGGAAAAGTTGTTGGTGAACTAGCCAGACCTCAGAAGCATATCCAGTAAACATCATTGCAAAATGCTTTTTAACCTCCAAGTGAACTGTTGTCTGAACTGACAACTAACTCTGATCTGCTGTACAAGTCTGCCTGCTTCCTACCACTCTAGTGGGGCAAAAACACAGGATGTTTTACAGGGGGGAATTCCACAGTGCCTTTCACTATTTGGAATTCAGTGAGTTCTGGATAAAAAGCAGCATGGGTTCCATTCCTAAACATTAAAGTGATTTCTGGCTTTTTGAGGAAATCCATGGTAATTAGTTTAAGGTATAGTTTGGACCTGGTCCCTGTGACTAGCAAATAACAAAAGTTGTTTAATGCTCTGCCCTTCTGCATTGTGTAGCTCTGTTGTAACCTGTGGTCTAAACCAGTTTCGGAAGATGCCTCATTCCTATCTACTGCAAAGCATTGTGTGTGTAAGTCCAAAGAGGCTGCTGCTTATCTGGAAGATGTGACTGAGGAGGATATTGCAACTAGGGTCTCAAAATGCCCCCAAGGCCTACAAAACAAATGTTTCCAGATGTAGCAGAAGAAAGGGAGACTAGAAAGACTGGTCTAGCCAGGGTTTCTTTGCTGACCAGGTGTGATGACAGGCAGGAAGGAAGATATTAAAGTCTTTTTCAGTTAAGGACAACTTCAAGCAAGTCAATAATTTGTTATCCTTGATGTAGAACACTTTATGCAGCATCTGGTCGATTAGAATCTTAAATCAGACTCTGTTCAGGGAGTTTGTATATCAGGTGTGATAAGTGATACTCAGCAGGTCTGCTGAAAAGGACTGTGGAAATACTTGAAGTGGTCTATTGTTAAGGTTTTTTAAAAGTTTATTTGATTTATGAATCTGAAAAATTCTTCTGTGTCTCCTGGTTATAAATGTCATGAAATGAAAATAATACAGTGCACTATATTGTAACTATTCCTTTAGAAGAATAAAGAAAAAAACCCCAAATAATAGAGTGAACTATATTGTAACTATTCTTTTAGCTGCACCAAGATATCAGTATGGAGGTTTATGTGTTGAGAATGGGAGTAGCTGTTGGGAACTGAGGAAAGTATTTATGTTTTAAAATGGGGCATACTATCTCATTAAGCTCTGACCATTTCAAATGTCTTGTGTTCTTCAGTTAAATCATACTCCTTTTATTAAGAGAATCCAAGTGGGTGCTTCTTGCTTTCACAATATCTCTAAAACATACTGAAGTTCACTTAAGGAAAAAAATTCATTCTGCTTTCATCCCGAAGTACACCTTGCTGAGAGTTGTAAATAGACTGCAGTCTCATTCAAACTTGCAAAGCAGGTTTTGTGCCACTTTTCTCAGTAAAAGGCAATATGAACTTGTATTAATGTCTTTGAGGAGATGTAACTGTCCAAGAGAATGAAGGTACACTGAGATCTACAGTGTAAGTAGGTACAAAATTCATTCTGATTTAAGCAACTTAATTATGACTTATTTTTGATGGAGCCAGTAAAGTTTGTGCAAAAAAAATTCATTTTTATTGTTAGGAGAGAAATGGTTTGATGACAGCCAAGACATTGTCCATGTCTTTCTTACTTGCCTTGAGCAAAGACGGATGAATAGCAGCAGAGACAGCTGTGCTTAGAGACAGAGACTGCGGTGCTCAGCCTCACTTTTTGGCTGCATAAAAACACAGCTTACTGCTTGAAATTTCCAGCCATAGTGCTTCTCTACACTATATCTGTTATAAGGCATACTTTCCCGCCTCAAATAAGCCCTTTTAGTTGAAGAAATTCAGCACAGCACTTATATAATCCATTTCCATATTAGCATTAAGATCCTAGCTAAGACACTTGTGGAATGCCTGGTGTCCATATTGCTGCTTTTATTGTTGAAGAAGACCCAAGAGAAGCTGAAAATAGGCGTAGCTAAACTAATGTCAGTAATAATCCTAAGTCTCCCTAGTTACTTGGGAACAGATGCTAAATCAGGACACTTGAAAGCTGCAGAACTAGTGTGCAGTATATGTGAAAGACAAAAACTAGCACAATCCTGCTTGTTGGATGGGTTTTCAAACCCAAATTCAGATGATAATAGGAAACTGATGGGCCATTTAGTCACTGAGGCTGTTTGAAATGACAAATGTTGTCATGCCTTTGAAATGTCATGATCCTGTATCTCTTCTCAGGATGGTGGAATGGAAGCTGATGCCATGGTACCTGCCACATAGTTTTTATCTTGTCAGAGCAGTCAGCCAGCACTGGGCAAACTGGGTACAGTTCCCTTCCTCATCTTCTGTGGATTTCAGCCCTTCTCTTAACTCAAAACAGTGCGCTGGACACCATGGGTGGTAGAGCTGGGACTGCAATCAGGTTTTAAGTGGCAAAGCTCAGATGTACAATTGCTATAGCTCATGTAGTTGCCTGTACTCTTCTTATTTATTTTTAAATATTTATCAAAAGCAAACAATAGCTAAGTATCTCTTTTCCTCCATCTCATGACTTTGTGAATAGGGAAGTTGGACTTGTGAGCTAAATTCCTCAGAGACTTGCTTTCAGGTTTCATTTGTGATGAATTAGCACTCATGTTCTGTAGGAATTGTTATCTTTTGATTGTATTTATTAGACAGGTCTGGAAGATGAGAAGGTTGGACAATGTTTATCCAGACTAGACTTTGGTGGGGACTTGGCACCTATTTAATTCATAGTTGTTTGGATGTGTGATATATGAACAAATTGCTATGTACAAATAAGTGAAATTAATGCATCAGCTGCAATCTCTTATGTGTTTGTTGCATGTAGAAGGTTGCTTGTATGTGGAAGTGATCTTGCTCATCTTTCACTACTGGAGGAAGTATTGCTGATTAATGTTCAAAAATGTTCAAAATCGTATAAGCATGTTCAAAATCAAAGTCATGCATGAAGTTTATTGTTTGTGTGTTTTGGACTTAGAAGCCATAGAGAAAGAAATTTTCTGGTAGAAAAATCAAATGCATGTAACATACAACTGCTTTCAAGGCTGGAGAGATATTGACTTGGGTAGGTGGATTGCAGTTTTGCGTAAAGAGGTCTGTGGGAGTTTTGCAGTTGTGAGTATGCTGTCAGGAATTGATAATTGGGCAGTTCTGCTAATGAAATTTTTCTGCTTCCAATAACTAAAATACTTAATAGCCTTTAATGCAACAGACAATGTAGATGCCCTTGAATATTTTTGTAGCTGGTTCTGGATATCTACCTCTTACTAATTCCCCACTAAAAACATTTAAATACCTTAAATTATCTGACTATCAGTGAATCAGAATCAGATATGACAGAAGAAGTTACACAGGAAGCATGCTTATGGCAAATAAGCTAATATTTCCATTGTGTCTGAACAGAGGACCAACATCATAACGTTGACTTTGACAGTGAATGTGCTACCTAACCTCTTTTTCTCTGTTTTCAGTATTCTGCAAAATTATGATTATGATGATACCTATTATACACAACTGTTGAAAGAATTAATTCACTAATATTTGGAAAGCACTTTGAGATCCTCTAGCAGAAGGTACTACACAATTGCTAAGTGTTAATTTGTTGTTCTTTATTATCAGATTCAATAGGACATGTAGTATAAATCTTTAAAAAACAAACAAAAGGCTAATCAAGGGTCTCTTATTCATACTGTCAAAGCTGGTAATGACCAAATAGCCTTGTTTGTGGAAGTACAAAAAAAATAACCCATGCTACTTAGTATGTTGAAGCAGCAATTAGGACACATTGTAGGGAGAAGTGGAGCTAGACCAGAAATGAGCCTAATTGCCTTTAATTATCCCTAAACTTTTTCTTTTTGTCTGTCTTGTGATGGCAGAAGAAACCCTGTAGCTCTAAAAGGAGCTAAGGCTTGGTTTTGTTTTCGTCTTTAAAAGAGGGACATAATAGCCACCATGGAAACATGTTCTCAATCAACGACAATAAACTCCTGGCTGCTCTGCTTCTCTTGAAATTGCCTAACTTCATTATTATCAGGGGGATGGAGGAGGGGAAGGGGTTTAATCACTATTTAGCTTTTCTTAGCAAATTAAAATATTAATTACAATACAATTTTATCTTTGCTTAAGCTATTTGTAAGTATTGGTGAATGATAGCTCACTTCATGTTGGAGTAATTTATTCTCAAACTATTCAGACTTACTTTTTCAATTCCTTTTAAAAAATCATTGGGGCATGAAATTCTGTCTTCTGAGAGCAAGAAGAGCTGTCTTTTTTTTTTCTTGGTCCTGAAGATAGCTGTATAATTAAAGGTACATTTTCTAGAAACTAAAATGTGATCACTTCAGCACAGTTAAATTTTATGGGAAGCTGAGCTTTGGAAGGCCAGATACCTCCAGACTAATGGACAGCTGTTTCTCTTCTGTTCATATTTACATGATGCAATGTAATAATCAACTTGGTGGTTTTTTTTTTCAATTCACAGAGTAATGAAAAAGACAAGAGACTTTTTGTAAAGGGAACTATCATAGGAAATCCGTGACCTCTCTAAATCCACCCCTCAAAGCTTAAGTAATGTTAGCCATGTTAGTTTGGTTGATGGAATACAGAAATATGGTGGGATTACGAAAGTGATTTATAAAATGAGCAAAATCAGCACCATTATGGATCTTTTATGAACATCATACAACTTTTCTTGGTGTGTCTATGCCACTTTTAATTTTTCACTGGGAACATTCTGCTCTTATATTTTCCTAGGGAAGAAAATTTGCAGAAAGATAACAAATTAAACAATGTCCCTGCATCAAATTGTGGCTTGGTAAGTTTTTAATTAAAACCTATGCTGGCATAAATCAGTATAGTCCTATTAACTGTAATGAAGCTATGTTAATTTTTTACAGTGAAGACACCAAGACAAAGGGCTCTGGAGTGGAGGATCTTGCTAGGAGACCTTTCTGAAAGCAGCAAAACTATGAAGGCAAAAGCACAGGAAGAGTGGGTGCCCCAGCCCCCCACCAGAGTGGGCAGTGCTGACCTGTATCAAGTGGCATCTCTGATTCAGCATGGGCAGGGTGATGGTGGCCAAACTCCAACGTGTACAAGAGCAGTCCCCAGGGAGTGGGAGCGAGCCGGAGTGTGGTGAACAGAGTGGGCAAACAGGGCAGGGTGTGCAGCAGGTGTGTCCTGCTGTGTGTCCTGATGGCAGGTGTGTCCATCAGGGCAGGGTGTGCAGTAGTTGGCACAGGCAGGGCATGCAGGTCATCCTCTCAGCTCAACAGCCAAACTCAGCTAGTGGTCATCGCCTGCCCAGCTAGAAGAGACCTAGCTATGGTTTACACTCAGCTGAAAGCCATCACCAGATGTGGCAACCCCGACAGAGCTCCCACATAAACATGGTCTCCAGCTGCAGTGAACGCTTGAGACTGTCAGTGGTACCAGAGGGCAGCAAAGACAATATCTGTATGAGGTGTGACCAGGTGGATGATCTGCTCTGCCTGAGGGCAGAGCTGAAAGAGGAAGTGGAAAGGTTATGGAGTACCAGGGAGTGTGAGAGAGAGAGAGTGGTGGAGCCACACCCTACCATCCCTCACACAAACGCAGCAGATGGACACTCCACAGGAAGCAGTGGATCCTCTACCTTCTTCGATCCCATAGCCTCTTCCCACCAGGCAGAAGGAGGGTACATAAAAAATGGGAGTAATAGATACAGGTTCCCCACTTGGGATGGCAGATCTGGCCTTCTTCACCTTCCCAGCCACCCTTACACAATAGGTATGAAGCTCTGCAACCTGAAGGCCAGACAAAAGGCAAGGTACATGAAGGACCATCCAGGGAGTTGCCTAGGGTGAGTCAGCCAACTCCACACATTACAACTGCCTCTGTGAAGAAAAAGAGTGACTGTCGTAGGCGACTCCCTTCTGAGGGGAGCAGGGGACCCAATATACTGACTGGACCCATCCCAGAGGGAAGTCTTCTACCTCCCTGGAACTTGGGTAAGAGACATCTCTAGGAAACTCTGTGGTGTGGTACAGCCCTCTGATTATTGCCCACTGTTGGTTTTTCAGGTTGGCAGCAATGAGGTTGCAGAGAAAACTCCGAAGGTGATCAAAAGGGACTTCAGAGCACTGGGGCTATTGGTTGAAGAAGAACAGGAGCACAGGTAGTGTTTTCCTCAATCCCTTCAGTAGCAGAGATGAATACTGAAAGGAACAGGAGGAAAACCCATGTGATTGATGTGGGGCTCAAAGTCTGGTGCTATGAGTGGAATTTTGGGTTTTGTCAATCATGGGGCAGTTTGTATAGCATCAGGCCTGCTGGTGACAGATGGGGGAAAAGGATTACAGCCCATGAGCTGGGGGGGCTGATTGAGAGGGCTTATAAGTTCAAATGGGCAAGGGGATAAAACCAGGCTCACTAGAGATGAGTGTAGGGGCAACATGCCAGTGTTGGAGGTAAGACCGTTAGCCTAGCTGAAGTGCATCTATACTAATGCATGGAGCATAGGCAACAGACAGCAGGAGCTGGAAGCAATTGCATGTCAGGAAAACTGATAGTTGGCAGCCAGTCATGAGTGGTGTTCCCAAGGCTTAGTTTTAGGGCAAGTCCTCTTTAATGTCTTTATCAATGGTCAAGATGAGCATTAAGTGCATCCTAAGTGAATTTGTACATGACACCAAGTTAGGCAGGAGTGTTGATCTGGACAACAGAGATTAATGGACAGGGATCTGGACAGGTTAGATCTATGGGGTGAGGCTCAAGAAGGCCAAATGCTGGGTCCTGCACTTGGGTCACAGCAACCCCATGCAATGCTACAGGCTTGGGGCAGAGTGGCTGGATTGCTGTCTGGTGGAGAGGTACATGGGGATGCTGGTTAATAGCCTACTGAGCATAAGCCAGCAGTGTGCCCAGGTGACCAAGAAGGCCAATAGCATCCTGGCTTGTATCCAAAACAGTATGACCAGCAGAGCTAGGGAAATGACTGTCCCCTTGTATGCAGCGTTGGTGAGGCTGCAACGTTGGTGAGGCTGCACCTCAAACACTGTGTTCGGTTTTGGGCCCCTCACTACAAGAACGATACTGATATTGATGCCTTAGGCACAAGCGTTAATGAGGAGCAGTTGAGGGAACTGGGATTGTTTAGCCTGGAGGAGTCTCAGGGGAGACCTTGCTCTCTGCAGATCCCCAGAAGAAGATGGGGGTCAGTCTCTTCCCCCAGGTGACTAGTGATAGGACAAAAGGAAATAGCTTCAGGTTGTTCCAGGGAAGGTTCAGGTTGGATATTAGGAAATATGTCCCCACTGAAAGAGTGTTTAGACATTTGAACAGGCTCCTCAGGGAAGTGATGGAGGAGTCATCCCTGGAGATGTTCAAAAAGCATGTAGATGTAGCACTTGTGACAAAGATTAGTGGGCATGGTGGTGTTGGGTCAAGAGTTGGACCTGATGATCTTAGAGGTGTTTTCCAGCCTAAATGATTGTATGATTCTATACCAACTGCAAATATAATTAATTGATCTATTGAAGTAGTTTGTGTAGAATTATATGGAAGGCTGTAGGAAACACATAGCACTATGTCAAACAGATGTAGTCCTACATGCATTGCTGGCATTGCTGTAGGTCACTGAGCAATATCTAGAGAAAACCAAAAGCATATTGCTGTTTTTCACTAAGCAGTGACTTCTGCTTTCTTTATGGTTGTCTCGCTAAGTTTGTGGATGTTGCTGGAAAAAGCAAAGCATGACTACCAGTAGCTGTGAGAGCATTTAGCCTCTATTGAGAGAGCCCTATTAGTCATTGGATATACATCTGCATTCTGAACATGTGAAGGTGTTTAAGCTTAAAAGATATGTAGGCTGATTTAAATAAATCAGATTACCAAAATTAAATATATTGATAAACAGAGCAGAAAAGACAATATGAATCTGGCCTTAAAAGTAATTTTTTTTTTCTTTTACCAGTTAAATTAGCAATTAAAAAAAAAAGTGAAATGAAATTTGCCAGTGGCAGCTTCCATTTTAGTTTAGTTCTAGATTTGACCTCTTTTACCATCATGATCTTTTTCTTTCACCTTGAAGAATTAATACTTTAAAAGCTCAGGGTATATGTGCAGAGAGGGTCAACCAAACCAAACAATATTTTTAATTGTAGCTGTGGGATATTCATCTCAGAAGACATGCCATGGGGGTCAAAGGATTTTCTTTTCTTAATTGCAGATCCTTACACAGTCTTACTCCTAGACATTCCTGCTGACCTACATTATTGATGTGCACTGACTCACTGGTCTTTATTTATTTTGTATGGCACCTCATTCTCCTTACCCATTGCCATGTTTTCTGAGTCTTTTCTAGTTGTTCTCTTTATTGTTGCTATTGTTCTTATGCTACAAATAAAGCTGAGAAAAATGTATTTTGAAGGCTGTACCTCTTATGATAGTGGAGACAAAGGATATGACCATTTCTTATTCCTGCTCTCCTACCTAAGTGCAGACAAAGGTAATATTTGATCACTCCTGCATGCCTGTATATATATACTGCCTCTCACAAGATACAATTTTCTTTTTTTGTGTGTGGGTGCTCTTGCCCTACACATGATAGGAAGAGTTTCTTCCTAGGACTCAGACCATTGTAATGCAACTTTCTAATAAATTTATGACCCAGGAGATGAAGCTGGGATTGTGACCCAATAAAGTCATTATTTGGAGTGGTAGAATGCTTAAATATTGCTGGGTTTGGAGGATTCAAGGATTTGGCCTATCCTGTAGGACATTAAGCCACTTTATCAGTTATTTTCTCTTCTATATTTAAAATGAATTTTCCTTATTGTATACAAATAAGAAACTTTCACCAGATTTTCACCCTGCCAAACTGTTCAGTTTAATTTTTGTCTTCCATATAGCATATCTATGAACAGCAGTATCATCTGGGCTTGCTCTAAGCAATACTCTTCACTATACTTGGTTTGTCACTTTAAAAGAGTTCATTGTGTTATAGCTACTCATAGACCAGATGCTCTTTATCACAGTTGCTTTCTCCTATCATTCAGTATGTATGGCTTTGTAGGGAGATTTACAGAAGTTGTTTAAACACATACAACTTCAGCTATTGCCTTTATAATTGCCTCCCCTCCTAGGTTTCCTGGAATAACTCATGTAAATTCCTTGCTGAACTAGGAAATTAAATCCTTAATAGTGAAATATCTATATTATCTGCTTGAAGATGATGAATTGGTGGTTTTGTGTAGGATTATGTACATCTTGTGTGCAGATGTTTGACCTTTCCTTTAAACATGTGTTACTTATGTATTCAGTGAGGAAGGGGGTTGGCTTTCTAGCAAGAGATTGGATCAGGCGCTTTGAAGGCTTTGTTTATATTTCACTGTGGCAGAATCCATGCAAGAGAGCAAATGATTGCTGTTATTTGCCCCTTTACCTGAGTCGGCACAATTCCCTACAAGCTGAAAGGAATCCAGGAATTAGAAGGCTTTTTGAGGGTAGAATGGAGAGAAGTTAATTGGAGCCATATTAGTACAGCTGCTAGATGTGTAACATTTTATTTGTTCTGTGATCTTTGCTTGCTGTATACCAGGGAGCAGTTGAAGGGAGGAGAGTGTAGTCCTGAAATCAGGCTTAGCAACTAGGCTGCCACAGACTTCAGTTTGGATTAGAAGCCAGAAGCAGCTGTTTTTACAAAAATCCTGTTGATTTCACAGCCTCTGTAGAGCTCTTAGCTCCTCTTACTCTCAAAGGTACACGTTTATCTTTCCGATGATCTTGGCTTTGAAGCAGGGGAGGTTTGTTGTAATGCCCAGGTCAGGAGAAACTTGGTTTCCTAGCTCCTGGTAAGCCTAAAAAGGGCCTGAGCTAGGATACAGTAGTCTGTTCTAAAAATGCAGAAATAAGAAGAAACCAGCAGCTTTTGCTGAAGTCCTGGTGATCGTCTTGGTCTAGTTTGTTGTTGGTTTTTTTTTACCATTTTAAAATGACAATGAGGACTATATTCAGAATCTCCAATTTTGGTATACGAGTGCCTAAAATTATGTACAATTTACTTTGAGTGTAGGAAACATAGGAAAAGATGAGATCTTCCAGACCTAAGTAGTCATCTTACGCTGCCATCAACATTTTACTGCACTCTTCTTTGACAGTTATTTTACTAGGTTGCATCTTTGTTGCTTAAAAACCTGCCATTTGCCCTGATAGTGTGAGGAGAAGTATGCTGAAGATAAAGCAACCTCATAGACTGACTGTGTGAGGTCAGCCACAGTGGGATCTGGTGCCAACCTCTAAATTTAATCAGAGACAATCCCTTGACTTTTACTGGAGTGTACTTTTCTCTCCAGTTTTGGAAAAGCTCATGTCCAGCAGCTACTTCAAAGTAAAATCTGGAAATACACCTCACTCTTGTTCAAGACAAAGAGAAAGGTCTCACAGATTCCTACAGACTTTAACTGAATGCAGTTACAGCAACATTAAAGGACACCAAAACAGTTCTTTAACTTGGCTTGGCTGTGATAACACAGTCTTCAGACTAAATCTCACAAAGTTTGGAGCATCTAAAGAAAGGCTGTGTTAAAATAGCTTAAGGTGTACTTTACGGTAGTCATTTAATTTTTCTTTGCCCTAATATCAAACCTTTCCATGCATAGTAAAGATGAGAAAGACTGAGCATACTTCTTCTGAGTGAATATGTTTATTAATATTCCTCATTATCAATTACTTGCAGTACATGGACAAAAAAAATTAAAAGAAACCCAAACCAACATAATACCCACCACAACAGACAAGATCTATTCCTGTCTATTCTGTGATAACACATCTCTCTGTCTGTTACCAAGCTCAAGCTCAGAACTATTCTCATGTAAAATCATAGTTTGTTTCTTGTGGGAAAATTTTCATGGTGAATAGGTCGTTCTGGCAAACAGTTTTAAAAATCAGTTTACATTTGACAGTGATTTTGACATTGTGAAGTTTTGAAAGCTGTTTTACCCCTTGCCATTCCGTAATCATGTGAACATAATCATAATTGTGTTGCAGTGTGATGCTGTAGAAAGATAACTAAGACAGTGCTTGTATAAGAAACAGTACAGTGTTTGTAGAGTGGTCCTTTGCCAAAGAAAGTAAGTTGTGTTCCTCAGCAGAGTTGCCAAGGCCTTCTGAGTGCCCAGCAGTATGACTGTACAGCTTCCAGCAATTAGCTGTTTAGTTCAGAGGTAGCAATTATTCATGGAAATTCACTGTGCAACATATACTTATCCTGGGAACATCCTCCTCATGGGGCAGTTATGTTAATTGTAGTTTCTTCAGAGTTTGTAATAGTAGAGAAGCTGTGATGGTGCCCTTCAGTATGGAGAATGGAAAATCTTCTAGGATGTAAATGGTTAAACTGAGTGTTCAAGGAAGTCTGACTCAAAACAAAGCTGTGGTGTATGAGAGTGAATGTTTTCCACTAATATAATTTTTCAGAGTTTTAATTTGTGTTTTCAGTGCTACCAACCATGGAAGCTTCTGTTTCAGGCACGAACAAATTGGAAACTGTTACACTCAGCCAAACAACAGCTCAGTACTGAAAGCAGAAGCCCTGACTCTGGAGGCTATTGAGCTGATATCTTAAAGTGTAAAATTATGTTTCTGAAAATGTTAATAAATCACCACCTGTGGTCTCCAAAGGGCAATTTTGTCTTGTATGTTATGCTGTAGTTTTGCTTATATTAATTAGAACTGTCCTCATTTCTGATATTTGCTCTATTTTTTCCTTAACCTCCTTCATTACTCAACAGAGAGCTTGTATTTTATGTGCAAAATAAATGTTAGTCTTGTATGTAGTTTCTGTGCCACTTTTGCTTAGTTATATTCAATATTTCACTTAATGCTATTGAACTGAAGGTAACTTGAAAGCTACCTATACTTACATCAGCTATCAGCATGGGATGAACATCACCTCCTAGGTGATGCTCTGTGTCCTATTGTGATTATAGTGTACCACTGTTATGAAATAATACAGTGTTGAATATAGTCCAACCCATTCTCTTACAGTTGTATTTGACAGTCCATGATTTCTAATTTTTAATAGCCTCAGAAACAATGCTAGGTTCAAGATAGGTTTTCATCTTCCTCACTTATTTGACACTGTCAACAGTGAATGCCAAGTGACCAATAGTCTTGACGTAGGATTTATTTTGCAGCCTAAGGTTGGCTTTAAAATTTGTCAGGTCACATTTTTCCCAACTTTTTCTTTCCTGCACTATAATGGAAAAATTGTAGGATGGAAGAGGAAAATGGACATGAAAACTGAGACTCTCAAGATACCAGCAGAATTAAAGTCCATCTTCTTCTATTTTATTCCTAAATATAGTGAAACGTGACAATAGCACAGATGGCTAATCTTTCTCAGAGGAATTCCACCCCCCTCCTTCATGGTGAAGAAGAAAGCTTGAGACCAACCCTATACTACCAGCACATTCTCTTGGCAACAGAAGAATTATATCCTCAAAAGCAGGCAAACTTAGGAAGATGCATCTTGCAAGAAGAGGAACAATGTCTGTTTTCCTTCCTGGCTGCTCCTGAACTCCAGAAATACAGGCAAGCAAACTCATGGAGGATTATTTTTTCGTCCTCAAACTCTGTAGATGAAAATATTTATTATCAGACTGGAATGATCTATGTCTTTTTTTTTTTTTGAGCAGGAAAATGATAAGATTTTGAGTCAGTCTAAAATAGACATGTTCCATTTTTACTAGGCCTTCAGAAAGTAATCGTTCCTTTTGTACCACTTTTTACACCTTCTCCATTACCCTCATTTAAGTTTCTATTTTTGTGTGTACCAGACTGTTTGCAGATGGCAGTAGTTGAGGATATGGACATTAAAAGAGGCACTGATGTTTTGAGAATAAAGGCTGGGACTTTAAAAGAAATATGAGATGTGTATTTATATGTTGTATTTAGTTTTGACACTGAACTGTAATATGTTTTTAACAATTGCACAGCATTCGTTCAGTATGGTAAGGCATTTGTATGGTAACTGTTTTATGCCTCTAAGAATACATACGTAGTTGAAAGAAAGATGAAGACTCATAATTCACAGTATTTCCAATTTAAACTGCAGAATTAAATGCAAACATAAAAGGATCTTTATTATTATCTCCTTACTTAGTAGAATGGTAACGTATTTGAATATAAAATAGCAAAGGTTGTAATATCTCACTTTTTTTCTACTAAACCTCTTCATAAGGTTGTGTATCTCCAACAGGAAAAGGCAAGAAGTTCTAAGATGAGGTTAAATGAATTAAAGTCTTCTGGAAATTGTAAACTTCACAAGCACTGTTACATATTTTACTAATGCCTTCAGATCAGCAGAAGTGTAAATCCTTAGCTTTGCTTAGAGTTTTGCTATGATTAATATTAAATATTGTGTGATGTTTTAAGGATCATGGCCTCAACTAATAAATATGGAAATGTTCTAAACTTCTCTTTTTGTTTAAAGGAATTAGAACTGTAATGGCAATTGCTCTGTCTCTTAGAATGATCCCCTAAAGTCCCATCTGGGATGCTCTCTGGGCAGATGTCTTCGCTCAGTGTCTGAAATGACACTAGAGATACCATTGTTTAAACACAGAATTATTCTCAGTGTTTGTTGTTTATTGCTTGGCTGCTCCTTGTGTCTTACAGGGGCAGAGAAATCTCAAATGTAATTAGACAGCCCTGGAGATTTGTCCTGTAAGTGCAGATCTAAGTTGTTCCTGAAGCTTAGCAATGGCCTGGTGGAAAGTAGCTGTTTTAAAAAGAACCTGCAACAGATAGCTCTTCCTCAGTTTCCTATTGGGGCTTATGCTGGTCCATCCTGTTTGTGCAAAAGGGCTTTGCCTCAAATCTTTGGATCTAGAACATGTTGCAAGAAACTTGCTTGTCTCTGTTTCTTCAGATGAGTTACTCCAAGGAAGGGAACATGCACAGTTAAATCTCAACAACAGCAGCTCATCTGTATTCATTCTATTTTAAACAGGAATTCCAGAACTCAGACATCATTCAGCAGAGAAATGCTGGTATAGCAAAGAAAGAAAAAGTATGATGCATTAAAATCACTCGCTTCAGTTATTTATTTATTTCATATTTAAATAATCATTAAAAAGCTTTACAAGACTGATGTTACATCGTTGCCTGTCTTCCTAAATCTGAGCCAATTTATTATAATTTCTAATTAATAGTGGCACAATATTGTAGCAGGACTATAATAATTACTCAAGCAGGAATTTGGCCAATGGCTTTTAATTGCTGTAAATATTTTAAAGATATTTAGCTACCTAAAGGCACTTTTAAAACTGTACCTCTTTCATTTTGGCTTTCCACCACCAACTCAGTCAGAGAGATATCTTTTGCAGTCTGTCAGAAGGTCACCAAATTCAGTTTATTTTAGAATAAAGAACTGTTAGACAAAGTTTGCATTATTCTTTGGGTACAGAAATTTAAAAGTTTTCTGGGAAAGGATATGGTTTGTAGTTAGCATTATCAGGAGTGTAGTTGTAACACACTTTAGAAATGAAGGTATTAATTTTGCCACTTCATTTTACAAGTGCTAACCTCAGAAGGGTACATGGATGTTAGTTACATGCAACTGTTGTGAAACCTCTTCTCACAACAACGACTTAACAATTGTTTCTTGGTAGGCCCTTTTCAAAGTTGAACTAGAATTTGGATTCACAAAAGTAAACAGGAGATTTTCAAAATTGCAGCTAATGGACTAATTTTATTAGAAATTTGGCAGGATTGATTTATTCTAAAATGTACCAAATATCTACAGTAAAGATTTCCACCAACTCTTTGTTCTTCACACCACAGAAGGAGGGTCTATTTTGGATCCCTCCCTCAGTTCCATTATGTCTTCATGCTTAAATCTCTCACTGGACAAATACTTGTGCTTATTTTAGTGCAACGTTAAAATTCTCACTCTCCTTAGCCAACACACTCTAATTCATTTTTGGGTTTTTGATTTGGTTTTTTTTGTTGTTGTTGTTTGTTTTGTTATGGGTTTGTTGTTTGTTTGTTTTTCAAATATTTGTTTCTCTTTATTCTTCTGCAATTTTTGTTTATCTCTTGTCATCCTGCTTCCTTTTGGTCAGTTTTTATTTTCCATGTTATGTTCAGTGTGTTCTCTTACCTTTCCTCAGGTAATATTGAAGCCACCATGAATAACCTTGAAGGACAGGCCTCAGAGATTCCTGTCCTTTCCTCAGCTTAATTTTAATGTATCCTGGGAAAAGAATGGTGTCTGTTGGTTTTACTTCTTGTTTTCTCCTGAGTGTAGCAGACCCATTGTAAGAGAAAGTAATGAGCCATGCCCTGTTACTGAGAGCTGCAGAAGTCGGTGTATGAAAATGAACAAACTTGACTCTGTCCTTCACTATGATTTGTGCTATCCTACTCTTTATTGAATTAAATGTGTTAATAAAGGACTTATGTAGCAACTAAGAAGGAGTTGGCTGTCATTTGTCAATTAATTACCCATGAAAACTGACTTTACATGGTGGTGGTAACTGTATCTGTGGTGTTAGGCATATGCTACATCAAAATGCAGTCACCTTGAAAGAATATGGACAAATCAGCTTGTAACCTACAGAGTGTTGTTCTAAGTACTTCAGGATTGAAAATTGTCTCTGAGTGGTCTATGGACAGAATGTGGGATTTTTATTTTTGGTTCAAGTTTTGGCTGATCAAATTGGTTGATCTCTCTTTAATTCTGAAATCAGGGATTTGTCTCTTATCAGATTTTATATGGGTGGATTAAGTTTAATATTTCTTGGGGGAGGGGCAGAGCAGGGCAGCAAGGGTTTGTGGCAGACAGGTGGTGAAAAACCAAGCTCTAAGGGAAGTTAAAATATACATTGGTAAGACTTGTATTGACTTCAACAGCAGATTTCTATTTCACTAGAATGAAGGCCCTGATATAATACTGTTCTCCATGCTAGTCTCTTTTAAAACTAGGCTAATACAAGGTCAGCTGGGGTTGTTTTATTGCAGGGGAGAAAAGGGTCTATACAGCTGCTAGGTTACAGGTGATATTCCATGCTTTGTGTCACTTGTGTTGCATTAGACACTGTTACTGCAGGAGCTCAGAGAGAAAATGGTACAAACCAGGAGTACATTTGTGCCTGGTAACACTTGCATTTGTTCCTGATGGTGGAATGAATGAGAAAACTCGGAAAGAAAGTAGCTATGGTATACAAGTATGACAATCTAGCTTAGAGGTTGTGTAAAATATGCTGATATGCCTTGAAAATCTACTATATTAATGTCATCTAGTCTTCTTGCAATGCTCTAAGACTCCAGACTGTTGGCTCTTTTTGGCAAAGTCACTGACTCAATGAACTCTCCTTGTTAGGAGGACTGAGGCAGATACTGAGATCACTTCGACATTGTGGCTGGTGTGTCAGACAGTGAGTGAAAATGATAGAACATCATTGTTTGTGTTTAAGTTGTCAACATACATTGCCTTTTCCTACAGATAAGGATGTAGTCACTTCCCAGAAAGCTCACAGTCAACGCTTGTAGATCAGATATAACGGGTGCGTAGCAAATAAGAACACAAATAAGTTGAAGCTGTAAGAGCAGTAGGATGACCTAAACCTGTTCAAATAAAAAACAATATGCTTGTTACCTGTAGTTGTCTTTAGATGCAAGAAAAAAAAATACTGATGACACTTCAGTTTCTGTATATAAACTTACCTAATCTTTTAGTAGGCTTTGAGTGAAAAATACAGCAAGTGACTTGAGAAGGCAGTTGACTTTGTTTTTTGTTTAGTTAGATTCATCACAGTGTCTGACATGAATAGGTAAAATGTTTTCATTATCCCCACCCCTCTGAACACCTCTCCAGTAGTAAAAAAAATCCCAGATAGTAATATAATAGTACAAGCCACAATGTATTTGTAGTTTAAAATGATCCTCTCTCCTGCTTTAAACTAAGGCTTAATAAATGAAAAGTAATATGCACCAAATTGCAAAAACTATGCATGGGCATTCATTTCAGAGTCAGAGATATTTGGAAGCAGCTATAAATGTACCAGTTGTGCCAATAACCAAATAATACATTTATTCTAGCTTTATTGTTGGAGCATTTTACACTTCAAGTATATTATATGCTTCTGATCATACACTGTGCACTGTGTGCTCACTAATTATTGCAATCTGACTAGTTGCTAAGGTTGAAAAAGGCAAGTGCTGCAGAAATCTGGAAAAGTGAATTAATTAATACATTTTGTTATGTAAGAGAGCACTGTCAAATTTCCCATTATATGTCAAGTTCAGAGATATGCTAAAATGCTGCCCTTTGGAAAAAATATATGTATTCTTATTATTTCAACTACACTGACAAAGATTCACTTCAGATTTATTCCAGAGTCATATATGTGTTTCATGTCAAAATCTGGGCTGTAAATGGTGCTACCTCTGCACAGTCGAACAGAGGTTAGTAGCCTCTGGAAGCAAATCAACATAAGGAGAGGTGAGGTCAGGGTATGAGTAAAGCTTATGGTGTCTGGAATGTGAAATAAGACATTGTTACCTTTTTTATTTTTTTAATAAGCTGTAGCATGTAAGCTCTCAGGTTGTATGTTATATAAAACTTCAGATTTGGGTCAATAGGTAAAGGAGTCTAGAGTCTCTGTGTTTTGAGACTCATTCCTAAACCAAGCATTCTGGTGGTCATTTCATGTTGAGACCCAGGCAGGGGGTCACTGGCAGTGTGTACTGGACACCCAGTGTTGCTGTAATTGGCTTATTCTTCCTCAAGCTGAGGGATCCATTGTTAAATCCTTTCTAGCTGATTCAAAGCAGGAACTTCAACTCAAGGTGCCCAAAGGGTGACTGCCTAATTTTTCTCTTTTATCTCCATCTTAGTAAGAAGCTTTCAGTGAGACTGGAGGAAGTGAACAACTGCTGCTTTGCTCTGACTACCTTAAGAATACAGGTTTTAAGTCCCTACTGACAGTGAACATGGTTTATTTGTTTTTCAGACAGCTGGACGGAAGCATGAGCTCTTCTAAAGATAAATGGCATGTCAGCAGCCAATTGCAGAAAAGATAAAGGATTCCAAAAGCTGTCAATATTGCAGTCAACTATCCAGAGCTTTTTTAATATCCTTTTATTCTAGCTTCTTTCATCACTTTAGTCTTTGCTAGTCAGAATATAAGTGGCTCAGTTGAATACATTCACAGAAGTATGATACAATAACTTCTGCCCTATTCCAGCATAGAAAGGATTACCTATGTCTTACTTGCCCTTCTACTCTTCTATAAACCAACTCTCTCAGTCAGACTTTCTCATTTCCTATTTTGATCATCATCTTCTTGTCTCCTTTAAGCTGCTGTGAATAAGAACTGAAGATAAAATGTATGTTTCTAGGTAGCATTTTAGAACAGTTGCAGTGCTGGACTAACCCTCTGATTAGACAAGTGGAAAAGCTGTGATGTATGCACTATAATAAATGTCAGAACAAAGAAGAAAAAAAGCCATCCTATCAGAGGAAAGCAATTGCCAGGAAGTAAAAGAAGAACTTGTGTCAAAAAAAAAAAAGGCAAGAGCAGAACAGAAGTTCAAGGGTGACAAAGAAAAGGATCACAGCCCTTTCGGTGAGTAAATACTTCTAGACAGGTATTGATCTAGTGGGGGAAAAACAGTGTTCACTCTCCATTGTGAAACAGCACTTATTGGGAGTGAGGCATGCAGGAACAAGGTTACAAGCAGTGAAGAGAAACAAAGCATTTTTCTATGGCTGGAAAGCATTTTGAAAAATGGAGGCCTTTGTTGTCTTTATTTTTGACATCCAGTACCCAAGTCTAAGAATCAACAAACTGAAATACAAAAAGATCCTCTTAATGATTCAGAAGAGAAATAACAATCTCACTGAAGTCAGAAAAAACTTTTGCCATTTATTGAACTGGGGCCAGGGCTTCACTCCAGGCTCTGCTGCTACAAACAGTAATCTGGTGCTGATGGCAGAACAAAACATGACAGCGCAAAATATGTTGCAAAAACTCTTGTCTTCTGTTCTCTTTTCCTTATGTTGAAGACATTACTGTGGCCCAGTGCTGGGCTTGGAATATTGGTATCTGTTATTTTGTACCAACTGGACTAGTTGGCCTGGATTCCTTTACTCCTAGGATCATTTGGCTAATGGAAGAAGTTGAACATGCATAAATACAAATGTCTAATGCAGCACAAGTGACTTGTTTTCTAAGAAGAAATAATACACTCAATCTTGTCATTCCCCACCCCCTAACTGTTCAATTATTCCTTACCTGTTGAGAGAAAAGTGATTAAGTAGTGAGCATTAAATCTACCAGTGATGCTACAAGAAGGAAAGCATGGATGTGGAACAGCCCTAGTTCTGCGATAAGGTAATAAAGCTGTGGGGTTGAGCAACAAAGAGAAATGGCAGGAAACCAGACAGCAAAACTCACTCTGTTCCCATTAACCAGTGCAGCTCTGGAATAGGCTCAGAGACTTCAGTCAAAATTTGCTCATTTCACATTGGCCTAAATTGAGTCAAAACTTATTTGGGCAGATTCTGCATGCTGTGCTACTCCTGGTCGTAACAGAATGCTTGCTTGTAACTACAGTTAAGCAAGTGTGATAATCTTTCAGTATTTCAGGAAAAATATTCAGGGATAGCTGTATCTGGAGGCCACAGCATTTTTCCTGAAATACTGAAGCCAACCAGATATCTTCACAATCTGTCTCTCAAGTGGAGGGGTTAAAGAACTAAATTTAATTCCTTGTACTGATTTCTTTTCAACCAGATGCTTTCAGTAAGTCTTGCTGCCTCTACCACCAAGGACAAATTTCAGTACACTGAGCAGATTCACAGCTGTTTGAGCCTTTGTTTGTCTGGAGCTACTACTTTTTTTCCTTGTTAAGGATATAATTTATTGCACTTCATCCTAGGGCACATAGCATACAGCAGCATGCTGATCCACCTTTGCACATGGAGATACTTGAAAGCATTCCTTTGTCCCATTTTGGAGGATAACCAAATACTACATATTTGACATGCAGGAATCCTTCCCCTTGCCTGCTTAAGCTTCACCACCACTCAGGAGAAGTACAGCTCTTCTGTAAGCAGGTGGTACTGGAGTTTGAAGACATGTAGATTTGCTAAGCTGAATGCAACTTTGCACCATCCATGGAGCTCATAAGTTAATTTTTTAAAGCTCCTTTTCATTTCAGTATTTGCTAATGGATGCTTTCTTAACCCTGCTCCTTGATGGTGTTGCTGACTCTTACACTGGCTGCTATGCTGACCATTTCAAGAGCAGCCTGTCTGTAGCTTTGTGGTGAATAGAGACCTTGAAAGCTATTCTATTCCTGATGTATTTAACCAGAAAAATGTGAAATTTTTTTTTTTATATCACAAAATGAAAATGATTTCATTTTTATTGGAAAGAAAAGTTTGTCTAAATAAGTTAGCAAGCTTATAGAACCTCACTAATTGCAACCAGTTGCTGGAAAACTTCTTTCAAATTACTGAAATTTGTAAATCAGTGTGTAAAGAAGCTAACCAAACAAGGCTAGTGGTATTTGAACAGTTTTCCAGATCCTCATTCTTCTTCTCCAAAGAAACATATTTAATGGTTCCTTTTCCTGACAAATGTAAATCAAATATTAACTGATTACCTTTCAATGTAATCATCATATTCTAGGGAAGGGGTGGAGGAGCAGACAGAAAGAAGAGTTGTTTGTTTTTATCAGGGAAACCAAGAGCTTTTCTGTGTGTATGTTTAACGATTGAATCAGTCTACTTTAGCACACAATTGCTTAGATAGAGAATTAGTCAAGAAACAATACTGCCTTGGGAAAATCTATAGTCATAAAAAAGAAATCTGGATGGGCTGAATAACCTTTTCAGGCAGATATTTATCTTCAAACAAAGCTATTTTTTTGTAAAGTTTCTGTTCTTTAGAAAATGTATTATTGGATGGTTAAAAAATAATCAGATTGTTAGTGTTTAGAGTCTGGAGTTCAGGGTGGCAGAGAAATAAAGCACTAATGGATAGTATTCTCAGATGTGTAGCTGGGAAGATGGTTAGGTTTTAAGTATAAAGTCAAAGTAGCAATATGAGCTGAATCTATGCATCTGTACTCCAGTGACAACTGTTACCATTACCAATATGAACAGATATCAGGTTCTAATTAAAGTTACAAGCCAGAGGGACTAGGCATTAAGAAAGAAAAGAATAATTCCGTGAATAACTTGCACTTGATTTATGAGTTCACCAAAAGGTCTAAAAATTAGTATCTGAAATTACTTTAAATACAGCATCTATCAAACCACAGAACAATAATCAAGTCGACCTAATTAGAACACTTATAACTATAAGCAGCATGTAGCATGTTCTTATCTTGACGTGAGGAGACCAAGTAGTCCCTTAAGTGCCAGTTAATTTACAATAAACTTTTGCTGAGACCTGGAAGAAACTCCTTTCAGCAGCTACCTGCTTAGTTTAGATGCCAGACTACTCAGAATGTAGCTTCTTGTACTCTGCATCTGCATTAAGAGCAGCTTCTGTGTGCACAATATGAGTTGGATCTGGAAAGGTACTCAGCAAATCACACAGCACTTTGTAGGAGCAGTTTTGTCCATAAATGTAGGTTAGCCTTCTTTATGTAGAGGTGTCACTTCTACTTACACTTCTGCTTGCTTACTCTTAGTATTCATTCAGGCCAGCAATCCTTTAAATATGAGACAAATATTGTTTCTGCAGATATAGAACTTTTAGGAGTGGACATAGACTAGATTCCTTACATCATGCTGAGGAGTACAATCGTGTGCATCCTGAATAGGAACCAGCATCACTGAATAGGTAACAGTTGCCTTGCAGGTACTGTTCTCAGGGAAGGCTGTATTCAAATGTCTAACCAGCTCTCCATCATTAGGTGTATTGAGTGTTGGGGTTTTTATTTCATTTTCAGTGTTTTGGGGAGTGGTAGAGTTTTGGCTCATTGAAATAAGGTGTTTTGATTAAATTTAGTTTTGAAAATGTGCTTTGAAAATCTCAAGACATACTTGGAATGTGTCCTAGTTTGGGTTAGAACAGAACTAATTCTATTCAGTGACTTTACATTTTGGCTAAAGTTCCTTTAAGTCACTGCTAAATGTGGTGTACCACATTGAAGGGGGAAAAGATGTGAAGTGAAAGGCCACACCTGCAGAGGGGACCAGACAGGTCAAGTGACCCTAAACTGACCAACAATGTATTCCATTCCATATACATCATATTCAGTACAAAACTGAGGGTCAGTTCCTGAACTACCCACACAGCAATTGGTGCTCACTACAATCACATCCCATACAAAGCTTGGGCCTCGGGGTCTTTTAATTGAAGTCGAAGACCCAAGCTAGGCAGGTGAATTTTTGAGTTATTTAGCACCTAATTAACAGCACATACTAAAAGGAGAGGTGTGGGCTTCTATCTTTTCTCCTCAAGGCTGAGCACCTGAGTCATCTGGGGTGGTGGACTGATAACTCTTCTTGTAAAGATCAGAAGCCCAGCTCTGCAGCTACAGGACTCTGTCCATTCTGCCTTCTATCCCAGTCCAGGAGTTCCAGGATCCAGCCCCGTGAGTCTGATTCCCATATCCTGCTGAGTCCTTCTGCCACAGTATCAGTGATGATGGTAATGTAGTTGCTATCAAGGGCCAGGGGGGTTGTATATATTTCATTTTTATATTTATTGTTTTCGTTAAAGTACTTTTGGTTTTCTTTTTCAGTCCACAAATGTCTCTCTCTTTCTTGTTCCCTTTCCTCTCAGGATGGGGGGAGAGAGAGAGTAATAGAGATCATCTGTCAGTGGATTAGTGGTCTGCCCAGCCCTAAACCTTGACAGAATGATTAATTACTAAACTGGTTTTGTAAGCACATTGTGATCAGGCAGTGCTAGGCTACATGAATGAACAAGTTTGGAGAGTTAGAAATATTTCACTAAACTCAAGTATTTTGTCAAATTCCCCAGACAGATAGATGGACACCAGTGAGATTTTCTGTCTTGCCCTGAAGGGGCAGCAACTAGTGGTGCTGGAAAAGAGAAAAATGAGAAAGGTCAAAATTAATTCTGTACCTCATTTGATTCATATAATCCTTTCATTTTCTTCTCCATCTATCTGCATTCCCCTTCCCTCCATAGCTTTTGAAAAAAAAAAAAAAAGCCCAGGCTCAGGCTCTTCCAACAGCTTCTAATGTGCTTGGAAACCTTCACTGTTTCATATAAACATGGATATGTTTGTGCTTTATCATGGAGAGAATCCTGGCACCAGCCATTTCAAATATTGTTGATGCTCTCCTCAGGAAGGTTCTTAGCAATAGCTTCATATTAAGCTACTGCTGCCCGAGAGAAATAGAGAGCTGAGTGCCCAGGTCAACTTTTGCAGAAGTAGCATGACTGTAACTCAGCACAGATACTAAAAGAAGTAAGTTGCTGTGAGCAGGTCTTCAGTAGCACACTAAGGGGCTATCTACTGCAGCCAGCCCAATTTTGACTTTCTTAGCTAGAAGCTGCATGTGGGAAATGGAGGGTCCTGAGTTGGCCTAAGTGTTGTTATGCTTACCTTTGGCTGGAGAGTGTTTACATACCACCCTGCAGGCCACGTAGCAGGGCTGGTACCATGAGCATGGTGCTGCATGGCCTTTCAGCAGCTTCACACAGCCACTTGTCTGTGATGTGTGTTATGTCAAAATCTGTGGACTTTTTGGATCTGCATTGGCAGGACCCCTTCAAACAAAGAGTAAATCTGTTGTGGTCAGAGACTTCATGTGGCACTGAGTGGCATGGTTTAGATGTTGTGGTGTTACAGGGCCATAGGCTGGACTTGATGATCCTGGGGGTCTTTTCCAGCCTTGGTGATTCTGTGAAAATAAAGAGCTGGGAGAAATTTCACAGCCTGCTTTCCATAGCAAAGGGACACAGAGATTTGGAAAGATTTGTGAATGCAGCTCTTGCTGCAATGAGCTAGCTGAAGTACAGGGAGATCAGTGGGTGCTGCAGAGCTTTCACAGTGGCATTTGCACTGCGAACTTAGACTCAGAGGGCTTATCTCTTATTTCCAGACAAATTGTAATTATTGTCAGGACAGTAGCTTCAGCAGGGAAGGGAAGGAGCCCCTTGATAACCTAATTTCTGGATTATGGTATTCAGAGGCTGTTCTGGTACACCTGACAAGGCAGTGACACACCCTCAGCTGTCTCACTTGCTTTGGCTCACCTCTGCAGTGATGATGTGGCTGCATGTGCGCAGTAACAAAACTTGGGATGACAAAATGCTTTTAGTGACAGAAATGTGTGTACAAGGTTAGAATTAATCCCCCCCATGAAGTATAATGCCTGTTGTACCTGTGGGCGATATGCCTTGGGATTTCGGTGCCTAAATTCCACCCTAGTTTCACTTTGAACAGTTAAGTGCTTTTTGGGTCTGACATCTAGCAGCTCCACGTTTAGGCACATAGCAGTTAGATCTTTTTCAGCAACGTTTCCTCTGAACTAAGGGCAAGAAAATTGTGCCTCTCTGACTTGAGTCAATTATGCAGTTGCTGAGACTAGAGGTTGCTGTAATTTATTTGGATTTTAAAAAGGGGGAAAAATCCTGGTGAAAATATCCCTAGCAAGAAGCCATTAAAGCAAACTAGTAGTGAGAAAGTGAGAGCTAAAGTAGTTGTGCATTAGAAACTAAGTAGAGCAGGACTAACTAGTCAATTTTTTTAATTTATTTTTTTTTATCATGGCAAAAGGCTAATGGTGTAATTCCTCAACACTGTATTCAAACTGGTGCTATCTGAAAGGTGGCACTGTTTGCTGTCAAGAATTCAGTTAATCAGAACTGGGAAAGATTGTGAATCATCCGGGTTAACAAAGTGTATAAATGGGCAGTGCGATGCAAATGAAATGCAATGCTGATCCATACAAGGTTGGGCCCACATTCAGGAGAATAATTTGAAGTACTTGTAGGCTTTGCAGGGTTCTAAATTAACTATAACTATTTAGTTACTTGTTATGATCAGTTTAGTGGAAAAAAAATATTTTGTGAAAGGATACTATGAAAACAAAAAATGGACAAAAAAAGGCACAGAATAGAAAATACTATTCCATCCTTAGGTCAACAATAACAATTCACTCGTAATTTTGTTCTTCCCTGTTTCTTAAAGCATTCTGAATCTGAGGACTGGCAATTAAATGATTAGAGGAATGGAGGAGGCTGAAAACAAGGGTTTGTTTATAAAGGAGTCAACTAATAGGAGACAGAAGAAGCATTTAAAAAAATAAGTGGTATAAAGAATGGGATAGAAAGTGGGCTTTCTGTTTAGCCTGATAATGAAAAAAAAAGGCTGTAAAGTGGTGTATTTAAAGTGAATGAAAATGAGCTATTTTCATGAAAACCTTCTTAACCTTTGGGATTCTTTCCCTTAAATGATCATGAAGGCCCAAAGTTCAGCAGCATTATGCTATTTTAGAGCAATTGTTGAGCTACGAGAGGACTGGAACAATTATTCCATGAAGCTATTCAGTGCTGCTTATTCAGAGATCCTGCTTCTCCATCAGAAAAGCCTGTGCAGATACTAACCTGCTGCTTCCTATTTGTGAATTGAGACTTTTTAATGTGCATAGATGGTTTTCTTTTGCTCAGCTTTGCTGTCCTAAGCTTTGAAATGGTTGGCAGTGCAGATTTGACACCGTGCTAGGGCTGCTACTCCAGTACACAGGAGGTGTGTACCCAAGGAGGAAATGGTTAAGAATTACAAAAACTTAGCTATAGAAGAATTTTCTTGAGAAAACTAGCTATTCTGAATGTTATTTCTGCAGCTGTGACTTCGTCTGTCTGGGATCCTAGACTGATGACTTCAGCAGCTGGTGCATTATATGGAGTAGTCCTTTAAAATCTCCTTGGTGCTAAGCTGAGGTTTGCGTCATTTTCAGTAGCATTTATAACCATTCAGGCTGCACCATGGAGTGATCTGTTTCACATGCCAAGAACTTTGATGGGGAGCCATTGAGATTCATGATGACATAATACAGTAAGAAAAGATATTAATGCTCTTAGGCATGAATTAGTGAAATACCATTGAGAATTTATCCTCCATGAATAAAAGGATTTGGAAGTTGTCTTTCTAAAAAAACACATAAAGGCGTTTACTGAAAAAAAACAAAACCAACCACAACCCAAACATTCTTTTGAAACAGATAGGGTCCTAATGAACCTTTACTCCATTTTTTTTTTGTCTGAGCTGAATGAGCTGGATCCATTAACTGAATTGCTACTAATTTACAAAGTGTTTATATAAATTAGAGGCATGGATCTCTTGCCTCCAGGGCTGTGGTGGTGCTAGATTTTATCCCCAACTCAGTGCAAAGCTGGATTCCAACCTCTGGTGTAGTTGAGACCAAACATGCCAGTGGCATCCATAAATCTGGGGTCCTTATTTGGCAGTGCAGTCATACAAGAAGAGCCTTGTTTTACTGGAATGGTAGCAATGCTTTTCATAACTGTGGAAGGTGACTGTCATGAGCTATTTAAAAAAACCCTAAGGTATGCTTTACTATGACCTCCCTGGCACAAGTGTCTTTGCAGGACTACAATTGAGGTCAAACTGAAGTATTGCTGTGTCCCATCATTTTTCATTCTGCATTGTCCCCTAGAATTAGCGAGTTAAAACTCCAGTGAACGTGTCATATATATATATATCTATGTATGTAAATATAAAATTGTCTACCTGTAGCTTCTCTTGATTTAAAAAATAATTTTATTCAGGGATAAAACTTTACACTAACACATGTTGTCATTTAATCAAGTCTAGAAGACAACTTTTGTTAATTTTGAGGCAAAGAGGGATAACAACAGTACACAGGGACTGTTTACTTCTTTTGTTGTTCTGTTAATGTCTGTTCTGAGTAGTTCAGAAAAAAAAAATTCCTTAAAAATTAGGACATAAAATGACACATATTTTATCCATAACTTCTGTCAATTAGAAACACCTTTTATTGCCTACATAAGTGAATATATGTAAACTTTATTAGTAATTTCATTTCAAATTTAAAATAAGCAAGGTGTATTATAGAATTCACAGATAAAGGTTAATTTTAACTATAAAGGTATTACCAGTGTTGCATTTCTTCATGTTATGGTTCACTTATGTAGAATTGAGATGTATTTTATATTAAACAATGCATAGCACCATTATACAACAGTTCACTAAATGCACATCCCATTTAATCTTTTGTAGGAATTAATGTAACTGGACTGAAGTTACAAGGAAGAATTGAACTGAGCCAGTAGGGTTAACACTGATACTAACAGATTACTGGCCATAAGAAAATTACAGGTCTTCTGAAAGACAGTGCCTAAAATAGCAGCATATTGTTGGCACCTTCACAGGAACTGGTAAACTGATGACCCTGAAGAAACACTTGTTTCCATTCATTCTGCTGTCATTATTTTGCTATTCTCGAACTCTTCCTCTGAATTCTTCTGTCCTTCTGATCCCAAGACAAGATGGCAGGAACGTGAGAACTTAAAAGAAATGACAGTAAGCTGTGGGCTATATAATTATACTGTAACCTACTACACTGAGAAGTTACAACAACAGAAATTTGGCAAGGTATCAGCTGCTAGCTGCTAGCTAAACACAGGACACTCACTGGCATAACATTAAAAAAAACCCCCAGGCTCACTAAAAAGCAACATCTACATTACAAAGAAGCTAACAAAAGAATTCCCTTATGATACTTAGGTTCAGCTGGTTCATCTTAGGTTCATCAGCTACATTTTCTTGATTTATGAATACTTGTTACATTTGAAATTGAATATATATTTAAGATCACAATGCTACAAACCTTGTCCAGCATGTAGTTTCGCCACCTTTAGTTAGACACAAAGGAGTACCTGCTAAAACTAGGGTTGAAGATTCTGCTGGAAGTTGGTAATGTTATTAGGTCAGGTATACTGTAAATACTTGAGCACCACAATTTCTAAAGCCCTGACAGGATTTCTTAGGTAGAAGGCAGCAAGTATGTTTTTAAGTTGTCAGACCAAGGGAATAAGTTTTGCTCCAAGGAGTCTGCTCGATACCCTGAATCAGAACATTCTTATTTCACAGAGACTTCAGATCTTTCAAGTAGCTCTACTAAACAGAAGTAAAGTTTCTGATTAATTTTTAAATGTTTCAGTACCTCTACTGCAAACATAGTAACTTTTTAAGTGTAAAGGAACATACTAGCAAGAGTTACCAGTAGGGTGGATGGAGAAGATGCTTTTTTCTTCAAGAACGATTGCTACAGTATCACAGTCCTGATTGCTTACAGATGTATTGAGGTTACATGAACCCCATGGTTCCATCTCAACCTGAACTTTATTTTTGAGTTTGAATTGTCTCAACAGCAGGAAATCTGCCCAAAATATTCTTCTGAAGTCCAAACTTTTTCAAAATGCAGTGATTTATTTTCCTAATAGACTTCATATATTCCAATGCATTAGAAAGTAACAGAATTGATACAGCTGTCAAGTGAGTTTTTGCTGTTATCATATCTATAGTTACAGTGGCCACACATGAAACTATGGCCTGTGTGATGGCAAGGCATTACTTTTGGAGTTATTTGGAAGCAAATGAAGTCCTTGGTGCAATCTTTGAGAGGTCCTCACTGAGAGGGACAAAAGGGGCTTCCAATTCGGCCACTGATTTATATACATCTTGGGCATTAGCTGCCTTCTGCAGTTCTCTAGTCTGATAAAAATAGGGACAGTCATGCTTATTAATCTAACTCAAAACAATGCCGTGATGGATTAATTATTTAGGTAGTACTTGGAGTCCTATCCAGATGCTGATTATTTATGTTTTGCCCACTGCAACAATGTATCTTCATCACTAATAACTGCTAATTACTGTTGCCGAGAACATAGTAGTGTTTACAACCTTATTTTTAATGTCAGTACAGATGCCTACTTAAAAAGTTATGTAAATGTATGAAATTACAGTACATTTTGCTAACGACCCTTTCCTAATGACTTTTCCTAGTGCTATGTCTGAGTTTGATCCTATTCCACTGTACTCTGTTCTGTAGAGCTATACAGACAGTTTCTATTGTATTCTCGACACTTAAATCATGAAATGTAAAGAAGCAATTCTAAGGGGGATACAGCTGGGTCAAAGGACTGCTGATGCCAATTATGCTTTGTACATAATAATGCACATTTTACCTATTTGGAAAA
The DNA here is from genome assembly GCA_013396975.1 of Bucco capensis. NCBI lineage: Eukaryota > Metazoa > Chordata > Aves > Piciformes > Bucconidae > Bucco > Bucco capensis. The sequence goes on along the minus strand of VWZO01013820.1, from coordinate 226,044 downwards.
AAAATTCACATTTATTTACTGTCAAACAGGTGTTAAACTTTACACTGGGTATTAGTGATGGGCTCATTATTAACAGGTTTACACAAAGGGATGAAAAAAGCAGAATTTTCTTGAAACAATTTACATTTCATTAGATTTTTATCATAAAATAAATTAATTACTAAATGTAGGCAGAAGGAATATGGAAGAGTAATAGTTATGTTTTATTTTCTTTTAAAGGACAGGCACCTTTTATTCACGAGAAAGCTTGTGAGAAGTGTCCAGTGTCCCCTCTACCCCTTACCACCCAACCCTGATTAAAGAATGAACAGGGAATTGAGTTACAATCTTTGTTAGCTATACCAAATTTGTGCAAGGCTTGGCATAATTGGCTTTTAAAACAATTTTCTTTCCAAATTATGTTTTTTGGCAATAAAAATTCAAAACATAAGAATAAAAACTAACTTGTCAAAGCAGAACACTGTTTACAGTGAAAAATAAGTGAAAACGGGTAGAACTTGGATTTTAAACATACTACTGTACTATGAACAGTGTAAGAAAACCAGCTTATAACATATGTGCAACCAAGAGCTTTTCACAATATTTTCTTCAAACTCTTTAAAATTATTTTTTAATGACAATTATATTTCAGTTGGACACAAATGTATTTATTTTACCCTAGCAATAGAACAAAATATAATTTCTTTAGCCATTTTTTCATGAGAACGGTTCATTGTACAGTTGAGGAAATATATGAAATAAGGCCTGTGGCTTGATTGCTAGTGGTTAGACATGTATTCAATCTTTGCCCTAATGGAAAAGATTTGCAGTGAACTGCAAACTGATGCAGAATATCTCTCCTGCTTTTGCAAGTCTTGTCAGGAATAGTAAGGTAAAGTAAATTTGTCCCACAGGATTTTAGAGCCTACGTCTTGTATATAATACAATGTAGGCCTAGGAAAAAAACATGGTGCAGCCATATTTACAAATTTAGTTCACAAACTGCTGCAGTAAAATGGCTGGAAACTGTTTATTTCTCTCTNTTTTTTTTTTTTTTTTTTTTTTTTTTTTCACGATTTTGTTAAATTCAGCAGCAGAAGATATCTTAAAATACCTTGTTGGTATTTCTTTTCTTTGTAACAAATAATTCATTTTAGTATACTCTGTGTATATACAAAGTTTTTGTTTTATAAAAATTCACAGAACTGCGAGGTCCAGTCATCCCCGTTACTGGAGAACCACAGGGTCAACAGAACTGTCTCTTCAAGCAGGTATGAGGGAGCCTGCACAGGGCCAATTAAGTCTTTTTAATACTTGTACGTGGCCTTTAATATTTCTTTGCTACTCTATTAAAGGCTTGTCACTAGTTGCATTTGTCCTTCTCTAACATCTCCTTCTGGAATACATCCTTCCTTGTTAATGGGAATTATATAGCCGTCGCTATTACCCCTGCTGATTTGATAGTACATCTGAAGCTGATGGCCAGCTCCTAGGTTTGGCATGCTCTTGTAGTAAATGTCCTCATTTTCACTCCTTCTGGAGGGGGAGAGTTCTTCTTCAACATCGGGGCTGCTCTCTGGATATGGAGAGTCTCTGAGATTGGGCATGCTCGTGTAAAGAGAGTCTCTGTTGGGGGACTGGAGGTGGTCATCAGCCTCGGCTGTCAGCTGTGAGACGTAGCTGTCGGTTCCTTCGGTTTTCACTTTCTTCTGGGGCTGGTACAGAAGGGAGTGAGTCCGCTGAGGAATGAGTGGGGCCTCAAGCTCTTTGTGCTGGAGCTCCAGCCCTGGGGTGTCACTGTGCATCAAAGATGAGGCATCCGCCACGATGGCGTCATCTTCGCTACTGCTCCCACCTATCACAGCTTTGGCTGGTAGCGTGCGCTCCAGGTTGTGATTCTTGCTGCTGCCCCGCAGGTTGTTGTGCACTAACTCTGAAATGATCATTTTCTCAAAAGCAGTATCATTCAGGCTTAGTCCACAGTCTACAACTTGCACACTGTCGTTATAGTCTCCATTGCGCAATGAGTAGCTGTTGTTAAAATTACCATTTAGCGGTAGAGTATCCATGGCACTTGTATCCCTGGCATTGTTCAGTGAATGTCCTGAAATGGAAAAGGACAAGTCTGGTTATTGCCTTATGTGCTTTTTATTACTTAATTTTTATTTTTTTTTTAACAATATTCTTTAATGTAGTTCAGGACAAAGTTGGGCTTGGAAGTAAGACTTAGGAAAAGTTAGGTTATTGAACATTCCCAAATGTAAACAGTTGCACACCTTATAGGAAAGATGCATTTATAAAATCATTAATGTGTATTTCCTGTGGGGAATAGCGGCATTTTAATTTCTTAATTTAGGTCAGTTCTGTGACTCTTCCAGAAGGAACTGTTCACTCCATGCCCTTGCATATGTAATGCAAAGCAATTTGTTTGGAAACATCTATGTTTTGAAGTAACCACCATGATTTAGAAAAAGAAAATTAACAGAATTTGTCCTAAACAACACTAAATCAAAAAGGAATTAGATTACAGACGTAACTGAAGGTAAATGTACAACATAAACCCACGTAACTGGCAAGCAACTACTTTAACAACATTTCTAACATTTTCTCCTTTTTATTTTTTCCTTGAGATGAAGTAAAGAAAAGAATGAAAAAAAATGGATAAATACAAAGAACTTATGTTAAACAAGGACAGCCATCTTTCACACTACAGGGACCAGGGCCCACAAGCACCATCCAACAACACGATAGACAGCAGGTGGAATGACTCACTTTGGACAACTCACATCATGTCTGTCTGCTCAGGCTATCTGGCCTAAGAGTAGCTGATATATAAAAGAAAGTAAAATGATTTATTGTAACATGATGAAGAATTACTGAGCTTCTCAGCAACTTAGTCAGAGCAAGGGTTCAGCAAATTAGATTACTAAGCAATAACAGCTTTTTCTTTTCCCACTTAATGTAATTTTTTTGCACTAATATTCTGTCTGCCAACAATGGCCCCAGGCTTCTAAAGGTCAAAGTTTGCCTGCAGTCTGCATCAGTCACAGTGACAGCACTGAATGAACCAGAATAGTTAATTAAGAGTTAGGCCCACAGTTACCATGGGCATGGAAGTCAAATGCAGAAATGTTAGGAATTTCTGTAAGTATGGGTCACAGAAATTAAACCAAAGAATAAATATTAGTTGTGGAATGGGAAGAGGAAATCAGCCATGGCTGATATCTCATAGCTGCTGGAGGAATGACAGATTGGGGAAGTCTGCTGGAAACATGAAAAGAAGTTCAACAGGGGGAAAAATGAAGTCTTAGGATGATTAAGGTCTTTATGTTTTGGGTTTTTTTTTTGTTTGGGTTTTTGGGGGGTTGGTTTTTTGGGTTTTTTTTTGGTAACACAATAAAGAAATTTTTTTTCCTAGAGACACAAAGACATGTAAACTATGACAGCACAGTACTTCCCAAGCAAAGGAAAAAGAAAAAAAAAAAACAAACTTTGAAAGAAATGAAACAGTCTGAACCATGGAAAGTCAGATGGTTAGAGCATTCCTAGAAAAATCACTTTATCTACAGATATGTCTGGAAGTAAAGAAAGAATGGAGTGACTTTACTGAAAAGAGACTGACCACTGTGAGGCTGCTGCATTATATGCAAGGCTTGGAGGAGTATAAGAAAAAAAGATGGTTTTGGAAAAGATTATACTTTTTCCTGTGGTGTTTTGCCCCCTTTTTTTTTTCATAATTAAATCTGCAGCTTATCCTAGAAAATTCAATCATCTCTGGAAATACTGTTTTAAATTAAAAAGTAATTGCACTTTCTCATGAAAAGATTTTTGTCTTCAACTGTAAAAAAAGAGTAATAATTTCCAAATAAATTCTGAGTAATTTGCTAATAATTTTTTTTATTTGTGTTATCGTTAACTCCTCTCCATGTGTACTGATTTAAAGAGTCATGAGGATTGTTTGAAGGGTCTCCTTAAGCCTTGATTAAACAACTTTGTAGTTCTGCAATTTCATATATGTTCCAAGATTTTTCTTGCAATGGATTTAGCTGTGCAGAACATATGGCATTTATAAAAGTAGACAACACATGGACCACATGCTGGCATTCATTTCCCTCATGAAAGTGATTTAATTCTATAATTTTAATTCTCTTTTCTTCTGCTGAACAGATACCAAAATATATCTGATAATCCAAAATGAGTTTTCTATGATACACTGCAGAGTTAAGGATGCTAGAATATAGTCAAATTGGTTTGATGAAGCAAATTTTGTTGCCCATGATCAGGTAATTCATTTGAAATCTTTCCATAGCCTGTAGCAAGATTACTGTGGGAATGTAAAAATATAAGTAAATTGTTAAGCTTTTCTGCTTGACACTGCTTTGGTTTTAAACAGCAAATTATTTCAGCATTGCATAACTTCTGTTACCAATAGGGTTTGCTACAGACCTCATGTTGTTTCCCAAAAAGCAGTATGCAAGTACTTTTTGAATGTGGAAACATTTCATTTGCAAATTGTGAACCACTTGCCTGCTGAGTCTACTTCATGACCACTAGTTATGTTTTAATTGTGCCCATTAAAAATCATGCTGAAAAAATTTACATTTGATAGGCAAAGTTAAGTTTTACTCCCATACTTGTCTCTCTGTAGGTTGCTAGAGGAAAGCATAAGGAAAGTAAGAAAACAAGAGAATGAAAATAGAAACTACAGTTCAGGTAAAAAGGAAACTTGATACAAAAACTGGAAACAAGTTTTTAAGAGCTCTTTATCAAAAATTTATGGTTCCAGTTGTACTAAAGTGATCTTATGACTCATCAAACAGTAACTGCTAGGTATTTACTGATGAATTGCACCATAGTTAAAAAAAGCAACTAGATAATGTAACAACACAATGGTTAGGTAAGTGATGACAATCTTTATTCCTACTGAACTAAGCTGTTCTAATTGTTAATCTCAAGGTTTTCCTACAGGAAAATGATCTACCATAAAGCTGCACTATACTATAGTTTAGATCTGTTTGACGCTGGATACAGTTTTCTACACTGGGGTATCCAAAGGTGTCAAGATGCCTTGTGCTGCTTTAGCATCTGATCTGTTCCATAAGCAGGTTTTTCTCAGCACGCTTTAGAGTCAACCTTATATTGCATAGACATGATACCTCTAAGTGATATATATCTTGAAGATGGGCTCTCGGACCATGTGATGTCAGTCCTGTAATAGTATATTAAGATTTATGCCACCTGTGTTAAAAACATGGATAATTATTGGTAAATACTGTTATGGCAAAGGCATTACTATAATATAGTGCAGTTTTACAAGCTGACATTAGCAATACTGTATTTCTTGAACTGACAGAAATTCAGAATGTATGGCTAGGGTATTGCAACTTGAGTTTCTCTCTAGGGAGAAGAAGGGATTTGGAGAGAGCCAAGAAAAGCAGTTTTATTCAGGAAGTATAAGCACACCTGGTGAGTTAAACACAGGAGCTGAAGGGGCATTACATACAACTGTTTCAGCGAGCAATGTGTTATAGGGGTTGTTAGTGCCATGTGGTCGAAGAAGAGGGTTTGTTAGTAGGTAATTGCCAGTCATTCCTAAAGCAAAAGAAACAGAAAAAGAGTCAGTTCTTTAATTTTAGGCTGACAGTTTCAATAAAGAGTATTTTTTATTCATCATGAATGATGTAGGACTTGTCAAATGTAATTCAGTTGAAAATTTCTGAATGTATTTGAGCTATGTATTTGAAATAGGAGCAGCAAAATACAGTTAAATTCCAGTAATTCACAGGTGCTGTCCAAATCCCCAAAGTAAACATCTGGTGAGAGTGACATTTACTAATGTATACCAAATGACTGTTAGACAAGAACAGCAATTAAGTGTGTAGAGATTAAAGTACAAGATAAAGCTATTATAACTTTTAAAATGATCATGTGGAACACTTCTGTCCAGAATTGAAAGACATGAACTTCTTGAACTAACAGGTACTGAAAAATCTCTCAAGAAGGGATCAGAGCTGTTATTCACTGTATTAAAAACACACAGATAGTGGAAGGGAATTGCTGTTTTCAAACAGACAGTGGATGACAAACTGCAAGAAGCATATCTTAGTATATGCAAAAGTATGCATGCTGAGGGGAAAGCAAAATATTTGCTCTAAGATATCAGAGCATTCACAGTTTCTCTCGGGACATTCATGCTGCAAACTTATCTGCCAGGTTTTCAAAAAGAATTCCTTGAATGACAACTTTTTGTTAAACAATCAGTTTACAAACAATGTAAGATGAAGCAAAATGCTACAGGAACAGATTTTTTTGTAACCCATTTTACATGTTAATGTAACACCATTTAAACTCGTAATAATTAGAAAAAATATCAGCCTGTTTTGAGAAATTATAAAAAAGTCAATCTCTGATTTCTAGCTACTAGAGGAAAAATAGGTTGGAATAATGAAAAAAAACCCAAAACCAAACATACAAGATATTGTGATTTAAAATTTACTTTAAACATTTAATTAAGGTGAAATCCCACTTTCTTTTCTATTGCATTACACAGTAGTATATCAGGATCAGTGTATTATAGACCTGAGGACAACTGAAGACCCAGCTATATTTTTATGGTATGGATATTTTTATTTGGCAAGGAAAATATAGCATATATTCCAAATAGTAATGCTTTTGTACTACCATAGATACTTGGTAGCAGAAATGAGCAGAAAATTCTAAGATTCAGAGAATTATCATCCGATTATGCTAATCTTATTTGAAAGTTTGTATGTCAACAATTAAAAATAGTTTTATCATAGCTTTTTTTAAGTTGTAATGTTTAAGTTGTAACTACTAGAAATACTGAAAAATATTTTACTTGGGTTTTTTTCTGTACTATGTTTAGCCTTGGTTAGAACTATTATCTGTAATGTATAGGTAAGAAAATATTTTTCAGTCTAAAATTTTTTGAAATTTTTAAAAGCTTGATTTTTATTTTAAAGTAAGAATTATATTTGCCATTAATTACTAAACTACTCTTATATGTATGATAGTGACAATATTATAATTGAATAAAGGTATCAATTTTTCTAATCATGGCAGACCATCTCCAGTAACTTGAGACCAGAGCTCCAAAACAGGGAGAAGTTTCCAAGACCTCTGTTCAACTACAGTTTAACTGAGAGTGCAGCATGGTTAGAGCAAACCTCAGGAGTCAAGAGACATCGAATTAAGGTGAAATCCCAGACTTTTATCTGTATTTATGGGATTTTAGTAAAAGACTGGAAGGGAATGTACTTGCTTCTTGGGCATGAAAAATACACATTTGCTACTTTGGACAAGTTCCTTTATTTTGATTTTGCCAAAGGAATGTAAAAGATTCAGATGCAGGGAGCACTGAGACACACAGGTCTGTCTACATGCCAAATAGCAAAAATAGAATCATGCTTTCTGAAGTATTATTCTCTTTTGCAAACTATCACCATTTTTATTTCAAAAATGAACGTGAGTCAAGTACATGCCTCTCCTACCAAATGGGGAAGCAGGGGGAGGAAAATTTGCTAGTTGTGGCTGATGAGAGTTTTACAGCAGCCCTGCTAGTGCATTTTGTATTTGAACTTTCTGAATTGAGTAGGAATTGGTGTCAATAAGATCAGGGCTATGTGTTCTTCTACAGATGACAGTGGAAGAATAGGCTTTGAACTTGGCTTGCACAGAGCTGTTTTCCCTCCACTGTTACCTCAAATTGCCTTAAAAAAACAAGGAGAAGGAGAGAAAGGAATGGACATTCGTTCTCCGTTAGTACCTTTGTCTTCTAACTGGACAGGAGAATGAGATTACAGATTTCAAAGTCTATTTGAGTTGAGAAATTTGGAGTTTTGTTTTCTCTGTGCCTGGAAATCTGGAATGTATCACATGTGACAGATATGATGCTCTGATATAGAAAAGATAAATGCTTTACAGACATCTTTTGCATAGAAATGGTATCAATTAGATTTCACTGGGAAAATTTCTGCACCTAAAAATCATAGTCAAATATGCATTCAAATGTTACTGCACTCATATTTCTGTTTCAGATATAACCTATAAAGGTTAGGAAAGATTTAAAATTATGATCTTGCTTTTAAGTTAAATTATTGATGAAACTTATTGAAATACATTCCCACGAATGGAGGAATTCAGCTTCTACAGCAGGGGGCCAGTTGAGGGAACATGGTTTTAAAATGTGTTGTTAGATGACTTTAAAACTCTCCTTTTAGAGAACATTTGTTCCAGATTTTTTTTTCCGAACATTCTTTTCAATTCTTCTGAGTTAAATGATATAAAATCTGCATAGAATTTAAGGCTTCTGAAACTGAAATGTTCCCAGTGACTGACCTTGATTAAGTGTTGAAGTGCTGTTGATGTCACCTGAGATAAAAGATGATTCAGATTGTTTTCTCACAGTATCATTCCACATCCTCCTTATACGACTCTGTTAACATTAAGCAGTGACATAGAAACATAGGAAATTACAAAAAGATTTTTCTCTACTTATGTACTATTACATAGAATATGTGTGTTTATTTTAGTTTAAAATAAGCCATTCTTCCAGTATGCAGTGAAGTTCCTTTTTTTGAAATTAAACTAATTTATTAAATTTCATTTAAACATGATAGTATAAATCTCCCTATAAATCAGCCCCTAATTACATGAAAAAACAAGGTGTTTGCATTAGGCCAAAGTAGAAGTTTTAAAAGAAATCAATTCTACTGTGCAAAAGTATGTATTTGCCATCTAAATGATAATAATGAGAAGACAATTAGTGCTTCCAATTGTAACACATCTCAGTAGGCTTTTTATAAATAAGGTTAATTAAAAGATGCTGTCAAACTCTGTGTTACCTGAGTGCCAGAGGAATAGCGAGCACTAGTTCTTGTTGTTGATGCCTTCACTGAACTGTGGGGACTCTCAGTTGGTAGCCCACCACAGCAGTAGGAATGTCGGAAGCATTTGCCATATTCCTTACGTACCTACAGGGGGAAAAAAATTACTTAGCACAAAAAATAGTGTTACATATCCCTGCTGGCAAAAACACATATACCCTGCCTTGAAACTACAAGCACACTTTTCAAGCAAATAATTCTTGTCTGTTGAATTGCTGGCTGTTAGCAATATCAAGTATTTTTCCCTACTTAGCAGCAGCATTACCAGCTATCCAGGATTTCTGAACAAATTATTTCCAAGGTGTATATAAGCACTTCATTTAGATGCGCCTGAATAATCATTACTGAGTTATCTATGGGATTAAATTTATTTCACCTTTATATTGTACATTAATATAGTTAAGTTTACCTGAATTGGATTCTGGCTGAAAACAGTCATTTTATAAGAGCTTTTGGTGCAGAAACTCTAGAAAGCCTATCATATCCCCATCCTAGCAGGCGAAAGAGCTGAGTTAATGAACCCGTCGTGACTGCACAGCAAACTGCTGTTAGCTACTGAGGAATCATAGAATCATTCAGGTTGGAAAAGACCCTTGGGATCATCTAGTCCAACCATTAACCCTACTCTACAAAGTTCACCCCTAAACTATATCCCCCAACACCACATCTAAACAACCTTTAAACACCTCCCTGGGCAGCCTATTCCAGTGTCTGACTACTCTTTCTGTGAAAGAGTTCCTCTACACTGATCAGTTCTGCCCATTATGTTATCCCTTCCAAGAAAGTGTGCAATAGTTGCAACGACTATAAAGGCACTTTCACATAAAGTTTCTCTTTGTAAATCAAACAGTTGCTAGTTTGTATGGTCATACCTGCTCCGAGATTGCGGAAAGCTCACAAACACCACTGCTCCGCTCTAGGCAGAGCACCTGCTATGCTTGTGGAGACACTGGACAGTGAGAGTCAAATTTTGAACTATAAAGGCTGGGAAATGAAGTGTATTTCACTTTTAGGACTTTTCACTTTTAGTGTATTTCACTTTTATTGCTTATCTCTTTCATATTGTTGTACCATTTAAATTTAAATAAAGCTATTCTTGGAAATTCACTGTCTGCGTGCCTGGTGCTTTTTATCTTTTATTGCTGTCCCCGAACACAGCCAGTCTAGTGAGGGCTGTGGGGAGAGGGGGGGGGGCCTTGGAGACCTTTCCTCAAAAGATTGTTCTTTTGACCCTAGCTTCCGGTCAAACCAGGACAAACCCTCATTGCTGTCTTTGCTGAACCTAGAAAACTGAATATACCTATGTATATAAGATTTTTGTCTGACAGAGCAACAAAACTAATTAATGATCCCAGTATTTGGCCTTTGTTTATTCACCTTCTGTTTCCAGTGATCTACTGAAAACTTGAGTTCATGTGTGTTAGCATTTATCCTGAAAGTAATCAGGATCAAGTTACAGAGCAGTTAATTCTCTCACATTTGGTGACTGCTACACTCACTACTACTATTTTCAGAAAACAGAAGAGTGCATACATATCTCAGCAGCATGACAGCATCAGAGAAAGGACACAGTAGAGTAGATAAAATTTGTAAAGATATGCAAGTCTAAATTCATAAATCTTCTGCCAGACATTTGGAAATCGAAGTGTCTCTTCCACATTGATGAGACTCCTAAGTATCTGGGAAAAGTAAAATTTCAGCTTGACTTAGGAATATATAGGACAGAAGGAAGTTCTGCGTATGGAAAAAAGGGAAATGCAAGAAGTTTATAGTGTGGATTTACATATGCCATGTGCTGTTTTCAATACATACTGTGATGTTTCTAAATACCACAGTTTTGATGAAAAATTTAATAGTTAGTGCCTTAACTTCAAGCTAGGGGTGACAATAACTCATCCTTTTATGGAAGTATATGGTACATATTTTAAGTGAACCCTATCCATATCAGCACAAAAGGCATTAAAAAAAAAAAAAAGAAAACAGAAATGCATGGACATAGAATTACAATCTTTATCTCTGTAGTCTGAAAAACGTAAGTCTATATATATCATCACTAGATGGTGTAACACCAAAGAAAATATATTCCTGAACACTAATGGATATTAAATGCTCCAAACCACTACATAGTAGAGACAATAGCAATCAAAACTGTATTTTTACCCAAACACCACCCTCCAGGGCTGTTTTTGCCTAATGCCTATATTGCAGTGAATGTACATTATCTGTCAGTACTGCGCATTCCACTGTCATTATTTCTAAATTATAGCTTGTTGGAAACTGATGGAAGCAACAGCACTATCATCTTGTCAGAACTGGAAACATAATAGTTTTCACTTTCACAATTCTATTTCTTTGTTCAATTTAGTGACCAACTAGTAATAACAGAATAAAGAGACTACATTAGCTATGCAGACAGAGGATGGTATGATATCCAGTCAAAGGTACTGAAACTTAAGAATCTTAAATGGCAGCTTTAATATTCTTTCAGGTATAAATCTTATTGCTTTAGGTTATTGCTCTTTTTCACACTTGACTGGTATTTTAATATTGCTTTTTGCTGACTCCACTTAATATAAAAACAATACACAGCTGTAAAAAGAAATAAAAAAGGAATTTGTTTTTGATTTTCAACTCCAATAGAACTGGTATAAAGGGCAACATTATACAAAACCTTAATCTACAAATTACTTTCATTTTGAGAATGTTTGCATTCTCCTCCCTCTATTCATAAGCTCAATCTTCTAAGTGTGTTTTTGTTCTCTCAAAATGGGAGGAGTGCAGTGTTCATCTGGATAAAATAATTTCTGTCTACCAGATTTTTTCCTAACACATGGCCAAATGCCATTGTCTACACCAAATTAGAGATGTTGATACTGTTAGAGCTGGTACAGTTGAGAACACACAAGAATGTGATTTTTGTGCTTACACAGTAATGCTTTATCCAATGGTCTCAAACCATTTTATAAATATCAGTTAATTATGTCTCTGGTGAGCTAATTATAATGGGAGTTAATAATTGCTAGGTCTCCAGCCTAAAACTGGTAAAAATATTTAGAATCAAAATATTGCAAACTGGGGATTTCCAAATGTAGGATGTATTGCATTTTATGTTGAGTTTTTTTGGGTGGAATTTTTTTGACATTTACCCTTCCTCTCACCTCTCTCATTTGCCACACCTTGTAACACAGGCTATAAGCTTTTTTCTTTTGTCCTTCGCTGAAGAAGCTCTAAGGCATCCTTGGAAGCAGTCTCCATCCTCAGTCTGGGGAAGAGAAGGGTGCAGGAAACCCAAAAAGAATCCCGTCCAGCTGTGCACTTCACTTCCTTCTCTCCCCTGCAAGCTTGCTTTCTCCCCAGCAGATCTGTTCCTTCTGGACCTCTCTGCTCCCACTGGGCAAAGAGGAGCAGAACTAATTTAGCACATCCCACTCATGAGGGAAGTCTCTTGCCAGGGGTTTCCAGTTTTTCCAGTTGCTGGGCAAGACAAACACTTGCAAAGAAATAGTCAAGCTGACACCTTTGGAAAGCTCTCCTCATTAGCACTTTTCTAGTGTTAATGATGACTTTTTTCTTAAGACGTGTTGAAATTCATAATAAAATTAATTTCTACATCTCAATTTTTTAATGTACGAGCACTCATGGTAGAAACCCTATCACCTCTAGCTTTATGTGGCAGCTCATGGGTTCTTGGGAGAGGTCCTCTGCCTTTTTCGGAGAGTTTCCAGGCTGAGATGGGTTGATATTGTAAATGATTCCTTGTTTGCACTGCTGCAGTGGAGGTAGGATTTGTTTCATGCACACATAAAAGACTTTTGGCTCTCAGTCCAGACTAATATGCACCACATTACCAATGTGGCAACTATGTTTTTTATAGCAATTTTCTTCTCAGTGTTTCAAAACTTTTCAGGCCCAGGTTGGAAATGATGCATCCATTTTAAAGCCACCTAACCCACAGAGCAGTTACATGACTCCCACAAACACACACAGCAGGAACTGGTTTTGAATCCTTGTCCCCTCCTCAAAAGACTTCAACATACTCCAGTTCTTGATACTGCTGTTTCTTTCTCTATTTGTTAGGAAATACTTGTGATATTTTTAAGGAGTTAAGCAACGTGCATCAGTGTTTTCATTAACTTACTTTCTTTTGAAGGGCGCAATGAAAGATGAAAATAAACATTCCTTGAAAAGCATTAAATACTGTGAAGAGATACGTCATCACAACAGTCCCCTCATTGATGAACAGCAGGCCAAATGACCACGTTAGGCCAAGGAGACACAGGAGAGCAAATGCACCCAGGACCCAGGATCTGGAAAAGAAAATTAATTTTAGTAACATTACTTAGGAGAATGCCTGTCACCAAATCCAATATTAACATTTCACTTTCTGCAGTTGACTTTTACTAGGTTCATATTCAAATGTAAAAATTCCTTGGGTTTAACCTTTTATCTATTCAAGAAAGAACAATTCCATTTAGTACTTAGTCTCCAGTGAAAACAGCAAGAGTAGATATGACCTTTTTCTTTCTCAAGAACTGCACAGGATGTCAAACTATTTTGAAATGCAGAAGTATAGCACAAGCCCCAGCTACTCCATTGCTTTATCTGCTTTTAGAGAAGAGATTGATAAAATCTGTCTTAGCCACTAATCACACCATAGATTTTAAAAAGTGGTGCTGCCATATGACACCAAATAATGTAATACAAATGCACAAAGGTTAGACAGCAGATTAAAAGCCTAGAGCCCAAATACTTAATGCTCTGATAAACTCTGCTAGACTGAAGCTAGATGACCTCACTTCCGCATGAAGAAATTGCTGAAATGTGACAAAAATATGGATATCGCTCTACAGAATAGTCTAAAAAAGATTCTATTATGAATAGGTTACGGAAAAGGAATTGTAGAGAACGGCACAGAATGAAAGGGAAAGGGAATTTAGTCAGTGAATTCCACATCTAACTAATGATCTTACTTGATAAATGGCTTATTATCTTCATAGCTAGAAAGCATTATAAGCAGAAAAGAGAAACAAAATTATTAGACAGAATTTAAACAGAAATTAATAAAGAGAGCATTTTTAATTGTCTATAAAAATTAGTCAAAATTAGGAAATTTAAAATGCAGAGGCAAGCAATTTAAAATTATAAAGGCATATAAAGGTTAAAAATTCTTTAGCAAATCAGGTATCTCAAAACTAGTTAATTAAAATTAAGGGAAATCCACAATATTGACCGAGTTTGTAAAGTTAAAAATCATGCTAGAAGTTTGTTAAGGTAGGGTTCTATCTTACCCAGGTAAGTCCGTATTATAGTAGCCATCACAAACACGGTAATTACTGGTGTGGATGAGAAGACAGAAAGAGGAAAAGGAAGAAAAAAGAGAGATGCTAAAGATTAGCTCTCTCTCTCATCATGCAACATGCAATGAAGCTGATACTGACCTAACTAGAACATCTTGTTCACAATGTTAGCCTTACTGAAAATCTCCCTTCGCCATTTTCAACAAACAAATCTCTAAGACCCTTTCACATCCAACCCTCAGTTTTAGAAAGCTGCACCATCCCTTCAGTGTTGGTAACAAAAACCTTTACTATATAGAATACAGAATACAGTAAAAGACTATCTAAAGAAGAGTGAGCTGCCAAAGCCTTGTTAATTATATTACTCTGCAAAAGGGATACTGCAGTACAGCACCATGATAAAGTAAACACTTCTTAAATTAGCATGAAAACAGCAGATAATCTTCAAGTTAACAATAATAATAGAGTCAATTCTCTTGGGAGAACAGGATTACAAGTAGAAACTGCTCAGAATCCCTAAATCAAAAAGTCATTTAACAAAACAAACTTAATATAATCATATCAGCCATGCAAACAGAAACATCATTTTTGAACTGCATTTTAAATGCAAATGAAATTACTACAATGCTGTGGCATTTCCATGAAACAGTTTCTTGGCACTAGTTCCAGGCTGAAATGATCTAATTTTGACCAGCGTTTGTGACATTACAGCAACAATGTGACGAAAGCAGGATTGTCTCGGTTTGCTTCTAATTGACATCTGCAGTTGCTGGGAGACAATGGCATGTGCTCCTAATGGAGAGTAGCTTTCAATCAGTTCAGCAATCAGAAAATAATCATAGTTCTCATACTTGAACACAAAGCACTTACTTAATGTTTTCCAACCTGCTAGAGTCTGGTTTCAAAGTGTTTGAGTGCTTCACCATTTTGCACAATGTGATCACCAGGAAGATAAGATTCAGCTGTCAAAACAGGTGAGAATGAAATTAAACTACTTCAAGTAATAGGTTGAATAATGATGATGTTACAGACTAAACAAAAATCCTGTAGTTTATTTTCAAATATGTAGTGAAAATGGGTAACTATACCAGACAGTCTGTAAAAAGTAACAGCAAATACAGATGAGGGGGAAAAAAAAAATCTTAGCAGTCCTTGTTTCACTTCATTTTCCAGATTCACCACATCATCATAAACCACCGTATTTAGCTCATGTCCAGTACTTGACATTATCAGTCTAGCTCTGTCTTCCAGCATGTTGTGCTTGGCCCTTGTTCACCTTCGCCTGTCACCTCTGGCCCCATTCTCCATCTCACTGACTTCCTCTCAGGACTACGGTTACCCCTTTACTGTGTATTATACTAGTTGTCTTTTTATCACTCCATCCTGCTTCTGGAATGGTTTTTGCCTTAGCTAATTTTTTATTTTTAATTCCCTTTTGTTCTCATAAATGCCACTGGGGTCTTGAAAACAGCTTAAATGCCACTGAAGAAAAATAAAAAGATAAAAAGAAACACAAAGATGTAGCAAATGCATCGAACTTAACAGTGCCATAGACATATGCCACGGGTGCACCTTCCTACTGCCCTCTTTCCCTTTGTAGTCTGGATTCTGTCAAAGCAAGACTGCATGCCCCTTGAAGGAAAGGACTATGCTGCCTTATTCTTGTTGTGTCACTCATATAGATAACACTGGGGAAAATACTGATAGTAATTTTTTGTAGTTTTCCTATTGTGAAGGAGAATCGCAGATACGAAGGATACTATGGGCCTTTCTCCTTCCATTTCAGAGGATAGGTAAACTAAAATAGAAGGATGCCTGCAGAATGTGGGTTGGAAAGTGCTATGAAGTTCATTTGAGTAATTACTTTATGCTGTCCTGTATCATGCAAATAATTCAAATAAAAGTGTATGTTTGAAAATGGTAAAAGTTATATCCTTTCAGGGAGAACACATACATCCTTATCTACCAGTACAATGGTCCACAAAAAATGGCTGAACCAACAGGTTCGAGAAGATGGGAGAACATGCTTTTACATCCTTATAACACATATGTTAGATACTCAATCTTAACAATCTTCTGTATATCTCTCTGGCTACTGATGGAGAATAATCAAGCCCAGTCTCTCATTTTGAGGAGCGTCTGGTTTGAGTCAGCATCCAAATCCTCACAACTTTTGTAATAGCGGGAATACCAGTTCATACCAGATGTGTTCCTACAGCTGTGCCACGATGGTAAGAAATGTCACTCAAATCCTAATAAAGAGCAGGTTTTAGCAATTTCAAAGATAAGTATTTTGAAGGCTATGATCAGAGTCTGTTAATAAAGACATATATTATAGAAAAAATTCCTACTGCTAAGGGCAATCAAGTCATCACTGCTGCTGCTGTCTCAAAATTAGAATGGACAGTATGAACTATAATGCAGTTCTCAACCCCAGTACAGCGTATGGCAGTTTTTGACCTCGTCAGTACTGATTCAAAGTAAAGCATTTCTACAATTGTATCTTGAGATTAATACAAAAAGTGCATGTGATACAAATAAAAATTAGCTTTTACAACTCATTTCTGTCTGTTTTTCATGAACTGATGGAAAATACTTGACCTTTAAGAGGAGGTATGTACATGGTGTAGTATAAGCATGATTTTCATTGCTGCAAAATGTGCCAGCATCTCATGACCCTGCTGATTACCTTTTATGATTCTTATACTAACCAGTCGAGAAACATTAATCTAGGTTTCAGCTGTACTGCTTAAGTTCCGTGGGTGAGAGAACAAGTTACTTCTTTTCCTGGCCACTGACCTATGCAAAGGATGAGGGCTTTGTTTGTGACCTGAACCTCAGTTCAACGCCTTTGCAGGCAGACTTTTTTCTGCATTTCAAAAAGTTTCCTGCACATTTTGGTAGCTGACATAACATGAACCTCTCCAGCCTGCTTAAAAAAAATGTAACTTCCATTTACTTTTTGTAAAAACAGATTAAAAGCTAAGAGACATGCCCCATGCCAATCCTAACATGTAAATCAACTTTGGCTGCAAGCTATGCAACCAGGAGTGCACAATCCACTTCAGAATAGTATTTACAGCACAGCTGGAAGCTAATCCTTGACTAAGTAGCTACCCTGGAGTATCCTGTATTGTACTAGCAACATCATTCTTGGATCAAAAACTCATAGATATGGCTTAGCCCATAAATGATTGCCTTATGAAACAAGAGGGTTTTATCCTCTGATTCTTTGCACAACTGAAGTGCTGGTTTGACATATGAAAAACAAAAACTAGTATTTACATAACTGAGGTTCCTTCAGTGACATGCAAGCAGAGACGGCCCTAGCCCAGAGCCTGAGCCAAGCTCCAGCATATGAAAACAGGTTTGGTTTTTTGTTTTCGTTTTTTTCTATGGTTTTGTTGTTGTTGTTTGGGTTTTTGCTGGGTTTGTTTGTTGGGTTTTTTTTATAATGTAGTACTGTATTACTGTAATGAGTAATGTACTCACCTCTGCCTTTATGTATGTCCTTGCTGGACTAGGGAGTAACAGCACATAGCAGTTTCTTAATAAGACACTGTCTAATTCTAATTTAGGTACAGACACCCAGAAACAGCCCACAGAATAATACTGTAGTATCACAGTAGCTGAAAAAGTCCTTCCAAGAAGGAAAAAAGTGCAAAATACTGTACTTTGAAGGCAAAGTAACTATGACAACAGAGCATATGATACTTGTTTCTCCATCCCTGTGAAATATTGCATAGCTTTTAGTTTCAGCAGTGAAAAGACCATGGTTGCTACTTAGTCAAACATACTGGCATTTCTGTTACACATTGTATCCCTATCAAAAGCCCATTTTGCCCACTTAAAAATACTGCAACCAAACCTTTACATAGATTTGAGTTTTCCCTTACTGCTTTTCAACTAGAAATTGATTGTTTTTGAAGAACTCAAAAACTTGTGGCCATCCTGCCATTTTATTACACAAGACACTAAGCAGCGAGGGAAGGGAACTTGTTGGAGAATTATTGCTTTGTGAGAAAATGGGGCGAGGGGAGAAGGAAACTTTTGTTAGTACTTTTGCATTCACTGGTACCAACTTTGTGTAAGAAAAGCTTTTCCAGCCCTGAGCAACCTGGCCTGAGCTCAGAGTTGAGCCTGTTTTAAGCAGGATGTTGGACCACAGATCTCCTGAAGTCACTTCCAACCTGAATCGTTTCATGACTGTGTGAGGGCTGAACTGTTAGTGATCTAAGTAAATGAATCTGTAGATGTTTTCCAAGCTTGACAGATGGGTTGAGCAGAACACCTTTCTTTAACAATGTTCACCACAAACATGCAGTAGTCTAGAGTTACATGAATAGCAAGTTGAGTTTTAACCAGCAAAGTTGTAAAAGAAAAAAATAGGCCTCTGACAACAACAACTTTCTCATTGCTTCATATGACATAAAGGGATAGTGACAGGCTGGGCCTCATCGTGACAGCTGGGCTGCATCCATCCAAAATCTGCACCTGAGAAGTGCCACTCTCCATACTTTCAATAATAATAAAAAATATAAATACTTTGTGTAAACCCACACATAGCCACACTGTATACACCTCAAACAGTTGTGAAATTATGCCCTTGATAAAGTCAGTAAAACATCTTTTGTGCTGGACTTCTGAAAATCAGACTAACACTCTTTCACAGGCTAAAATTAAGAATTTTACACCTGGTCAGGCACCAGGTTTGGATTTAAAGATTCTGCTGTGATCATGAGAGTGACAAAAAACACAGTTACAGTAGGTGGAGCTATAATGTGAGATCTCTTAAAACATTATCTGTTAAATGAAAACTGGGTTTGATAGTATTTCATTAATGTTCATAGTAGGTTTTTGCTGTAATTTCTAAAACGTATTATCTACTATAAAAGACAGGATACTGGATTACATAGTGAAATAGATTAATCTATACTCTGATTTTAGAAATGTGTGTAAAAGTAAAAAAAAAATAATTAGAGTACCAGAGTACCTTTTAAAATACTAGTTCCTACTTATCTCTTAATATGGTAAGTATAATTGGACAGAGTGGAAAACAATTAGATGCATATTAAAAATTAAAAAGTAACTACTTTAAAATATAAAATTTGAAGAGGGCCATTTCTGTTTTGGAAATTAGAAGGTACTGAACATGAAAAATAGTCTAAGTAAGAATTTTGTACTTTTGGCACCTAAAAACCTATGTAATTTTAAGAGAGGGAGTGTCTCCAAATAAAATTATTTTTTTAAAAATACTGATGCAGAGAAGACTAATGGATTGCAATTAGTTGGAGGTACAATGAACTAGTAGCCAAATAAAGCTAAATTTTGCACTAATTATGATTAATTTCCCCCTGTGAGCAACGGAAATCTAAGGTAATTTTAAAGCAAAAAAACCCCCCATTTATCAAGTTCCACTATAGAAAGATACAGGTGTATTATTTATATATATAAGCTTACAAACACAGTTCATTTTCATATGTGGAGCAAGATTATGTATGAATGAATGTGTATGTATACATCCACTGACTTTGCTGAAGTAATGCCTCAATTTGAGTGAAAAAAGAAACCACCTTTCCTATATTAATGAAACAAGACATCCTAGGAATTTTTGCTTAAACAACCTTTGGTAGCCTAATATATTGGCTCCATCTGCGAGAAGCAAACTCCAGTAGTTTTGGCTGAATTGAAGTCAAACCAACATCATCCATTCCTTGGATATGAATGAATGTGTATCTACATAGAATTCAAATTCTCAGGCTTTTTTGACCACAGATTACAGAGTGCATTGTTTGTTTTATAGCCATGAACCTGCTCAATTGAATCACGTCCGCCTAAGTTTAGCAGCTTAAAATTCATTCCACACAGCCTGCAGTGCTGACATGGATATGATAAGACAGAAGAACAGAAACACCACTCTGAAGTAACCTAGCTGAACTGCACATGTTCTGACCCTTTTTGAACTCCCTGGAGCTTTTGTTACCTGGCAAATGCAGCTCTAAAACTGCTCTTGTATCTCCAGATCTTTGCTCTTAGCCATGCAGAAGCCTGTTTCTCCCTGGGACTGGCAGCGAGAGAGGTGCTCTCTGAAGAAGGCTTCTAAATGAGTGTGCACACTGAACTCTAACTGAACTGAATTAATTATTAAAGATGCAGATGGAGCTGTCCAAATGATAAGAACAGCTCCTGACGTATCATGATCCAAGCTTTCATTAAACCATTTCAGGCATACTAATGGTTTCCCACTGCTCATTACTTACATGCTCTTTTCTCATAGATATAATAACCCTGGTGCACAAAGGCATGACAGGCTATGGAAACAGCGAAGTTGAAAGTTCCTCAGAAGATGTACTGAGGAACTTCATACTTCCCATCCTCATTTTATGCAAACCTGTATACAGATACAAGTGCAAATGCTTATAAACTCAAGAGAAAAAATTGTAAATTAAAGTAGCAAGTAATGTCAAGAAAGAGTTTATATGCATTAACAGTACTAGTAAACAGAGAATTATAAAAGTGATTTGATTAACATGTTAAAAAACTTACCAAGGTGAAATTCTCAATGCTACACTAAGTAAGCTACACTACAAATATGGCTCTTTGGTTACACTGCACACGACCTATTATTTTTCAGTCATTACACTTTTCACACTTCTTCCTCCCATCTCTCTTGCTTTCTCAGTTGGGACGATTAGAGGGCAAAGCAATTGCTAGAGAAGAATTACTCCCATGAACTGTACTGTGATTGCTACCTGCTGTTTCATATTTTTGAAGTTGGGAATACTGCTCCCAAAGGCCTTTTGCGTCTCAGCCTAAATGATTTGCTGGAGGATAATAATGTCATGGCCAGTAAATAATAGTGAACTATGTCTGTACATGGTCAATATGATTAAATGTCCTTCACCTCTATTCTCACTCTGACCTGGTTATGAGGAAGTGAAAAAGCCGTCAGCAATGCCCAAAGCTTCCCATGTGAAATGTTATTTTAAAGCAAAGGAGAGAAATAGGGGTGACTTAGCAAAATACTTCTAGTAACAGTAAAATAAAAAACTAGACACAAAAAGCAAAATTATCCCCACGCAATCAGAGTTGAGGTAACTGAACTACTGTGGCATGAAACTTAGAACAATTTTCTTGTCATGATTACAACAACCGCAAGAAACAACTTTGTGTGGAAAAATATTGTCTAGTATATCGAAAATACTAAGTATAACTTTAAATTGTAATTGTAGGTTTAATTAAAAACAGGATCTATATCACCCTCAGAATTGATTTAATTTAAATGTATTTAGAATAAATTCTGTACAATTATTATGGTCTAAGTTAAATCTTACAAACACCACCATTTTTTCTAATTCTATGCTTATTTCTTTGAAAATATGCCAATGAACTCAAACGACTTCTACACTGCACAATTATCTTTCCTTAAGTGACTGTTCAAGGATTGAAATAGTTTTTGATATAATCAGAGAGTAAATCCAACCTAAATACAGATAAGCTTATTTCAATATTGAAGATACTAGGAAGGAATAAAGTACCTACAAAAGACTGGCTGAGTACATTTTTATAGAAGGTTCCACAACTGAAGTATCACTTTATTTTTAAAAGCAGAATAAGCTACAGAAAGTGTTGAAACAGTACATCTGGCATATAGATCTATAAAAGTCAGAAATTTCAAAATTATGCCTGATGCACATGCTTCGGGCTGAAAAATAATAATGACAATGCCTGCATTTGAAATTCAAGGGAACTGAACTTCTGTTAACATTTCACAACTCCACTACTGTATACAGACAGAGGAACAGGTAACTATTTAGACTTTCCAAAGCATGGAAACAGATTAACCCATTCTTCCCAACTATGAGTAGTTAGTATTAGCTCTCTCTGTACATAGGCAATGTTCCCAGCATAAGCCTTCTAGAATATTTTCCAAGTACAGCCAGGCTTTAAAGATACTGAACTAGCAGAGAAAAACAAGGTGAGCCAAAATGCACATCTTGCATTCACTTTCCTCTCAAGTTCCTTTTTTGTGGAGTGTTGGGATTATTAGTCTGAAACAAGAGGGCTTTTTCCCTGGGTTGACAGATGACTACGTGCTTTTTACCTGAAAGTGCTCGGAGAATAGGATAACTGATTTATGAACACAGCATTCAGTCTTCAGTGGACAATGGGGCATACAGCTGTGGGTGTACAGATGGGTGTGCATGCATGTGACTTTACTCAAATGTGCTTTCTACTGGTTACATAATATTCTATTATTAATACTAAAACACGAACTTGTATGTCTGACATACATTATATGTAGTATAATAGTCATAGAAAAATATGCATATACACATACAAATATTATGTAAGTATAATGAAATATAACATCTATTTAATTACCCAATGAGTTAGAAAACCCTTTTGAGATAATTATATTGGATAATTAGCAGTTAAATTCTGGAACACGTACAACAGTGACTTCATTGAAAGCAATAATAATGGTTCCTTAAAAAAAAGCCCTGTGTTTAGTACTTCATTGATTTTTCATATGACTACACATGTCAATATAACCTTCAGAGTTCAAGCCATTAGGAAAAGATGGCTATGCTGAAGTGCCAACACAGCTTTGACAATTAATCATTTGGTCAGCACTCTTAAAAGATTTTTAAATAATTATATAACCATTGGCCACATTACAAATTGTTTATAAGCATTTTTATGAAATGTCTTTTGAGTAAGGATGGTACTGACTGACATTATTCAATCTTTTGAACTTTGCTGTAAGGCAACATGAAAAGAAAGGAAAAGAAAAAAAAAAGCTCTTACCAGAATGATAAAGGTAACAGGTCCAATGAAACTCCAGATAAAATAGTTATCTACATGGAGCCAGCAACTATCATGGAAAAAAGTGAACAACTGCATTAGAACCTCAATCCAATAAAAGGAAAGTGCAGAAATACTACTTAAGTTAAAATTTTGCCAGTAAACAACCATAAACATTGCATAGCACCACTTAGTCCATGGACAATTTTTCCTAACCTGAAAATCTTCTGATGAGTCCTGTTTAATAACACTATTGAACTTGAAAATACATCATCATGAATAGATAACATCTAAGAAGAAACAGAAAAGTGAGCTTTCTCTCTTTTCAGTCAAAAGGCTTGGTCACAGGTGCTATCATGGACTAATGAATCTAACATCAGTAAATATTTTCCACAGGTTTTCCATGTAATCTTCAAATCTGCTTTTAACTTTATACCATATGCAAAGTGCTCACTCCTGAGGAATACGAGACATAAAACGTTCAGATGCCGTATTTTGCTGAAAAACAGTATGATATAAATAAAATGTCCCAGGTGGGAGTTGAACAGTAGAGAAAGAATACACATGACACTAGACTAAATGACGTATAAACCTATTAGGGCTGACTTGACTTAGCGATTCATTTTTCGTACTGCCCAGTTCCCTGCTGAATTGCTCTTATTTGTCTTTCATCAGTAGCAAAATCAAGCCGCTTTCTTGTATTCAACAGTATCCTCCTATTCTGTAACTAATTTCATCAAAGGACAAAGTAAACATTATCGGAAGGCAAATTCATGCCTCCAGCAACTCAAATTCTCAGAAATGTTTTCTGTCTACCTTCTGTCACTTCCTATATAAATCTGTATTTTTGTAAAGTAAAGGCAGTGCCTGATTTTAATCCTTCTCTGCTTGCCTGATAAAATATTATCAAAGTGAAATATATGGGTTGGAATATCATACTGTCATAATTCAGGATGAGAGTTAGCTAGAGGGGCAGCTGAACAAAGACATCTAATGAAGCATTAGATTAAAACTAGGTGGTTAGGTCTGTCTGATACTTTGAGAATTTTTACTTAATATACATTTGAGGCCAAAAAGTTATTTACTTTTCAATTTGTTTCAGGTCAATCTTTTGTGTTAAAAGAAAGACCATAATTTAGAGTTGGTCTCTCTAGAGTACAAATCCTCTGAACCTAGAGAATTACAAAAGACTTGATTGTAATTTGTGCGCAGCATTGCCATTCTCTTACAAATAAAGCTTTCAGATGGTATTTTAGTCTGTCAGGGACCCTCTGACAGCTAATAGGCTTTAAAAAATTATTCACTTGAAAAACACTCAGGTCACTTGCAATTACTTACGCTTTCTCTGTTCCGTAGCTCTTATAGTCAATAGCTGCTGAGACACCAACTACTGTAGCAGGAAAGAGGTAGCCAGCAACATAATAGTACTTCTTCCTAGAATATTCACTTTCAAATACTTCTACTAACATTAGATAAAGCTGCACTCCTTCCAGACACATCCAGGCAAAGGCTGCCAGGAAGAAGAAGTGTAAGAGACCTGCAAATATTGGACACGCAATCTGCAAAGAAGTAGAAAAATGGAAACATCAGTCTTCACAACATTACATTTCCAATTGAATTAGTATGTAATACAACAGTATATACTTCTACTGGAGATCTTTCACAAATTTAGGAGCATTTTCCCTACTTGAAAACATACATTGAATGTTTGAAAATATTAATGTGTGCTCAGTAGCTACAGAAAGTAAATTAGCTAAACAGTGTGAATGAAGATAAGGAAAGTGCACCCTCACCTTCCAGTCTTCAATTACAAAGTGGACTTTTCAATTTTATAAGTCACTCTTTCATTTGAACTGATGATTTGAGAAACCATTTGAGATGGTTTTAGAACTTACAGTTCAGATAATCTGAGTTATGAGCAGCTGGTTCTAGGTGCATAATGTTATAATGCTTATTTAAAACTATAAAGCAGCTAACAAGCTCTTTTTATCAGCTGTAATTTGGAAGTTTCTACTGTCATAACAGAGGCTAGTCTGAATTCTGGATGAAACTATACTGATTTATTAGATTTCAACGCAATTTATCACTTCAGAATTTTACCAATACTATCAAAAAGGCTGCATGAATGTGCAGTATAAAAAAATGTGTAAATATACAGATAAGGCTCTATCCTAAAACATATATATACACAAAAGTAGTCGATAGCTGTTGAGACATATGAATACAGAGAAAACATATATATGTTCCTAGCACATCCAGTTTTAATTTCATCTCCTTTTTCAAGAGTTTAACCACCTGCTGCATTGATGGCTGATGTTTCTCAACTGAAATTGAAAAACATTGCAGTAAGTGAGAAATTAAGGCCACAGTGATATTTTTGATTGATGTAAATACTATTTATGAACATGTCTATCTTGTTTTCACACTGAGCTTTTATTTCAGCCTTGCTGTGTCAGAATGCTGAAAGCTCGGCAGTGTTGTCATGTTTTAATTCAAATAGACTTCAAAAAGTCATTTTGGAGAACAAGATCAGTACATACAGAAAAAACTTACCTTGTACTCTGTCTTATCGATGCCTATTAGGAAAATGAACTCAGCAATGAACAGGTTGATACAAAGGTTCTTGTGAATAGTGTTACGATCACTTTGCAGGCCACGGAAAAAACAGAATGTGAAGATGCAGATGGCCAGGCAAACAAGAGAGATGACAATTCCCACCCAGGTGATGACAGTGAGGAGCAATTCGTGCACTCCATCTTTGTACTAGAAATAACCAAGAATGGAGAAAATTAATATGACTCTTTATGACTACAAACTAAAACCTGTTTTCACAGGTAGTATCCAGGAAAGTTATTTATTACATGAGATGGCCAAAATGTATTCAGTAATTTCTCAGTCTCACGTCAGCTTCCCAGAAGAGCAAGACTAGGTTAAGCAGAAGAGGAGCAGGTCTGAGAGAAAAATGTGACTGTTTTTGCCAGATTAGATAGTGGTTTTACTTCTTCTATGGCTTGCTGTAAACTTGTCAGACAAGAAAAAGTTGAGAAACATAACATTCTGGAAGTGTCACTAGGCTATAATGCAAAGAAAGAGAAGAGTTTTCCCTGGGATCTCCTGTAAGAGTGCATGTTCTTTCCTACAGACCTGCAACTCCACAGCAGAGAAGAAAGCAATGATTTACATACCAGTTAGTACAAAGCAGAATAGGTTACACATGTAATTCCAGCTCTAATCTCACATTTAGCTAAAGAAGGTTCCTTGCTTCAGTTGTGACAGAACCATTTTTGTCATTCCGTTATCTCTTCAGTGACCTTTCTGAATACAATGGCTTTATGAGAAGTCTCACATCCTTGCAAATATTGATGCTCTGGGCCCCCTGACATCCAGTAAGTGCTTTAACTAGACAACAAAATTTCAGAGTATGATGAGGCATTTAAGCAGTAAGTATGGAAGTTCCTTGACCTTCATGCTGTAAGGAGAGCTGGCACTTGTGCTTCCCGGGATCAGCCTGCACAGCTGCACCTACAGATACTTCTCCAGCTGTATTGAGGGGAAGTCTGTAAAATGGCTGTAAGGTTGGTCAGTGACTTTAAAATACGACTTGAAGAAAACTCTTGACCTTCCTTGTTTTGCTTTCCTGTTATTTCGCTTGTAACTTTATGGATGAGGACGAAAAGTGCTACAGAAAGCAAATTGCTTTGGAAAGAGTGGGTAGAAGCTATGAATACTTAAGAAACTTCAGCAATTTTGGATCTTGCTAAAAATTTAACGCTAACTCTTTATAAGTTTGCTCCCTCATGATGGCCAGAAACATGATTACCTACCACGATTTCCCGATGAGCCATAAGAATTGCAAAGTTGGTTAGGTGACTGCAAGCACATGTTGTATGGGTTTTATTTGTGTCAACCAGTTTGCAGCCTTGAGTTGACCAGTATCCCATCATAGTCCTCTCTGAGTAGTTCCAGAAGGAACAATTTGCATTGAAGTAATTGTCAGGCTAGGAGATAAAAGGATAACATAAAATGAGGATTTTACACACTAAGATGGCAATAACAATTGTTTAATATGCGTAAAGGGTAATTTAGATTAAACTTTGCATGTTTCGGACAATAAAGCTTTTCATCAGCAAAATTGTGGACTATTTTATACAAGGAAGACATCTAGTTTAAAAGGGACTTTATAGTCTGAAACATTCTGAAGTGTAGTCTCAATTACTGTAGACCAAATTTTAAACAATTACAACTTCCACCTTACGATTTTATGCACTGATGGTACATTATAGCCATTTTTACTTTATGCAGAATTAGCACTGTGCGTTTATTTTGAAGATATTTTTTCTGCAATTGAGAATTTGAAAATCTGGGGTTTTTTCCTTTGATTCTCAGCTTTGGTTAGGCCAAAGTCATGTGAACAGACATCGGAAAAAAGCTCACTCCTCAATGGCTAACTATTTTGATTGTTTTTCATCAAAACAGATTTATAAGAAGATGCAAAATGAGAGGAAAATTGAACCATTTTTTCCCTATCATGGTAGTGGTTATTTACTTTCCCCATGTGAGACATGAAAGTAAAAAGGACCAAATTAATGAGCCAAGAAAAACAAATAAATTACCACAAATTACAAATTTAAAGTATGCCAAACCAAGATATAATAATTTATTCTTCACTGAATAAATGCATTTATACAATTTATATGGGCATCTGGAACTTGGTCCAAAAAGAAGTAAAAAGTTGCTATATCAGACCAATTGTTAAGAATCTTAACAATTATTTTCCACCCTGCTACTAAGGTAAGAGTTAATTTTCAGTTAGAAACAAATTAGTCATTTACATTTTCATGTTGATTACTGAATTAGCTTTCATTAAGAATACACTTAAGTTCTAATAATCACTGAACCAGGCTCATTTAATTTTATGTTCATAGACTTAACTAAGCTTGTGTCTCTGACCTAGTCCAGCATTTAAAATTCAAATAGAAAAAAGGTTCTTTTTCTCATTGCTTTTCTCTCTTGCTGATTTTATGACTTTCCCATTAATTCATTAGTAGAACTCACATCAATGTGTTCCAGTGTAAAATGCACAGGATCAGTCAGGTACACCCGGCTAGACTCCTTGTTGATAGAGGCTGCAATGACGTGGGAGTTGACTGCAATCGTGCTATTCCGCCCAGTAAAGTCGCTGCCTAGCTTTATGGTTGCATTTTCGGTACTGAGAAAACGCCCCAAACTTTTGTAAATTATGAAAACCAGTTTTGCTAATCCTACAAAAGAAAAAAATCCCATCATCAGGTCACAGAGTGCTACGGAAAGACAGCAACCTGTACACTAAAGAGCAGACAAACAAAGCATCAGTAAACACAGAGGCATTTTCAAGCTACATATTTTGAAGAAAAAAGACCAGGTAACCAGGATCTTCAAGGAAAAGCCACACAGCAGTTTTGTTGTGTTTTGATATTTTAACTAGGGGAGATAATGTAGGTTTTATAAAAGTTAATGGAGTTTCAGTGCTCTGTGCCCAAGACTCACCATTCCTGCTGTTCTGTTTCACGGTGCTTGCAGAGAGCTGAATCGAGTTGCCTCCTTTACTGCCCTGAGGAAATTTCAAGTCCTGCACCTGGCCCTCAGTAATTAGCACTGCAAATAGCAAAACTGAGCAGACGAGAAGAAAAAGAAAAAGGGGTAAAAACGGAGAATGGCCAGGCTGCAATATGCCAGATGACAGTATTTCCCCTTGCTCTTTATTTAGTTTTCTAATACTGCTGTCCTTATTTGCCACCAGGTTTAACAGATCTGTACTGCATGTTTCAAGTATGTGGAGTTTCTTTAACTAAATCTAGTGCACACTACTAAAATGACAGCACTTTAATAGTGATAACATGACATCAAACCATCTGTGCCCCCAAAGCATCTACTTAAAAATGCCACACACACGTTGCAGAGAAATGCTAATTTTGAAGCTCCTAATATCTCTGCAGTATCCTCTGCTGACAAATTAAAGTACTGATTTAGATAAAAAGAGGTTTTAAAACAGTCAGCAAATGAACACCTAAGTATACTTACGCCATCTATTTAGCTAAATCAGTATTTGTATCTTAAAAAAAATTCTAATTTTTTTTTTAGATCTAATTCTATATAAAGTTTTATAGGAAACCATTTTATTGGTTCTGCTCAAAAACATTTAAATGAAAACTTAGAAGCTACTCAGCCTTACTTATGCTTTAATTTTCTACACATTTTATATTGGGAAGCTTTCATGGGATATCAATCGAAGGCTGGATTCCCTTGGATATGTAATATATAGGTCAGAGTGGTCAGTTTGTATTCAACTGGTCTAACTACAGGTCCAAACTGCAGACCAAAAAAAGGTATGAAACCAGGGGATGATTTATCCTTCTCTATGCCACACATAGGTATGTGTGCTGGAAATTCAGTCTCACATGGCATCTAACTGTGACTTGAAAACAACGTATCACAAGAGCTGATGTTCTGCTGAGTTCCATGAAACTGCTCTTGTACATACTGAGATTTTCTGTGATTCTACCCACATTCCTTCAGAAATCACTAGGGTAGTTACTTTGATAAGCAACTGTAACACTTTTCCCCATTATTTCCCGGTCTCTTCCTATTCAAGTTAAAAACTAGGCAGAATCATCTGCAGTTAAAATATGTAGACACATTTCAGTCAGTATTTCTGCAGTCTATTCCGAATCTTCATCTCAGTACCCCTCAAATTAGCAGACTTCCAGCCTCCTTGTACCTCACTGAGACTACATTAATCTCTGTAATAAGATTAACAAATTTTAATAATATGCATTGCAATGATTTTTGCTTTAACACATCCCACGTACCAATATTTGCACATCTCTAATACCAAACCCCTTCATTTCTCTGTCACCACTTAAATTCCAAATTACGCTCCAACTATCTACAGCTATTTTGCAGTCTCTGGAGCATACATATTCTGCATTATGGGAGATGTAGTTCACTGAACACATTTTCACCTGAAGTCAGTCATGTTTAATATAAACATTTGGCCTATGTTCTGAGTGTCTAAAATATTTAACTGGCAGAGTAAGTTGCAAAAAAGTAATTTAAATTCATTAGGAACAGTTTATATGTAACAGGAAAGCATTTCTGCAGCTCTACAAAAGGAGTTACCTCAAAAAATCCATACTCTGCCATTGAAGCACTCTTCATACGTTCTGCTAATGATTTTTCAGTGCTAAATCGACTTTGCAACATCACCCACTTTCCATTTTACCCTGTATAATGACACTAAAGAATGCTAATTTTGAAGAACTAAACAAGAAATGCGTGTCTCCCCGCTTAAGAGCATTTACCTTTCCACTAAATGTTGCAAAGCTCAGCTTTCAAAGAGTATGTTGCTACCTGGAGTATTTCTTTCCTGATTTTGTGCAAAGCAATGCATAGCACTTGAATTACGATTGAAAAGAAATTTACTTACCAATATTTTCTGTGGGCATTGAGACTCTAGTTGGTTCTAAGAGATTATCAGCCAAAACAAAAGCCCCTTCTTCTAACGTGTCAAGTAGCATTGTGGCTGCATGAGCTTGTTCTGAAGAATTCATGTCCTTCCAGGACTCCAGAGCTTCAGGCCTGAGCAGGTTGTCCACTGTATCTACAATTGCCTGCATTCATTAGAAAACTATCATTAGGTCTGACTGCCCCAGGCAGTTGGGTAAGACTTCCAATGTTATTTGGTGACAATTATAATACTTAACTGTCAGAATGATTTGCTGTGATTTAATGGCACTTGAAAACTATTTTCAACTTAAAAATATTTTCCATCCTCTTGGTGGATTAGCATTAATAAAAGTGCAATTAGCCACTAGCATTGTGTGGTCTCTAAGTGGTAAACATGCAGATTTAACTCATCTCTTGTCAGATATAAAGACAGTCTTATTAATGTGCTAAAAAATGTAAAAATAAACAGCAGAATTTTTGCCTGAAGCTTTCATCTTAAAGTTAATGCCAAAATGCGTAACTTCTATTGAAAAATCTGCAGTTTAGGCTACAATGAAAACAATGCTCTTTTGAAAACTTAGCCCTACTCATGCAGCCATAGCACTATAAACTACTTGCCTATGACAAACTGCCTTCTTTATTGCAGGAGGCATGAAATGAAGCTGACTCAGTGGATATAAATTAGCCTGGGCCACTCTCACTCCCCCTCCTGTTCCTGTACCTCTTCATAGATACTTAGAAAGATTACTAACTCCCATTCCTGCACAAAGGTCAGGTAAAAAAGGAAATCAATAGAGTAAACAAGATGTCCACTGACTGTCCCTATTATCAGTGAAGGTAAAACTGTAAAAACTGAATAAAGCGGCCATTTTGAGAAGTCTTTCTTGTAACAACTCTATCATCATGTTTTAAGGTTCATTAAGCTGCATATAAAGTAACAGTAAATAAGGAAGAAGAATTCAGCAACATGATTACACTATTTTTACAAAATAATCCAATCAATCACAGTAATCAGTTAATCAATTGAAGGCAGGCTTTCACATTAATGCATAATGTAGCTGTGCATTGAGTATGCTGTGCATTGAGCATGCCATGCATTGCTGAAATACCCTGTTTACTTTGTCCCATTTACCTAGTCATAATGTGTCATTAAGCACATATATAATTTGTTTGATCAATTTAAAAGCACTGGGAATGGAAACAGAACACATTGTACAAACAGAAAGATGTCTGTCTGGAATACTTTATTGTGCAAATAAGTGAATAGGAAAAGTTGGTCAAGGCTATTGTAAGAGCATTAATTAGCCTAATCCATTTTAATATTCTCTTCTGTCTGCATTGTGAGCCACCACGACCTTCCTGGCAGGTGGAAGATACTTCGAAGTGGCATTAAAGCCTTTTTCCTTTCTCTAATGGGAGACAGAATACTCAAAATGCTCGCACTGATACTGCTGCAGCCATTAACTAGAGTGGAACAGAAATTGGTCTGCAGAGGCCAGATTCATTAGTCACCAAGAAATACAGATTGGAGCCTCTAATCTGAAGTACAAATGAATCCTCTGTCACAAAGTGGGAACTTGCTTCATTTGCATAGTGTAAGTCAGCTTTTCATTTGTAATTTCAAGAGGTTTATTAGTCTTATCTAAGCAGAGAAGCCCATTTGAGACCTACAGAAAATGACACCGTTTGGAAATTAAAGTTGTGCTTCAATTTCTTGTGTATCTCCATATAGCGCTGATAGTGTGCGTTCATTAATAAGAAAAGCTTTTTATTTATTACAGGATAATCAAACTCTGCATTTTTCCTGTGGAAAATGATCACTGCCTAGTAATATTTCTGAGGAATTCTCTCAGACAGAGGCAAGTGGGGTGGCATGAAGAGCACAAGGCCCCTGTGATGCAGCTGTCAGACCAACCCCATTACTGCTCTGCTCACACTCATGTTTAGTACTGCAAAAGAAGTATGAAAACTCAGTCTACTCAAACCGTATCTGCTGGATTTCCCTTTACTACTCGAAATCACTTTCTAACAATAACATAATACAATTCTTATTATTTGAGAAGTAAATTTCTCTCCGGATCTTTGTTTCCTTTTGTCATATTTCTGTGTAACTTGACATCTCTCATCCACTCCCTGGGCTGTCACGATAAGAGAGAGAAGTGCTCTGTACAGAGAAATGTCTCTTCAGTAAAAGTATGAATTATTTTAATACTTTGCAAAGTATTTCAAAGTTCTTCTCAAAAAATCATTCCTATATTTTATCTCAGATGGTACGAGTAGAAATCAGTATTTTAGAAGAAATTATGAAAAAATATGCACTAAAATTTCTCAGAGCCAGACTTGGACTCTAGGACTAGAGTCCAGACTAGGACTTTTTTCTCTCCTTCACAGGAGCAGGAGCTGGCCACTATGAACAACCATTCTACAGCAGATGAGAAAAACCTGAGAATCAACTAATAATGTGTTACATGCCTCCCATACCTCCCATACAGCCTGGTTAATGGGACACGAGGCTCACATTTTAATAGTAAAGCTAGAGAATTGTTTGTCTTTACGTTTTATCCTGAAGTCACTGAATCTAGCCTTTTTAACAACTCTTAAAACTCTAAGAGTGATTTTATTAGGTATAAGAATACACAAAGAACAAAGCAGGCTATATAGTGTAAATTTTTCATGCAAGCAAATAAACTCTAAACAGTCTTTGATATAAAATACTACCAAGCTGAAGTAATTTCTGTTCTGTTGCCAGCTTCTTCCTCTACCAAAAGTTGTATTATGAGTGAGATATTAATTCCAATTCACCTAATAACCATTTCTGCTCTTTTAGTTTTGAGCAAGTTGAGGTAAAAGATACATAAACTTTGATCTGTAATTTTTTGTTGTTGTTTTTGAGTGTTACACCTGTACAAAGTGAACATTTGTACCATTATATGGGACACAATTCACATTTATCAAAGACTGAAATACATAGGATCATGCAGCAAGATGATAAAGCGTGGCAGGTTGCTGAAGCAGGGAGAAAGCAGGGTGACAGCACAGGAGAGATACCTTAAGGTAAGCCCTGCATGTCTTCTCTCGTTTTTGGAGCTTTTTAGTAAGAAGAAAGAAAACCAGAAGTTAGACACATTTTGGAAAGCTTCAGAAATATAAAGAAATTACGATGGTGTTTCAAAACCTGAAATTCAACTACAGCCTGAACATTAATCTAGTTTTTGTCCAGTGATGGCTATAAAAAAAAAAAAAAAAAATCACGTAAGAAACTTTTTTCACCAACCTTTATACAGGAGCCCAGATATCTTCGCCCAAACAGTGGGATTTGTGTGAAAAGGTCAAAGGAGAAAATCTCTGTGTGGGCACTTGATCTGTCTCTGGGAAAACTCTTTCAAGGGCAGCTAGGGATTGTAAATAAAACCATTGCCAAAACAACAGAAGAGTGCATGGAGCTCTCTCTCTAAAAAAGGCTGAAAAAATGTTTTGTTTGTAGCTTGTTGACTAAGCTGATTCAATGAAGAGGCTAAGAAATACAGCATTTCCTCCGAGAAAAAGAGGAATGGTAATAACATTTGTGATTTGTATTTAAACCACAAAGACGTACATTTTCTCTGAAATGTTTCTCTGAAAATCATTCTGGAGAAAAACACTTATTCATGGTTTCGATGTGCATATTAAGGCATTTATATAAAGATCAATTATAAGTGATGTTGGAGTCTTTAGAAGGGTAAGAAAGCGCTATTAGTCTTCAGGAAGTCAGATTAAAATAAACCCCTGCACCTATGCAGAATCCCACTGATTTTATTGTATGTTCAGGGTTAAAAGGATCACTGGATAAACACCGTGATTTGTTACAGAATTTCTGAGAGCTAATGCCCATTTCCCTTACACTTCCCTTATAATGCATTCCAGATTTTAAAAAGGGACACAGCTATTTCTTTTAGGACCAGTCAGCTATTGTGAATTACATCTTATTCCCTAAAGAAGGTAATTGCAACTTTCTGCTGCATATTTACTGCTGTTTTCTCTTACATGTTTATACTAGAAATGTAAGCACATGGGAACAAAGTGTAGATTAATATTTCTGAAAGGAAAAAGAAAAGAAAGCCAAGGGCAATGGTTATCCCAGCAGGAGGAGGTGACGTGAGTTGTGTACCTTGTTATAACTCCTTCCAGCAGAGTCTTTTTCACTGGGCCGTAATTCCTGCAGCTGAGCATCCAAAATGTCCACGAGCTGTTCCATCAGCCTCACTGATGAACTAACATCTCCAGCAAAGACTGGTCCTTTGGTATGTTTAGCCAGTTCATTGGCCAGACTAGCAGCATTTTCTCCGCTTCTGATCTGAAATGACAATTTATATTATCTCAGCAGGGTCCCTTGTTCCGCTTGCGGCTCCTAATTCCAATTCCCCACATACCTTTGTTGTGGTGAAATAACCATTTGCACATACATTGAAATCTGCAACTAATTGAGACCAATAACGATCCCTTTATCTCAGAAGATTAAAGGTTCTTAGATCCCTGACACACAAAAGCAGTTCTTAACAGCCATCAAAAACCAGAAATCAGGCTGGGACTTTTGGGCTAGATCTTCTAATCATCCTCACTTCTATTTCACTGCCATTATCAGACAGTAAGAAATCTATTTGTTCATACTACTGCTTGAGGCATTTGAAAGTCAAGTAGCTTGGTACTGACAACAAATTATCCAGTTTTCATAAACTTAGTAAATCTCAGTAGGGAGGGAAAACACAGAAAGTGGCTCTGCACTCTAATCATACTGTTATTAATGCACTTAGACAAAAATCTATTTATTACAGTGTAATTTTTCCTGAACCAAAAAACCTTGCTGTATACCACAGTTTTTGCCGCGTCACTTATAACATTTCATTTATTAGGCAAATATAGCTTTTGTTTTTTGAACACTAGCGAAGCTACTTCGCTTTAAGTAGTGATGAACACACAGAATCACAGATTCTACACAAACTTCAGAGGGAAAGTGTACAAAAACCACAGATATGAACCTAACTGTTGGCAAATACTTTGCACACAAAGTACTCATGTTCTCTGCTATTTTAAATGAACAAAGAGTAATAAAGATGGCTTCAACAAACTGAATTATTAATGCTCAGAGTTAAAATCCTTAATCACCAGTGTATACCAGATTAAAAGGTTTCAACCAACCTTCTGAGCCAGCTGATTTACCCAGTGTGAGGTGCAGTTGCTAAGATCAGGGCCTTTGGGGTTCCACGTTCCCGTTAAGACCAAGCAGAGATACGAGGCAGTTCCTACAACAGAGGTATAAAACTACAGTGAAATGGAAAGCATTTTTTGGATGCGTTCAGGGAACTGGCTACACTGTGCTCCTAAGCCGTGTTAAATTCTGAATGCTGCTAATGGCAGTAGTTGACAAGAATTGATAAAAATGCAAGGAAATAATGTAGATTACATACAGCAATAAAAAAGTCAGTGAAAAGTACCAGACATTTTCTGCAAACAAACAAAAAGCCCTTGATTCTTCCTGGAGCTCATCCAGAGGGGAGCTCATAATGAGAAAGGCAGCTGTAAGCATATTTCACAACAGTCCTCAAACAAAGCCCTAAAATTTGACCTGGATTCTTAAAAGCGCATGCACAAGGTAATTCTGCAGCTATGCTCAGATGCCATTTGCAAATTAAAACTTGACCACTGCATTCTCCAAGCAACACAAAATTGTGTGTCAGACAGTTTGAGATTAAAAAAAAAAAAAAAAAATCACCCTGTGAAAGCAGCACATTGCTTTCAAAATGTCTGCAAGAAAGCAAGATATATTTTTAAAGGCATACCTCGTGTTCCTTTGGGGCAAGGGCGTTCAACCATCATTCCTCTCTGTGTCTGAGGCCAGCTGATATCCCTGGCCTCAGTCGGTTCACAGAATCTCTCTGGCAAAGGGAAAAAACTTGTCACGGGAGGAATTTTGGTCGTGGAAAGGGGTGGTGGTGGCTTGGGTCCTCTGCTTCCTTCCTTTGTTCCTCCAGCTAATGTTGTGCTTATGGGACCTTTCTGTGATGTAGTGCTAGTGGTTGACACAGTGGTTTTGTATAGTTCTGCTGAAGAAGTTATTGTCACTGCTGTGGTAGGCACTGCATAGAGAAAATCAGAGTAATAACAAAGTAAATGACTTCAGAATTATTAAAAAAAAGTACTTTAAATGTTATTTATGTAGTTTTAAAGGATTCTCTGGTGTCTGCTTTCCTTTATCATAATATTATTCTTTTCTTATTGCTATTCTGGGTGTTTAAGACATAACTTTGACTGTTGGGGTTTCTTTGTTATTTTCTACTCCCAGCTCATACCAGTACGACTCTTCAGCACGTTGCCCAAATAATCTCTTCCATAAAGAAAAATTGATAGTTACATTTTAAAGGCTGAAAGGCAGCGCAAACTAGTGAGTTATCAAACATGCTCAAAGCAATTAAAGATTACTTAATCACTTTTGCAGAAGGAATAACTCAATAGACAGAAACATTTGATCAGCGTGCAGTAAATGACGCACTCCAGCTTTAACAACATAGGCAGTGGGCTGTAAGTAACCAGATCATTTTAAAAGAAACAGACACTAAAACTTCAATTCATCCAGTACACACCTTCCAGGAAAATAATTGCAATAACATCTTCCTACTTGGCAGTCATTCTGCTTGAGGGAGCTGCAGCATGCCCAATTAGCTCCAAACAGAATCAGTGCCTAGCATGTATGTGGTGTTCTTGTGTTTGAACATTCTGGGCCTTAACATTGCTTTTTGATAAAGCAGGTAGGATAAAGCAGCTCGTTCAAGCCAGTGGCAATTACCTAGTTTAATCTTTTATGAAACACTAGGATTGGCTTAGGCCACATCATCTCTGCATGGGACTGGCAGCTGCTTGTTCCACTGACCCACATTGGGAACACATCACTGGAGGTGCTGTGGCACAGCCTGAGCTATGCCTGGGTTTTGAGGCTTTGGAGAGATACTACTAGTTAATGCTAGTGGACATTAACAGTCCAGAATTCCTGTTCACCTCCTCCAAGTGTATACTGAGCAACAAAAGAAATGTAAGTGAGCAAAGTAATTGAAACAGTTATTAATTAGTTCCAAACCTTTATTAATGTTCACAGTGCTTTACAGGCACATAAAAACACAGATCCTTGTGCTGAGAATAAGCTCACACCAAGTACTTTTTACATCCTAACTAATATAGAAATAAATGAAGTTAACTTTAGGATAAAGTCGCACTTTAACTTTTTTTCCTAAACAAAAAACAAAAGAAGAGTTGTTGCCATGCTTGCTTTCAGTAGATGTTTTTTAAGTTAGTGTTTTGAATAAGATTACCTTCCAGTAGTTTGGCAGATAATTATTTCAAAATCCTTTTTGATTATATTTCAGTTATAATATATTAGGAGTCTCAAATATGAAATTATATTTTTATTTTTCATATAAATTTAGAGTGGGGTTTTCAAACATCATGATCTGTTTTAAAAGACTAAATGGAAAAGATGTGCTTTTCATCCCTCTTTTGCTCACAATTAAAAAACTTCTTTGGAGGCTGTCTTCAGTCTCATTCTTGGCTGCTTGAATACAGTCTACGTAATTGTGCTGAACTCGCGGTGTAGCCAGCTACTATGAAACCTATTGAAATCCTTGGATCTGTTCAGCAAGTGCTCATCTGACATCTTGTGAAACTGCTGTAATTTTCTTTTGATTACAATGCATCCAGCCTTCTAGTGCTTTCCCAATTAACATGTGTCAAAAGCATTTCCAATCACTTGCAGAAGTGTCAAGCAATGCCTGTTGATTCAGATCCTGGCGAACAGAGAACTGGTGAGTATGGAGAATGATGCAGGGGACAATAAATTATTATGATCCATCCCCTAACACACTGCACTAATTAGTACATATTTAATCACTGAAATGTGTATTAGCATTATTGCAATTACTACTCAAAACCTATAATATTTAGGATAGCTTTGTCGCAGGAGCAAAATATCACTGTGAGAATTCAGAATAACTCTCTGAAGTTAGCAGTGAGCTAACGATTTCAGAACGTATTTTGTGCTGCACATGAGCCAAAATATCCTGCTGCCATCATGCAACTTCAGGTAGAACAATTTTAATGCTACCCATTAAAATAAATTTCGAAGTACATCACCTATGATTCCAAAATTAGCTGCACAGCTTAGTTGTAGCTTTAAAAATTATTTATAATCTCAGATTTTAGGAGAAAGACTTCAAACCACCTCTCTCACAAAACTGAAAACGTATAAACAATTTCTAAGAGATTTTCTCTCGAATTAAATTTTAATAAAAAAGAAGTCAGTATATATGTAAGAATATACCAGGAAACTTCAGAGAGTGCTGGAAGTCTAGGATGGAAGAAGGTTGAAAAAATAAGAAGTGACCGAACTTATTACTTTAAGGATACATCTAGCCTTTAGAAGGCAGATCATTTTGTTTTTAATGACCTGTTGAGGAACTTAATCTCTAAGGCCATTCTCCTGAGCTGCAAGAAGACATACAATAGCTGCCACCACCTGATAGGTCTCATTTTGAAAGCTGAGGGTGGTGGCATCTGCTGCCTCCCATGCACTGTCTTGTGGAATGTTTTACCAATATAAGATAATGACAGTGATGACTGATATTCTGTAAATGAGAAGAATAAACTTCATGTTGAGGTTATTAACATCTTGTTCCAAGCAGCAAGTGTGAACCTCTACAAGGCTGAAGATATGTAATTATTATGCAAGGCCAAAAAATCAGCCCTTACAATGTGAGAGTCTATTTTGGACTTTTTGACTAGACTTGACATGTTGAGGTGAAAACCAAAACCTCTTCTGCCTTCTTCGTTTTTTTTAAGAATAGGTGTGTCTCTATCAGTTGAAGACAATCTTCGTAAGAAGAAAAAAAGCAACAGGAAGTAAAAGCAAAGACTCAGGTTGAGGGTAATTAATTTACATTTGTTTCATGCAGTTCCTAACAGCTGATTTAAAGAGGTATGCATACTATCTGTTTCTAAAAATGATGACACCACTGGACTAAAACTTAACACCTGTTTAACAGTGTGATGTCTATAAAAACCATACCACAATTGCCTAGAACAGCAGGGGGAACAGTAACTTGGTTTCCCCAGCTGACAGTGAGAAGCAGATTCAGAAACGGCACACAAACTATCTAGTAGTACTTACCAACAGTTTTCTGTTATAAGCAGGCATAAAATTTGTTTTTAAAAAAAACAAAGCCAAAACAAAAACAAAAAAGCCACCACCCAAACCACAACTCTGACGTTAGATTTAAAATTGTATTGAAATGTTCAGATGATGCACCACTTTTGAAAAATATTAATGGTTTCATTTTTATCTCTGGCATCTAGGTAGTTTTAGAAATCAGCTGCATGGATTTTTCTGTTAAAAAACTGAAAAAAACCCCTCTGGTTTTATAGGTCAGGTATTTCAAAATATTTGGACAGGCAAAAATCTACGTGCCTGCCTTCATTTTCAATAGGTGTCATATGCTGAGCTGCTGTGTAAAGCAACAGAGATCAGAAGCCTGTGCAAATCCAGATTTCCCTGTCTTCTGCTTATTACTGCTGTGTGACTGTTTTCATGCTTCAGTGAATAGCAGGGAAGTCACTAAGACTCAGCTAATTACCTATAGGTTCCAGCTATTATGCTAGCCAGTACTCTATTGACCCTGCCAAATCCTATTTAGTTGAAAGTGAAATGTTTACACAGCCATTTATAAATTTATACCCTGAAAATGATAACAAATATGCCACAAAATTAGCAAAGTACGTATGATCCAGAAATGTGCTATCTGGTCCCCATTCTGTTGTCTTTACATGTAAAACCACTCATTAATCTATTTGTAGTGTATCAGATTCAATACAATAGTAAAGATCCAATTTACTTAGCAATTTGCTGCATGACTTCGTTGTAGATACTTGGTATTACAAAGATTTAGTTGCACTAGTTTCCTATTATTTCAAGACCTTGGTGATAGTACTCTCTGAGTTCCTGTTCTGTCCACACTCACAACATCTGTATTTTCCTGCAGTGATCCAATGAAGCTTAATGATGGGTATCATGGTACAAAAGGGGAGACAACTTCAGTTTGAACAGTCTGCACAGTTAGCGCAAACTGCGATGAGTGTAGAGTAAATCTCTCCCTAACGCACTAGTACAGAACAAAAGGATTTATCTTCCTTTGGTTACCAAGGAAACCTTACAATGTAATGCTCATATTCACTTTTTAGGGGGAAATTCCCTTTATTCTTTCTGATCTTTTAACTTAAAATTCCTTTAAAAATCCCTGT
Source organism: Bucco capensis (assembly GCA_013396975.1). NCBI lineage: Eukaryota > Metazoa > Chordata > Aves > Piciformes > Bucconidae > Bucco > Bucco capensis. The sequence goes on along the minus strand of VWZO01013820.1, from coordinate 185,252 downwards.
TTCAGTGAAGATTCATTTGGTCCCTTGGATACCTCCTCTAGAAAGAATGTAATGGGACATATCAACTAAATTTACCAAGGACATAAAAAACATAAAATCCCTTGTTTGTTTTGAATTTTTCATAGCGTCTTTTTTTTTCCCCCCCAAATTAAGGGTTTGATTTTTAAATGTAATTTTTATACTTAACATTAGAAAATGTGCTCTTCTGCAATATCTGAGCGGTAGCACTCAACTGTGGCTCTGAGAAATATTTCTATATACTATAATTCCCATGAGAAGACAGGAAAAACTAACACATGAAGGAGTGAGTGCTAAGGGCAGCAGACCCCACTGTCAGGGTAAATCAGTAGCCTCGCTGCAGCATCCACAGTTCTCCTGAAGATTAAGAAAACAAGGATATGGAGAGCACGTAACACAGACACTTGCAAGAGGACAAAATGGCAAAGGTTTGCAGTAAGGAAAGGTCAATATCAGGTTAGCAAGGTCAACATTAGGTTAATTATAACCTCTGGTATTTCAGAGGTTTCAATAGACAGGTTTAAAAATGAAAGAAACAACAGAGGGGCAAAAAGGCAGGTTTGAACGAGATCAAGATTTTGGCCCTGGGAGCAAATGTAAACCCTTATGCTCAAAAGCATGGCTCAAATGTGACAATTTCATTTTTCATGTAGAAAGAAAGATTGTTACTCTTGAAGGACTTCATACCTGGAAGTTATGGTACAGACAAGAACTGATGGCTAAGACAGATAGATAGGAAAAAAACAGAGTCAGTTTCTGTCTATATATCATTATTGCTCCCACGGCAACAGAGGGAACACAGATTGCTGAGTTTCCCACAATGGCCCCAAATTAACTATTTGAACAGGAAAGGCCACGACTTCCAATTTTGAGGTGCTGACCTTGTGACATCATTAAATACTTGATATTGAAGTACTACTGCAAAAGAGACACTAAAAGAAGGTTCTTGTGCTAGGTGACTTAAAGAATGTTATCCTAACACCTACATCTTTGAGTAGATAATTAAGAAATCTGAGTCACCACAAAGAAATAAACCCCAACAACAAACCCACCAAAAATGCCCTTTATCAAATACACTGAAAATCTGATCTAATTCCATATGAAATAAAAAAAAATCCAAATGTATAATACACATAGAGATTCTTTAACTGTGTAAGAGTAGAAAGAATTGCTCTTCAATTTGTACAGATTTTATGCTGAAACAAAGAGGAACTGAGAATACAATATAAATAAATTACAGAGTCTCTTCCTGGTTTTATAGCAGTATATCTCAAGGACAATCATATTAGATAATTTTTCCTTTAATTTAGTAGTCTTTAACTACAGGAAACTAGCTTAGGCAAATGAGGAATAGAACTGAAGCATATTGTTCTATCTCCTATGTACAGATCCATACAAAATTAAAATACTGGGTATTGGCTTTATATAAGAAAAAACATTTGTGAATACATGCATCACATAGTCAATTAAACCTATTGTCTTCATATGGTTTCTACATTGTAAAAAGGCCATAAGGCCATAATCAAAATATATTTACTGATGTCAAAATGCATTTAAAACCCAAACTTAGAAATCACTCAAAAAATATTCCTTCTCTGTCTTCACAGGTGAATGGGCAAAGAGCTCAGACAAGAGACGAGCACCCTGCAGTGTGCCATGGACCACTTCTTGTCTAGGTCTGGTTGGAATAAACCATTTCTCTCCCTGCGTTATATGCTAGCAAGAAACCTAGGAACATGAAGGGGTGCGGTGGATGCCCAAATCTCTTTCTGCTATTGGATGGAATGTGGCCAACATATGTACTCTTAAGTTAGGATCTTGGAGACTCTCTCATAATAAAAACATTATGAAATGTCTTACTGGAGACCATTAGTGGTTTACTAAGGCAAAGGAAGGATTCCAGAAAGCCTTTTCTTCTCTCCCTGCTCTTCCTTAACACTTTTCCTTCAATGCAATGATTTAAAGATTAGCTTTTGTCACATTCATGGCAGCTGCCTGAACTGTGAAACCTACTTAGAGCCTGCACCTCCATTTGCTCCTCTTACTATTAAAGCTTTGGAGAATTTAAAATGCATCTTCATCTTAGTCAAACTGAATGAAAAGTGACATGCATGAGAATCTATGAAAATGAAAGCTTTACGTTTTTTCTAATTACAGAGGTGAGCGTGTCTCTGCTCAGAGCAGCCCCAAAGCCTCCCTAAGGAATGGACTAGCTTGACATACAGAGACAAAGCTTGCCAGGATGGCTGCCCTTGCTGCCGGAGCTCAGTCCCCAGACACCTGGAACCTGCCTGAGCCTGGCCATGTATTTCCAGGGAGGTCTGTAGGAGACAGCCTGGACAGATCGTCACTTGGCTTTGGGGATTACTAACCTATTGGTTCTAAACTGACTTGTTCTGCTGTGTTTTATGTACTTTTGTACCTGGAAAAAACTGTATGTATGTTGCTGTAATTATGTGCACACAATTGTGCGTAGCTTGCATTCCTGTGCATAAATAAGCTTCACTGAAGCAGGATAGTTACTCTTCATTGGGGGAAGCCATTATTACTACTTTTTTGAAGTAGTAAAAATGGCTGCTAAATGTGCATACCAGTTAGATGAGAAAAGTGAAGTTATTACCTTCATTGCTAAAACAACTTATCAACAGGCATGCATCTTCTGACATGGAGTGTTTATCCTGGTATTCAGTCTCCTCTCTAGATGTTAATACATAGCTATACCTGTTCATGTCGTTTTCAGGGATTTCTGAGACCTAAGATCTGTGTTTTTCTTTACTCTTATGGCTGTTAGTGTCTTTCCTTTTAAGTAGTTTTTCTAACTTCAAGTGAGCTGAATTGCAACTGTAATGGACTTACTGAGAAACCTGCTAAAAAGATGACAGATAATCTTCCTAATCCAACATTAGAAACTGTGAAAATGGGGCTGTGGAAAAATACTTATGCTTGGTATTGCACATTAACCCCATACATCTCCTATGGGACCTCCCAGCACACACTGCTTTCAACTTCTGGCGCCACGAAGTTAAAAGGTCTGCATGTATGTTGTAATCAATTTAGAAGTCAGGTAACACTGAACGGATGGGAACGGGCTTCTGGCTCAGTGTGAATGAACTCAAACTTAAGTTTAGCTATAGAAGTCAAACTGATTGATGGTATAAAGTAAATAAACAAAACAAGAGCAAAAAGAAAGAAAAGAAGAAAAAAGCATGAGCCTGTAAACCAAATGAATCAATTCTACCTTTTTTCACAGGTTGTGCAGATTTGCCTTGCATCACTGTAATGCTGTACTGCTCAGCACAGCGAACACAAACAACTGCTCCTTGCCTTTCTGCCAAGAGCTAAGCCTTAGACCAAAGGTACTGTAACACAGATATCTGAATAGAAGTACAAAGAGATCAAAAATCAGAAAAACAGATTTTTACCTTGGGCAGGATCAGGTGGGCCAAACTCCAAAGAGTATCGCAGAATGAAGTTGTTATTCCACACATACAGCTGGTTGTCTCTGGGGTTGTAATCCACTGCAGCAATGTACTGGTACTGGTTGGGGAAAGGAATTTCCACATGCTCACCCCTGCTTAATCTTGTGTTATAGATGTAATCGATGGCATTCTTGCCAGTCTCACTCTCATTGTCCTGATACACCGACCGCACTACGTACAGGACACCACATATCATGAAAGCATTGGATGCTGCCCGTTTGTCATATGCTGTTTCCCAGGTGGCTTCAAAACGCAGGGTGTAGGGGTTCAGCTGGCTAATTACTATCATCCCGTTGTTTTGTTCCGTAGCATAAATTACCCATAAGCCATTTTCATCAACTGCCAAGTCAATATCAGTCTTTCCTCCCCATCGGTAAGGGGAAGTGTCATGGTAATTAGCATAGTTGATTATGGCCTCTCCACTCTTAATTCGAGTCCTCAGGTCGAATTTTACTATGTTCCTAGTTCTTTCCTTGTTAAAAAAGACAGCGCCATCATAAACTACAAATCCAGTACCATCCACTCGATTTGGGAGTTTGTACGTTGTCTGCTGGCGTCCATTTTGGAAGTCCTCTAAAGAAGCATATTCTATCAAAGTATCAGTGCGATACGGAGTCCATGGCATGAAGTATATTTTATCTGCAGCCTGAAGGGGATCTTTGCACCAAGCACCTGCTTTTTGTTCAGCTTCATATAAATACGGTGAGTCCACAATTGCTTTCAACGTCCCCGGGCAAACAAAAACTAACAGTCACAGAGAGAAGTAAGACAAGAATTAAGTCAAATTAAGACTGTCTCATCATAAAAAGAAAAGAAAAAGAAAAAAAAAAGGTAGGTAAATCATAATGACTGTGTCAGGAAGAAAAAAAAATCAATTTAATTGGCACTAGAATATACCTTACGTTATAATTAATGCAATTATCACCCTTTATCATCCACTTTTCTTAAAGTTACCATGTTCTTGCTGTACCAGTATGGGAAGTGGATGGGAACTGTTTTCACTAGTACAGAACAAGGCTCAATGGCATACACAGACAGCTGAAAATGTAGAGCTACTCTTGCATTTTCATCTTAAGACTTTTAGTGAGTACACATTAACGCTCCAGAGCTTTTAACTGGTGTGCAGCAGTGCGCTAGGTCATTTCAGTCCAAAAAAAATCACATTGACTTGTTTAGAACTTTAAGAAGTGGTGAGGCTGAAAAAGGAGGTGCCTCGATTAAAAATAAAGGAACAAAACAAATCATCAGGTATACAAAGAAAGCAATTAGGAGCAGAGAAAACAAAACACAACCAAAGCAATGAATGAAACAGACCAGGAAACCCTGTAACCATGGCATGCTATGGAGAGGGTTCTGGAAGCCAGGCAAGATGACACTTGATTAACAGGAATTTACCCAAGGGTGAGAGAAAGAGAGGGAAAGAAAGACAAAGAGAAAGGAAGAGAAAAAAGCAAGGGAGTCTTCCCTCCAGCCCAAGTATTTCAGACACTATACCCCGCCACCTACTTTAAGCAGCCAAGTCACTTTATTGCAAACAGTCGACTTCTTTATGAGGTGTACTTATGAGATCCTGCTGATTATCATAATATAAGAGTGTTGTGGGGAGGGGAAGGGAAGAGGTTAACATCCATAAGGCACATAACAAGGAGCTGGGGTTTGGACTGTGTACGTTATTTACCTTTTTGCTCCACTTCTATTTTAAGCATCGGAAGAAAAATAAGAAAGTGCAAGGAAAAAAGAAAGAAGATTAACATAAATTGACTATTAATCTAAAGATTAAATTAGTAACAGACGCTAAATATAGGGAGAATAAGAACTGCACTATATTGGATAAAGAGAAACAGACAACAGGAAAACCTAGCAGGAGAGAGATTCTACGGTTACACAAGTGAACATGGATCAATCATTTTAGTAGATTAAGGAGGCAATACAGATATGTTGGCATGTAGTTTCACTTAGTGAACCTGAATAAATAATGAATGACTTTACTAATGCATGCTATACATACTCTTCTTCTCAAAGTATATGCTAGCAAGTTAGTTTTTATGTGACACATTAATTTATCATATATGTGTGAGTGCACATATGCATACTATATTAATTAGATAATTATAAATCCAAAAAGCAGTATATTAATTATATAGGTTTGTATGTGTGTTTATTAAAACTTCCCCCATCTTTGCCCAGATATTCCTCTGCTTTTCTTTCTAGTATAGAAAGCAGCTTGCATCCTTTAGCCCTCCTTAGGCTTTATTTATTTCCCTGAGTGTTAATTTTGAGAACTTTTGCCACTTCTTAGCCTATAACTGCAAAGTCAGACTAGAAGGAATAAGCAAAAACATCTAGAAAAAAGAAGCAAAAGCACAGTAAGCAAGAGGAAAAGAGAAGAAAAAAATTAACATTTAGCTCAGATATTCTCCAGCATCATCGATTAAGCCCGAAAGAGCAAGCTAGTATGCAAGGACAGTTATACTAAATGTTGAAAAGAAATATCCTGCCACCATACATGGAAAATAAAAACCAAACCCGATTAACAAAGTTATATTACTATAGCAATTTTTCCTCAAGGAAGTTTTAAGGAACCTATTACAGGAAGACATATAGTTGAAGTCCAGCAAGTAAATAGCTTTCCAATAATTATTTGCAATAAAATCTATTTCATATACTCAGTAGCCTTTGAAGTATGCTCCCTTAGTTTCATAAAATGACCTGGAAAATGACAGATGTACCAATCTGTGTAACAGTAGCTGCTGATACCAAGGAAGTGTATCAAAACTATTTTCATGGCTATTACATTTTCAGTATTACAGTATTATCCCGAAGAATGTATTTGTATGTTTCATATAAAGTTTTGGATTTTTCAGTTTCATTTAACAAAATTACACATGATTATTTTGAGAGAATGGTATTGGCTGAACTGATCTAGTGTTTCTTCAGGGAACAATTCAAAACTTTATGGAGGAGTGAGAGGGGGGGTTAATATTCTCAAAATGAGCAGTAGTTTTCCTAGCCTTTGTTCGTTTATACTTCTTTAGGTAAAATATTTAGTTTTCTGCAATTTGTAATTCTTGAGTTACCCAAGTAAACAGGAGACGTATTCTGAGGTGAATTCCTGGGTTTCACAAAGAGTGTTAATGACTTTAAGATGATTCTGTTTGTGAACTTTTATGCATGAGATTATGCCTTGCCAAAGAAGAATATTGATATTGTACCTGCTTAGAATTAGTAATAGGAGAGGGGAAAAAAATAGGGACAACTAAAATCATTACTGGCATATTTGCTCTGTGTGCATTGGTGTACAGCTGTACATTTTTCAGGGACAGATGGGCTTACTGAAATAAACAAATGCTGCAAAGTCCAATCAATACAGACAGAGAGGGAATAAAACACTTTTAAAATTTTTTCTGTTGAATCCCCGAGTCCAAAAGAGGCTTAAAATAAAATGCACAGATGTACAAAATGGTGCTTTTCATGTTCTTCTATAAAACGGCTGACTTCTGTTATTTAGTCAAAGTGTCAACATACATTGTGCAGCATAATTGAGAGAAATGTCAGGTATGGTGCTCTCAATTTCTTTTTAATTTAATCAATAACATTCTTATTTTAGGACAAAGCAGCTTCTATCAAATTTGTCTAGAATTTTAGTTTCATTAGAGATCCATCTGAATATCTCAATACATTTCTTTTGTCTGCACTTTTGAGATGCAAAATAGGAAACTTTTCATTAAGTACTTTCTTATAAGGACAATGACTACAGAACCCAGAGAAAGCTCAATCATTTTGTATGATCAGCAAAGCAGCTATGTATTTCTGGAGACCAGCAAGACATAGTGGAGCTCATAAACTGCATTTTGTACAAGAGTGACACCAACTCCAGTGCATAAGAATTCCCAGCTTTTACCACAAAACCTGGTATGACTGCTGTTTGTAATCTCTCATGGACTGAAAGGTGCCACAGTGAGACACAGCAAATTTTGCAGTCTCACAGTAACTGAAGATAAAGTTCAGAAAAAGTAAGAACCATAACTAGACTTTGGTTAGAAGTATTGTGATTACTAAAAAACCTCCCTTCCTAGACTCACAAAAGCCTATCCCACCTTCTTAACAAGTCTCTTATGCTGGGACAGCTGCTATTTGCAAATCTAGTAATTTCAGACATTCCATATGGAGCACTGGAACAAGCAAAGTAGAAAAAAATTAGACTTCATAACTGGAGTTTCTCAGGCATCAAAAAGAGACTTAGAAAAATACCAGGACAGGCTTTGTGGTACAGGGAAGAAAGATGGTCAATAATCAAAAAGGCTACTGAAGCACAATGTGATTTGGAATCATACTTCAAAACTGATTTTAGCAACTGGCAATCTTTTTGATGACTGCTGGTAATGACAAGTGATGACTCTCACAGTTCTGGAATCGGGCATAGTGTCATCACTGTACACGCTGCAGTTTACAAACTCCAAAACTCTTAGACTTTGAAAGACAAGAAGTATCCACAATCCTGAGTTATGACAGACATAGAATTACATAAGTTAAAGGGTAGGCCAATGCAATTGACAGTAAACAAAAAATAAACATTTTAAAAGTAGAGTAACTATACGTTAGAGTACAAGGTAGGCCGCGCTGTGGCACTATACTTCTGAAAACTGGAAAAGAAAGATTCCTGTAGATAGCAATACCCAATTGGTAGAACATATCATTTGACTGACCTTATGGTTTAGAATCAGATGCACTGCCCTCTTTCTGAGAATTTGGAAATGAAAATAGCGTAAAAGTAAAGTAAATAAAGTAAAAGTGATCTTTGTGGAACAAAACTTTGGTTAGATTGGCGTAAGACATCACTCCTCAAATGTGGCACAAGAGGAACAGTTACAACAAGCCACCGATACTACACACAGGAGAAATGGTACTAGGGATCACTGTATGCAGTAGGCTTCCATTCCTACAAATGGTACAGAAGAAAAAAATCAGCAAGCAACCATTTCACAATGACACAGCAGAAATGAAGAAAAAACAGATGATCTGTGTTTGGCCTTTTACAACAGTGAAGGTTCAATGTGGTGAAGCAGTACAGAGCAGTATTTGGTTGAAGAAGTCTAAATTTTAAAATTGTGTAGGAAAGCATATAGACAGTTTTGACATAGCTTTGCTTATGCCAGAACTCATTTCCTTCCTTTTTGGGCATATACTGTCACCACAGTGTTTTTGCATCTCAGACTTGGCCTGTTTCCTGTACCAAGAGAAAAATGTGATTTTGGTTAAGGATTACTGCAGATCAAGAAATTCACACTTAATAACAACTTAAGGTAATGATCAGTGCACTGCTCAAATTCCATTGCAAACACAGCTATTTCTCTGTGGAGTCATGGGATGAGGGAGAAGTCCCTGCAAAGAATCACCTTACAAGAAAGCAAAACCAGTTAAAAGTGTTGAATCCGTAGAACTTTTATAAATGTGCATACATGTCAATGAAAAAAAAAAAGCATTAATTATAGCAAGGAAATAAGAAGTATGTCTAAAGCTACTGAATTCTAGCATTAGCAAGAATATTGCACAAAACTGCTGAAGTAGCCACAGCTTCAAAATTTTCTACCTCAATGTGATTTCAGTATTTACTTTGTTTTCAGTGAAAAATTCTATTTTGGCAGTTCATTCAAGGCACAATTCATATTCTCTTTTTTACATTAAAAGTGAACATTTATTTCTCACTCTTTTCCCCATTGCTTTTAAGAACCAAGTTTGAGTAACTTACTGATGAACTATTCACTCCGAGTCTGTGCTCACTTATAATGTGACTGAAGCACGAAGTCCTTTTACAATGTCCCCCAACTGAGGCATTTGCCTCCAAGTGTCAGTGTCGGATTTTGCTGTGCACCCAAAGTCACCGTAACAGCAGGTAGCCTTTCAAGTAGATCATGATTGAAACTGAAGTCAATCCCTGCTTTAGAAGTCTGCGAGCCAAGCCAATTTGTCAGCAACTGGTAGCGGGCAAAAGTACAAATTTCTATCTGGTCTATTGAATAGCTAATTTGAGTTTGTTTTCTGGAAAAACAGTAGCCTTAAAAGCCAAACACTTAAGAACACAGACAGACACTTGGCCAGCATCACACCATGGCTTCCTTCCACACTTCATGAAGCTAATTGGAGGCCCTAGTCTGCAAGTGCTCTGCATGCATAATGGGTCTGTGGGCCATAAACATATGCTTCTTTTCTATGTAATGGCACTCCAGCTTTAATTGGGAAGGCCAGAGGAAGTGAGCAAAAATAAAAAGATTATACTTACTGTAGGGAACACATTCATACTGAACTTCTAGGTATTTGTATGTTCCAGGACAAGGATCAGGAAACACATCTGACCCAGTAACTACTATACACTGTGTTCGGTTGTTGCACCTGTAATGGAAAAAGAAAGCCAGCTAATTAATTTAAAATTACATTTAATTTTCAAGTTCATACTAAAGTACTATAGGCGGTGCTAACTCTCTTTACACCTGGGCCGTCCAATCCCTAAGACAAAAAAGTTAATTAATACTAGAACCATCGAAGTCTATAAATAAGGTTTCAAGACAATATTTCAGTTCAGGCTTTATACTTTAAAATCTGAAGATCGTCGTTGTCTCAAATGCCCCCGTTTCCTCTGGTAGAGATAGCTGTTCCAAATATATACTAGTTTGATACTACTGTTCAAAAAAAATCAAAGCAAAATGCAAAGATTTTACAAAATGAAAGAAGTGTCATTTTTAGTAATGTACAATAACAGAAATGAACAATTACTTTATCTTTAGAGATATACAGACTGCCGAATGGTTTTACATCTCAGTGTTTTGTTGTGATTTATGGAAATTATTTTGGTTGGAAGAATTATTGTAGACAAAAAGCATTATCATTCTCATTTTGATTATTTTAGGAGCAATTAGTGGACTCTAAACTTCCTCTGCTAGGTTACAGGAAGAGGTAAAGAATGATCATCTGAGGAAATAAGAAAAACAGCTGAGAAGAACTGCAAGAAAATGAATTAACACGTACTTCAGAGGAGAATAAATACTGCAACATATGATTTGCCTAACAATGGAAGCCATTGCATTTTGATACCAATAACATTATTACAATGCCTCTAATCATGAGGTCTAGTGAATGTTAGTATTTTTTAACTTTTCATTTCAACAATAATGATCCAGAGGTATTAGACTACTACTCATTTTTTCAGGAAAAGGGAAAAAAAAAGCTTTTAAGTTAAAAGTGGAAAACGAATCACCTAACCCTGAAGAGATAGGATGGTCAAAATATAATACAGAAAAAACAGTCAGAAGGAAGAGGGGGAAAAAATGAGGTCAGGGAGTTTGGTGACTAAAAGAAAAAGAGCTTGGCTGATCTCATGGGTTAGTTTTGTCTGTTAGCAAACTGAATAACAGAAGTCTGAACTTAAGTAATAGTCTAGCCTTTGACTTCAGCTGTACATCAACTTCTCTATTGCCCTACTACTTCCCACACTCCCTGAATACCACATCCCAAGCTAAAATAATCTATCTTGTATCAACAGCTTTCCACAGCTCTACATTCCCAATAGGTGTAAGAATAATTCATGCTACCTCATAAAAGGTAGAGCAAGTACATTTGAAGAACTCTGATATAAATTACTTTCCTTTTTATATAGTAATCAAACTAGCACAGAGCTGGTCAGGACATGCTCTTGCTGAGCAAACTCAGAAACAACTCTTCTGAGGTTATCATTTAATTCTTCTTTTCTCTTTTTAAAACTACTTATTTCTAGCCTCATAAGGCCCATAACTGCAGAACTAGTCAGTGATTTCTGCATATATGCACAGCCATGGATACAGACAGATGGTGAAGAATTCACCAGTCACCTCTGCTGCTTGTGGTAGTGACTTTCCAGAGAGCACAGGCAGGTCCTCTGCAGCTACTGTGCAGGTAATGTCACACCACTCCCAACAGCACTATAATTCAGTGTAACAGCTCATGCAGTATATTGGAGAGTCTGGAACAAACATGATGTATCCAATGGCTTTCAGACCTATGCTGAAGTTACGAAATGCGCACCCAGCTTGCAGAGAAAAATCACTGTCCTGAATTTGTAACACTAAAAATGCACAATACAGCCACTTCTTTGTACTCATACGAAGGTCAAAGTGCTGCTCCTGTGTGTGTTGTGTAGGAGGAGGCTGTACAAGCAAGGCAAGGCAATAGAGGCCAAAACCTCAGAGGCCTCTCTGTTCCAAACTCTGTGCAGGGTTTTTATGCCCTGCACCTCAGGTCAGAGCAACCACCATGAGAAAACTTGGGCTGTAAGAGTTCATAATTAATTGCTTTAAATATCTTTCTGTTTCTTTAGTGAAAACCCTACGCTGAAGCCAAAATAATTCCTACAAAAAGACTTTGTAGGGCATCATTCAGTGTAATGGTTTCCACGGCTTTGAGCTGTATGAAAATTTCATTTTACACTTGAATGAGTGGCAATTAAGAGAGAAATATTGATTTGTTACAAAATAAAATGGATACATATTTGGAGAAATTGCTTGAGAATGAAACTGATGAAGGTCATATTCAGCTCTGGGGGAAAAAGTTCTGCCAGCAGTATCTGGGTATCTTTTTCACAAGATGGTCTCCTGTTTCCCTATGAAAAGTTGCTTTTTTCTCTTTCATTTTCCCTCAGTGAAAGATTCATAATGTTGCCGTCAGTTAGGAAGCTGAGAACTTCATGCTAGCTTGTTTCAAAAGGATGCATACTAATTCAGAAGAAAATGCAGTACTTTTTTCCTTTGTATAATAAGTGCCAGTGTCAAACTTCAGGCATTGAGTAGTGTTACAGGAAGCTGCTGACCTTTAAAAAACTTTCTACTATTTCTTCATACAAGATTTCACCCACTGTGCATATGGTCATCTTTTGCTCAACTTTAGTCAAAATGAAGGAGACCCAATTCCAGAACAATGAGCTATGCCCACTGCTGCAGTACACAGCAGAGCTACAAAGCACACCACCACCCCCCCAAGAAGTGCAAATTACTTGGATAAGTAAATGAATAGAAAGATCTGTGATTTAAATTATAGCTGTTGCTGCACTGCTGGTTGCACTTTCATAAAACCTGAGTAATTTGCATAGAAGTTTCCTATTTTCATGCACTTCTAAGATTTCAAATTAAAGATACTTGATTAAGATACATTTCAAAAAGTCGACAATCAGGTAATGGTTTGTTACATAATTAGTGGTCATGTTTCAATTGCAGTGAAACCTTAAAAAAACCCAAGAGCAACTACAGCAGTTGTCAGTCCCAATTCACAAGGGAAAAGCTGAAGAGTAAGTGGACTTCGTAGAGATAGTTCTGAGACAAGTAATTCAGGGAACTTTCACTACTCCAATTTGTTTTCTGGATAAATGGAAGCCTTCTGTCTGCTGCATTGGGTTTTTTTCCCCTGGAAAACCAGGGACACAAACTGCTTTATTATTTACTGGCCTACAATTCTACTGTTGCTTACAAAGGCCATTTTACAAACTGATAAAGGTTTCAGCTGAGCTTAAGACAAGAAGCACTGAATTCTGGTATACTGGATGAAAGATACCCCACTCTCCATGTAACAGCACAAACCAGCAGATTATCCTACATGGCTAGTCATTTTCATCCCTTTTTGTAATAGGCAGGTCCTTTCTGAACACAGACACTTCATGGGATTTTCCAGAACAAAACTACAGTGGAAATAAAATTCCTATCGATTTGCAAAATTGGTCTAGACACCATCAGGATAAAACAAAAATGCAAACCTCAAAAACCTTAACTGGCAAATAACTTGAAGTCTTCATTTTAACCAAAGTTGTTTTTTTCTACACATTATACTGTTAGTTTGGCACATCTACTGAAACTCTTTTAGAATAGTTCCAATGAAGGCATGATCCAAACCAGCTCCAATTTCTGCAACTTTAGAAGTTAAATCACAATACTTTAGTGTTTCAGTTTCTGTAATCTAGCGTTTAATTTTTCTGTAGGTTTTAAGTATCATTTAAGTGTTCTGTAATCTACTTAACTGCACACTTCCCTACCACGTGTTAAAATATGCAAATTCTCAGGTTTTTACACACAAACTTCAAATTTAGATGATCTCACACTGAGAAACGTCTTCACACTTAACACATTGACAATATTCAGAAAGATTTAGGATACTGTGACTTTGTCATTTACAAGGAAATAAAGCAGACCTGCAAAGAACTCTATACAAACTCAGTAAGAGTTGATTTAGAAAAATACGAATTACATTTGAAGCCTTAGTCAGGAAAAGACTAACTGTAGCACTGAAAGAATGATAATTCAGGTTCCTGTGCTAGCAGTGGCAAGAGTTTTGCAAGGGGAAATGTAGGAAGTATCACTACATTCATGACTGCAAAGAACAACTGTGTAAACTAATGTGCCTTTTCTTCAGTATTTTAGTATGAAGGAAGGAAGGTTACATTTTTGTAATGCAGATGCATCACTTAGAGTACTCTAAAAAAATCAAATGGAGTGTTTAATTAACAGTTACAGTACAATGTCTGAACTCCTTTCACCTCAGGAAGAAGACTGCAAATGAGGAATGGCCCTTTCACGTTTCAGATGAACACAGAAAAAAAACGCAAGTAGAGCAGCTCAACCAAAGCTGATAGCAAGTATCTTCCACTCCTGATGTAGCCAAGTCTCTACTGCATCCATCCTCTTCTGTGCTCAGCTGTACTTTCCATGATAATTTGTTTGCATTTCAACTCTAATCTTGACTTGTACGAGTCCCAACAAATTGCTTTTGCTCTTTATTATCTTATGTTCATTATTGCACTTTTCCACATGCAATGTATGGAGATGAGATTCCACGTGCAATCTATTGTGTGAGGTGTTTTAATCAATAATCTTGTTCTGCTGATTAAGCAGGGGCTTCTGTTTTGGCAAGATAACATTAGTTTCTCCTGTCATGCTCCAAAAGCTATTGGGAATCTTCAGCAGATCATTAGATATGCTACAATAAAGCTTTGGTACATTCTCTTTTCTTTCTTAAATTACTTCTTCACTGTCCTATCGTTCCCCGTCACTGCTGGCACTACATTATTATTACAGCTCCCCTGAAACTTGCACTAGAGCTGTATCTCCAGGCCATAGGATGCCATTTTCAATTGAAGCTTCTGCTTGAAAACATAAATTAAGAAAATTTCATTATCTCCTGCCAAGGGCCATTATTCACCACTGTTCTAAAGAAGATTAAAAATGCAAAATCTATGGACTTGAACAAATACTCCAGCATTAAAATGAAAAACACAGTGTATCATGACTGGACCACAGAGTGAAGTTCTGGAATCTGATGAGAAGTTTCTAGAAAAACGTTAGCATTACGTGGATCAAATCAACTGACTGAAGGAAGAGGTCATGTTTATAGGTATGTCACATCACAATACATACAGTTCCTTTCCAAGTGGTTCTCGCAAACAGACTTTGCAAAACTAAGGTATGTATGAAATAATGTCCACATTACAATTTATCCTTCAAATGATTTTGTGTTGCATATAGAACTCTGACAAAGATAGTAACATAAAGTAACATCATGTTATTTTGAGAAGGATATGGATTCATTTCTAGCCATTTCTAGTTAATTTTCTATCAAAATAATTTGAGGTATTCCTAATGCTCCATTTCTGTGAACGTAGTATTTCACTAAGCAAGGTAAAACTGAAAAACACAGAAAAGTCATGTGTACATCATTTTAAAAAGACAGAAAAAAGAGATACAGTATAATGCCTTGTTTAATAAAGAAAATTCATTTTTAATAAAGCTGCCAATACATTTAAAAAAATCTATCTTGCTATGTTTTGAAACCTTTAAGTCAGATCTGACAATATTTCTCTTTCAGCATATTGATTAAATACTTAAAAGCTAGCATGATGACATGTTTCTACATATCGCCTGCAGCAACCTGCTTAAACACCACTTGAAGCACATAAACTCGGAGTTGTAGCACCACATAGTCCATATGGTCTTCATGTCCCTTATTCACCCTGGGTGAGCTGCAGTCTGACTAAAAAAGATGGGAATGTGGGATGACTACTCTTCGTGTATTGACTTTTAACAATAGCATATTTTAAATTGAGGAATTTCTGAACTTCTTTACCCGGTTTAATGCCTGTCTTTACCCATGTATTCCTAATGGTCTACAACTGCCACGTGAGGTGTGCTTCTGCTTTGGTATGCATACTCACTAGACCTCCACTCAAAGTTACAGGTGCATGAAGATGTCAGATGATATTTCAATGCTATGTTTTATTAACTTGGTCTCAGAAAGTACGAACAAAACTTACATAATTTTTATAAGTAAAAAAATTTTATATGCAAAAAATTAGAACAGAGGTTTTTTTCCATGGGTGTATAGGCACACATGTATCACACACACATACTACAGTACATAAAATTATTTAAAGGAATCTATTTCAATTCTGAGTTTAAAATCCACCTCATAAGAAATAATTATTACATTCTGAAACCTAACGAGTTAGTAATCTGGGCCTCACCAAAGCCTGAAAAAAACCCAGCCTTGCTATAGAGCCCTGATTTGAAGCAGCATTGGCCAGCCACCACTGCAATATCCACAGTGCTCCAGCAACTCCAGCTGCAGTAGCACAACCTTACCCATGCAGGAAGAGTCAGCACACACATCCCTACAGAGCCACACTTCCTTGAACACAGACACACAGTCCTGCAACTGTCTCTTTAAAAACCCAAGATGCCACACTGGTAATTTTGCTTACTCATGTATACGATTTTCTAAAAATTATTTTTAAGTTAAAATATGTAAAATTATTAGGGGGGAACTACATGCAGGAAGAAAACAGCACCAATTTGACCTAGCTGAAAGATAAAATAGATTTAGTGTACACTGGTGGTAGTTTTCATAATCTAAGAAAAAAAACTAGAGATACATGAGCATGTATGAAAATAGAATGTAGCTGTAAGAATTGTGTCCTAGATGTGGGAGGTCTTCCTGTGGCTGCTAAAGCAGTAAGGCATGCTAGAAATTGGTTTGAAAATTCACAGCCCAGCCTTGGGATTTTCTATGCCCTTGGCAATGTGACCACTACAGCAATGCACTTTGGTGGCTTTAGATAAAAAATATTTTGGGGGGGAAAAAAACCTGAGAAAATGTTTCCATTTTCCTTTTAAACGTAATATTGATGATTTATTGATTCTTCTCTATTACTGAGTAAACATGACATAAGGAAGCTAAATGCTGTATAATTGATATTGCAGAAAAAGGTGCACCATAACATTGTTTCCATTTCCCCAATAAATAGAAAATAATACTTAATTGTGTTTTCTTTATACAATGTAATCTTGTGGGACTTGAAGGGCACACATTAAGAATAAAAACTCCAAACAGAAAATAAAACACAACAGAACACATGCAACTCCCCACAGGCTCTTCCTTAGGATTACCCAGTCTGAGTCACCATCAATGCACATGTATCAGGCTTGTATGGCAAAGTAATTTAACAAAGTAGTTATTGCTTTCAACCTTTTCTTACAATTTTAATACATTTAGTTATGACCCACTTGGCTTTTAGTACTCGTGTTCTCTAAGTTCAAAGAAGTAACTGAAGAAGACAACAAATCTTCTCACATTTAACCTATCAGAAGGGGATTTTTGTTACAATTTATTCTTGTTCCAGGACTTTGTTTCTTGGTGTAAATGCTGTTATTATGGGGTTATTTTTACTCTGAAACTGAAGCATCAGATGAAATAGGGAAGGGTGGAAAAAAAAATAAAAAAGGAAATGTAGATTCCAGTGGACTGCATTAACTCCTCCTGCCTTCTCCCTGTGATTTTTTTTAAGTGCTTTTATAATCGCCCTTTCTATCCTTACTACTTTCTAACACCTACATGAAAGGCCTACCAGAACTACCAGAGCATGTGAGGAAATGACTGTAAAGCAAGGAGAGGAAAACCAGATACCAAGGAGTGGAATGAGGTGTGCAAAGTAAACAGAACAATCTCCTGGTGAGGTTAGCGTAGGTGCAAACCCAAATCTTTTTAACAATACAAAGCAGAAGAGACCTGTTTTTTAGAAAAAATGTTTCTAGTGCAACCTCATATGGGGAATAAGAAATGGAAAGGCAGGCATATTCATAATCCTGTCATAATATTTATGTTTGTCTGTATTTGCAAAAAAAACGCAGCATGAGACTACAGGCAGTGTCTAAGTAGATCAAGTAAGTGAACCAGATCCACACTGCTGAAAAGTTATCAATTCAAAAGATTCCATTAAATGTTTCACCTTTTAGACAAAACAAATAGCCTGCAGCTATGCTTATTTACTAATGAAAACTCTAGTAGTGGAGCACTGTAATAGCTGATAAATTCACACAGATTACGCACACTGAATGAGAGCGAGCGCAGCATCACACCTTGTGGGTTGAGCAGGTTTCAGTGGAGACATGTAGGGTTGGGTAGTAATACCAGAGTTTTACAAAGGGACATGTATTTCCGAAGCATAGTACTAGAGCAGAGCATATAGAAAATCCAAATCAAAATCCTGAAGCACAGTGTCTGATCCTTCGGCATAATGCTGCAACAGATTTGCAGGAGAAGAGATTCCCAGGTAGAGAGCGTAGGATAAGAGTAAAAATGCTTTTAAAATCTTTTTTGCAGCCCTGTCAATCTTTTTTATCCATGCTTGGCATGCGGCATATTCATAATGTAGTTAGAAGTCATGTAACTTAAGACAGCTCTGAGTCATTATTAAATGAGTAACTTGAAGAATTACACTATTGAAAACATGAAGCTTTATCCCTTAGGTTAATTTTCACAGATCTTCAATATATTTTTATAACTCACCTACTATAATTAATAAAATAAGCTATTACAAATGACAGGTGAGATCTATCACTACAAATTCTGAGATGTAGAAGCCTTGGTACACTTCTAATGTTCATGCTTTGACTGGATCTCCAGGTCAGTTCAATGCAAATTCTACTTGACTTGCAATGGGTCACCTGAGTTTAACACAGCTCTTCTGTTTGCAGAAATGCATATTTAACATAAATGTATCTTATCTCTAACAGTACAGTAATATTTCCTAATTGACAGAATTGGCCATCAAGACAGCATGATTTCACAGGGTCCTTTAGTCTCCCTCTCCAATGGACAAGATTCTTTGTCCAATGGACAAGGACCCTTTCAAGTGGGGGGTGTGGTGGTGAAAACCCTATCTGAACTTTAACACATGCATTCTCCTTGAATAATTAAAATATTATAGCCTTTATCAATTAGGAGCAATTATTTATAAAAATGTTCACCTATTACAGTTTGCACATAGAAAAAATGATCACATTTTTAACAAGGGAAATGGGAAATCGCTATGGGATGCCCTACTTAGATTAAATTAGCAAGAAACTTGTTATCAGACCATATAAAAGATACACCATAATAAGACGTGACCTTGCAGAACCTTGGAGCCAACCTGTGATTTCCCCCACCCCCCCGTAACCCTCCCTAATTATCTGCAAAGTTACAGACCCTTTTGTGGCAGGTTATTTTTCTGTGAATAGTGAGGGGGTTGGGGCTTTTAAATATTTAATTAGTCTTCTGATATGAGAATTGTTGCACATGCCAACTGCTTCGATTTTCAAACTGTGTTCATCCTAATTATGTTCACATTTAGATTGGTCATCCCAAACCTCTCACTCTTGTAATTATTTACTCCTTAAAGATCATTCAGTAGAGAAATATTTTTCACCCTTATGGCTCTTTCTTTCCACAAATGGCTTTTCTGGTCCGTTAATTACCCACTCAGAGGATTAGAGTTTGTAATAATGCAAGAGATCCTGCATGTAAGATGAGTTCTACAGGGTGAAAAAGAATAAATTGTTTTCTGTAAACTCGCCTCGGGGAATATCCCCTTTTTGGGTTATAATTTCCATCAACAGAGGCCATGTGCCCACTGCTGCATATCT
Organism: Bucco capensis; assembly: GCA_013396975.1. Lineage (NCBI taxonomy): Eukaryota > Metazoa > Chordata > Aves > Piciformes > Bucconidae > Bucco > Bucco capensis. The sequence goes on along the minus strand of VWZO01013820.1, from coordinate 165,787 downwards.
GCCAATTCCACAGGGCTATCGAGTGACTCATTTCTATGGCTCAATAGAACTCAAAGCAAAATGCTGAGCAAGAGGCCAAAAGACAACTTGGTTATTTTACAAGATATATATAAGATCAAGATATATATAAGATCAATCTGCTAGCAAGATGTTATGGTCCTTTTTCTCATAATTTTTAAATGCAGATTTCATGGATTTAAGTTAAATACATATAACTGATAACTAGTAACAAAATTACAACTTTTCTTATTTCATCTGCTGATTTTTTCCAGAAGTGCTGTCACTTGGAAGGTCTTTAATCAACTCCGTAACACTGGTGTCATTTATTAAAACATGTCTGAGAGTCCTCACTACAAGTACTTTCTCATCTTCTGAGAGAAATGCCTGTCGCAAAAGTACTGTTATTCATTACCCACAGTGATGTCTGGATCTAATTATCATGTGGAAAGTTTGCAGAGCTTACAGGTACAGGACTCTCCCTACAAAAGTATCCTTCTGCTCAATCCTTTTTGCAATTCCAAATTAAGGGATTAAGTTACTGATTTGAGCTATGCACTCTCTGATTCCCGGAACTTTCAGTTTTAAGCCCAACAGTGTTTACGGGGCTGCTTTAGATTGCTTTTTTCTACATATGTAGAAATCCTGTGTATTCTGCAGTTGATTTTTATGCAAGTCAAGCAGATTCACCTCTGTAAAAAAAAACATGAGAAAATTCACTGGCTTGACTCTTCAATGCACAGATAATCTTTAATTGTGTCAAAAATATTCATGATCTAATCCTGTTATCAAACTGTCTACCACTGAAGTGAGTCTCACGTGCCTGCACAATTAAAAACCCCATGTTAGCCGTACATAATGCTGTATTACATTTGATGCAAATCCTTTTCTATTGAAATAAGCACTGGGCTGACAGCAGGAAATGGCTGATAAGAAAGCAACAAGGCATTGCTGATGGCATTCATGATAACTGAGCACTAACTCATATGTGTTCTGTCTACAGTACATTACCCAAAGTGCTCTGTTTTAAATGCAACTCCAGGAGGTGTTCTTTTGCCATATCCCTGTCACAAAGGCAGCAAAATTATCCAAAAAAGCTAAATGTACAAAGTAAATGATAGTTTTCATATCCACCAGTGATGCTAGCATTAGAATAATATACTAAAGGCAATGTCAGTGCTGCTACATCCTAGATGAGAAAACACAGCTTCTTAAGTGTAACAGTACAGTTGAGCTCAATGATGTTAAGAAATTCAGTAAACAGGGAAAGATCATGGGTTCAGAACTGCCACACTATGGTTGCACTTACAACTCAGCCTAAAGGAATGTATTAAATAGAGGAAAAGAAACACAAACTCCTGAGTTGTGGTGAAACAACAATTTTACCAGTCTGTAAAAATGTGTGCATTAAATACATTGCAAAATTGCTCCATCATATAGACATATATCACAAGGTACCTGAGAACCAATGAACAGTAAGGTTAAAGAAAGGAATGTAGACGCTTTTTCATATACAATGGCAAAACACATATCTTGCAGTTGAAATGTTACACTGCTCAGTGTCATTAACTAGTAAGAATTCTTCCTCTAAAGTGTTTGAGCCGTATGACTTTGGTCAGGTGAAAACCTGGAAAATATATGGCTTTCAATAGTAAATTTGTAGTAAAGATTCTGCACTCAAATTATAAAGCAGGTTTGACATGGAAAAACCTATGCAATAAGAACCTTTCCTCTCCTTTTTTTTGTGTCTACAGCAGTCTAACAATATACTGAATACTGAGTATTCAGTCTATGTAACACTCTTAAAACTGCATTAACTTCATTGCAGTAACTTGTTTTATAGGCTCAGTTCATCATGACCTACAAAATGTTAGGCTGAAGTGCTTTAAATATCTGCTAACATCATGTGCAAGCCTGGGAATACAAGGCACTGTGCTGTGAAGCGGCAAAGACAGTACTCTTCTGAGAAAGTAGCACGCACTCTTATGTCACTGATATAAACAGGGTAAGCATGCTAAATAATGTATGAAATAGGCAGCCAATCTTTATATAAAACAGGAATTCTAGTTGAATTCTTTATGTTACCAGTATAAAACTAGATTTTAAGACTGCTTCTTAATAAACATACCAAATTAAAGAACACACGTGCAAACATCTTTACTTCACAGCTCTTACATGAAAGAAAAAAAAAAAACAACTTTCATTTGTGGCCACGGCATTTTTGTTTGTATGTAGAAAATAAAATGCAAGGAAAGGAAATGCAAATAAGGAAATTATTTCTATCTTTCAGTAATCATGGCCCATTCATTAAGCAATTAGATTGCAATTTTATTATTACAGAGAAAAAAAAATGCTGTGAAAACCTGCTATTGCTTGTATCTTTGATCCTTAAAGTTTTCCATTTCAGTAACCTCATTAATGTCAAAATGCCATTAATATGGCCACCTCTTTTTAAAGTCTATACTTCAGGCACAGGCAGAATCTATGGGATTCAATAAAGAAGTTTTTTCTTGTTGAATTCAAGTAAAAAGATTAATTGAGCCACAAAGGTCAGAAGGTTCTTTTTATTATAAGTAGGAGATTATTCTGTGGCAGAAGGAAACTTCCAGAATATGAAATCTGCTCATTTCTATATTATTCTGTAGCTACTTTTTAATTTTGAAATCCATGTCACTCTTCCATTCCTATCCTCTGAATTAAACAGCTTCACTGTAATAATCTTTAAATTCTATTTCATTTGCGTTATTAATGAAAACTTTTCACTTTCATTGCTAGTGCTGATCTTACAACACTAAAAAGTACTGATAATTTACTTACATATATTTAATTAATATTAATATGTCCTAATTTATGAGCTATAGCCTGGTCTGCCCATCTTCATGTACCTTTTCCATGTCAGCGCTGTTTACTAAGTGATATTCAACGTATTTCCTATAGTGCAATGAACCTTAACAGGCAGCTTTTAATTGCCTCACATAGCAAACCACATTACTATAATTCCACAGCAACAGTATAAAATAAAACTATTGCTTCTCAGACTCTAGAGCAATTAGACCTCTCGGCTATTTGGCTAACTCTGCTGCATGATACCCAGTGCAGTTAATTATATTTTTTGATGTTAATAGTCTCTGTCAGTTTCAAGCATAACTCCTCTTTGATGAATATTTAAATTATATTTGAATAAAAAAATAATCTTAGTTACATTTCATATTCAGCAGTCATCACAGCTTAATAAAGGTCTCCTCAGCAAGGGTTGAGATAAATGGCTATATGAACACATGTATGAAGTCCTAAATCAACTTATCAGATAATGTAGTTGTTTTGGCTAAGTATTGTAGCTGATACACTGGTGTAGGAAGAATTAATAGGCTTCAACTATTACAGTATAATTCTATACAAACTAAATTTGGCATAGCAGTATCTAAATAAATCAGAATTTTTTTATAAATTTCTGAGTGCAACTGAACCAGGATCTTGGCTAGACTAGAAATTCAAAAACTACATAAAATTCACACAAATTCAACCAAGGGAACACAAAAATCACCCGAAATGTGCTCAAAGGTTAAGCAGTGCTCGGTCAAGTTCTCAAAAACACTAGTAAATTACAAAGAGAGGTAATTACATACCCAAAAACACACAGTTCATTATTAACTGTAGGCTAAACAGTATGCACACCTAGTAGAGCCCATTTCAGAAGTCAGAAAAAACACAAATGAACAAAACCCAAACCAACCCAACCAACCAAAAAAGCAAAAACCCAAGAAAATCTCAGGCTGAAGCAACTATTTTATATGATGCTCAAATATACAAGAAACAGTGTATAATGCCTAAAAATTCATGTATACTTATGTATAGTTACTTATATTTATTTTCACCTATGAATAGCAAGAAAAGACTGATGAATATGTATATACTATCCTCCCAGGTAAGATATGCACTGACTTAGGAAGAACTTAATGGTGTTTTTGCCAGTAATAAAGGAAACAACTTAAATATAAGCTATGAAAACACTAAAGTATCAGGCTACAGCCTGGTAAAACAGTGAATCCAATCTTTTTTGGTAAACTAAATGTAAATTTTAAATGTAATTATTTGGCATTAATGATCCTTTTGTGGTTTCCTTTGTAGCTTGCCCAATGCCATGACTACAGGAATGTGTGCTTGTGTTATGCACTTGCACATGTGTAATATAATTTCTTCTGCAGAAAAAATTATAGAACACACTACGAAAAGATGATCAAGTACCACAGACAGCTATTTACCTTACCTGACTGCTCAGAACCTCATAATATGATGATTTTTATTTCATTTATGAAGTAATGCCACAATGGAACAACCCCATTAATAAAACCTCCTATTTTTAATGAGTAAACTAGACCTACTACGGTCATACTAAGAATTAATGATAGTGAAACCACACAATACTAGATAAGGTTTCTTCTCAGTTATGGGTACTACTGCTTTTTTCTCTAATAAAGCCAAGGACTACGCTACGCTTCATGAATATTCTAGGCTCTGTGATTATGCCTAGTTGATGAAAATAGGCTACATGTATTTCTGCTTTTTTCTTTCCATTTGTATCATAACTAAGTCTTGTGACTAACACATAGAAAACAAAACAAAAAGAATCGGGCCATTTAAAAATAAAAAGCATTTTAAGCTTCTGTTACATCAAAATACTGACAGGGTAACTGCCGTACTAAAACATACGTCTGTTTCAGAGTATTAGAAACCTTCATTTTTAAAGGATGTTGTCAGCAGGCTGTAACAGAAACTGCTGGCACGCCAAAGCAAAAGAAGGACCTCGTACGTGAGATCAGTATCAGTACCACAGCAACTCAGATGTGCATAAATTCCAAGAAAGCACCTTATACATAGCAGCCTGTGCTATCCTATCATCAACAGTAGTATTTCTCCGACACACAAAAAAAGAAGAGATATGCAAGCTTTTAATGATCAAAAGGTAGAAAAATGCAAGGTGTATCTCTTATTCTGAGATGCTTCTTACTACATAATACCTTTAGCAAAGGGAGGAAATCTTCGGCTTCAAAAGGAAAAGCAAGGGAGTAAGTAAGACAGCAGCAGGGGTCAGCAGAGCCCTTGTCTAAGCCTGGCAGACCCCTGAAGTAAAGTGTGCCATTAGCACAATCACAGTAATTTATGAATGGCAGAGGATAAAATCCTGCCCACAAAAACTGTTGGAAGTCACAATAGAAAATGCAAATCTGAATCGTGCCACAGTTTAAAAACACGTAAGCAACCACTGGCCCTGTCTGAGGAAGCTGTTTCTGAGACACTAAAATCCTGCTTTGTAGAAGGTTTGCAAAGGCTGGAATTCAGCTCTGCAGCGACCCAACAGCAGGTTTTGCCTTCTACCAGCAAAGTATGAAGATTGCTTTTGGCTAGACCTTTTCACTTCAATGACTGAGATTAAACAGTTACAGGACATCTACCCACTATCCATCCAAGCCTGGAGTCCAGTGGAAAACNGAGCCTCACCAGGGCAGAGTAGTACTCACACTATGGAACAGAGCAAACCTTTTTTTCACTTGAAAGGGTATTAATGTGGCACAACAATGTTTCTTTGCAGACTTGACAACCTAGAAGACGACAAGAGGGTTGAGAGATGTGTCTTCTTCAGAAGAGAGCTCATTTTGTTTCCTTTCAAAAATGTCTCACTCTTATTTTCATATAGGGTTTGTCAAAATTACGTATTTGTTGGATATGTTAATAGGTGGAAAAGAACAAACATCTCCATTCTCACACTCTACCACTGCAAGGATTAAAAAAAAACAAAACAACCAAACCAAACACAAACCCCACAAAACCCTGAATAAAGTCTCAGGAGGAGGAGTGAACATGGTGCTTCCTTCAGCTTTCCCTCAATCACTCTGTGGGGCAGGAGGCACTACATTTACCTGCCTCCATTTAAGTGCAGCTGTCTTGCAGAGAGATGATGGACATAACAGGTTAAAGTATTAACCGTGTGAGAAAAGTTCATGGTAACAAAAACCCAAGCATGAACTCTTCACTGGTGTCACGATGGACATGGTAATTGAAGGTACATGTGTTGCACGTACTGTAGATAGGACAGAATACATGCAACAGAAGAAAGTACTCACTGCTGAACAGTATTTGTTCCTCTTTCATCCTTTTACTTTTCTCCAGCAATGTTTGAAAAGGGCAGAGTATTTAAAATTATGGCTTCCGAAGTTTATTGATAATACCTAACATATTTTTATATTTATCTTTATGCATTATAATGAGGTTTGCTTTGTTAGGTATATTTAAAAAAGGAAACGATACTGCCTAAATATGTTCAGTAAAGATGCAAAGATCACATAAAGCTACTATTACAGTATAAATTGTAGATGAAAATAGAATTTCAAGGCTTTTTCAATGCAAGATTGATGTAACCTTTCCTGTTGCAGATCAAAACCAAACTGAATACACCAACTGTGAGATTATATTTTTTAATGTGGATGCCTGCAAGGTCTACAAAATGTGTAGTTTAAAGCATTCTGAATTTGTCCTCTTTTCAATGATCACAACTATGCTCTCAGTCTCAGAACACAGGTTAGAAGTTCCTATTTAAAAACTTAAAAATTCAAAGTATTTTACCTTTATTAGGAGGGAAACAGTTTTTTCTTTCTGAAGTTAACATTTATTTGACTGTCAACAGTCAACGCTTGAATTTTGAATCTAACTAAATGATTCCATAGATTCAGAGTTAATAGTCTATGTTTTCTTTAAATATAAAATAGTAATTTTCTGCAAGACCCACCAATAGCTATAATTGTAAATTACTCAAAAAAAACCCATGTCCACACTGGAATGGAAATATTAATATAGGATTTCTCAAGGTTTAAAACTATTTTATTCAAAATTAGTATCTGCAACAGTATCCAAGTATGTATTTAAATATACAGGCAAAAAATATAATGTAACTGCACTGTACTGGAATCACAAAGATAGTAATGATGTCTAATCTTTAAAATAATAGGGTATTTTTCCTAAGCAAAAAGTTTAGGACCAGGAAAAATTATTCCTACAAAAAAGGCCTATTTTTAATTCAGATGAGAAAGGTCGTAACACACAAAAATTCATCTTAGCAGCTTATTGTTCTACTATAACATTATACACACAATATGCCTTTGCAATCTATTTTAAGTATGTATTCACAAGTACTTTTAAATCTCTGTTGTTATTTTAAGCTAATAAAACAGAAATCTAAACACAATGTTGTTATCTATGTAACCCTTAGTACCCGTCCAAACAAAAACCTATGGTCCATCCGCCTGCAGTTGCAGAGCGGGGCTTTGAAGTTGATACTGGAGGCAAAAAGTCCTCATGAAGGCAGAGACAGTTTGAATATAACTCACACAAACCACCTGCAATCCCTTACAATGGAAGTGGACTTAAGACTAGGTCATAAGTACATTTTATCATGTTAATTTTAAAAACTTATCTGTGCTTATAAACAGCAGTACTAGTTAGCCTTATCACCTTCAAAATCAAATGACAGTTTCTGGCTACAGCCACACAAACATACTTTATGAGCAAGCAACTACAGCAATTTCCTCAGGCTGTTTTGCATCTTCTGCTTCCCTCCTCATCTGATTTCTTTTTAAACGAAGAGGAAACAGGAGTTTTGTTCCTGCTAAAGGACAATGGAGCACCAAGGAGTTTGACTATTTTAAGATCTAACTGCCTGAAACATGGGTCATCTGCCACTCACTTCCACTACTCCCTAACCAAATAGTCTAGAAATAAGCTTATTTCTATACTTAACTTTAGCACGTGGTAGGATCTCTCAAACTTGACTGTATGCAAACACTGGGGTTAATTATCAGGGAAGTGTGAAAGGGGAGAGGGATTTTCTAAAGGTCTAGTCTCTTTCTTCAAAGCTTTAATTTTAACCGTGCCAGTCTGAAGTTTACATGGAATCCAAAAACATCTGAAAGACTTTATTCTGGAATAATTGGGATGTAATTTCAATCAGGGACTAAAAATTTAATAACCACTTTACAAAGTAAAAGCAAAGCAATGAAGTCATTAGCGTTCTAGTCAGGCTTCCTAGGAAAGCATTAAGTTAAACATCTTTTAAGAACTGCAGAAAAGAAAGAAAAGGGAGCGAGAAAAGATTAAGTAGCAGCTTGTTCTGAGAAAGAGGAGCTGATGCATCAGTGGATACTGGCAAACTCTGTATGCTAGTATCTCAAATTCTCTGGAAGGGGAGCAGGGCATGTGACTACATGGCTTTGTGTTAATTTGGAAACCTCATCTTATTTTTCAATCTTCGCATTTCACAGCATTGAACTCATGAAGCTAGTGTTTTCACATTTTAACTAAAGTAAATGTAGTTGCTGTGCAAAAGCTGTGGAGTAATGTTACTAATGAGTGATGAGTATTTAGTAATTGCCATGAAACTACATTTAACTGGAAGTCTAAATGAATTCAGTGGTCAAAAGCACTGGTAAAACCACTGCTGGCTGACATGACAAAAATATGTCATTAGTCCTTATACGCACTGTAAGATTTTAAGTAGCAGTATGGAAACTATTGCTGCTTATTTCTAAAGGTATGGAAGAAGCTTTCCCTGTCATTAAACATTCTAACAGATTCTTTAAAAAAAAACACCAAAAAACCAACTAATGAATCTGATAGTCTTTCAGGTGAAATTCTGCTGTGCAATTGCTGCCATCAAAATACTGCTGATGCTGATGTGATACTTTTAGATATCGGATCAAGGACATATGCTGAGTACCAAACAACAGTTTGCCTTAGACAACAAATAATTATGATCACCAATGCAGTTATAGATAAATGAGATACAAGAACTTCTAGTATTTCATAAAAAACCCTCTTATCTTCTTCTATGCTTGCAATATAGCACAAATTAAGCAATTCTGAGATAACATTAAACAAGACAATAGGCAGCCTTTCTACTTAAAGGATGTGAGAAAGAAAAACTACAGAAGCAAAGCTCCAAATTACTATGAATGCCAGACAAAAACAGAAAGCAAAGTGTCAAATGGTCTTTGCCATTCGTTCAGACCAAAAAAAAACCAGAGGAACAAAAATTAAAAAGTCTCTGTGAGCACAGATATTCTGAATCAATGCCATAAATGCAGTCACAATTTCATTTTAATCTGTTGGAAAAAGGGTAAGAGTACAAGACTGAGTAAGTTAAAAAACACTCTCTGCTATCGTAAACTCAGAGTTGATTAACTGAAAGGGGAGGATTGAAATTTCAGCTTTCCAGCAACAGTCAGTTGTCACTTAAAGCAAGATTGTGCCTTTATATTTGTCTCCGACTACCTTAATCTGTATATTTGCAGTGAACATAAGGAGGACTTTGATCAAAACACAACATGCATTTTATACAACAAGGAAGTCTACAGAGAGGCACTACATTTACAAAAGCAATTGAAGGTGGTTTCAAAGGGAGTTGACAGATTAGAGGATGATGACACTGCTGCTACAGTCTCAATGGAAATCTGGCTTCATCTAATTAACAACAACAAACCAGAACCACAAAAAGATAATTCAGACATGATTTAAAGAAGTTATATTACCATTTTACTAGTGTAGCAATGGAGCCTTTCCCTTACTGATCACAGAATAAGTCATGGGTTGAAGACAGAACAAAAACAAAGATCTGATAACCTTAATTTACCTCCAGCATTTGAAACTGAATCTAGCCCAAATATTTGTCTACATAAGTAGAAAACATACATGTATTCACACAAAAATGATAAAAAATAACACACTCATGGCAACTTCAGTAAATTAGGAAATCAAAATGGAAAATAATTTTTAAGATGTGAACATACTGAGAGCTACCATGCTCTAACAGAACAGAGTAAATGGAGTACAGCACGCAGGACAACTTTCATATTTGGTAAATCTATGTACATGCACCAGAATGCTCTCAGGTTATTCCCATCCCTTTTTCTTCAGATTCCTCACCCTAGGAAAAATCCACTGCGAGGAAAATTTCCCACCAATCCTGAACTTATTGAGGCTTGTAGTTTAAGCCAGTAGCAATGCCAGTGACTGATTTGTGGTAACATTTCCACAACTGTCAGTACTAGGGGACCACTGCCCGTATGTGGCCGGGAGCAAAGGAATTTCTGTGACTCTCAGTTCTGATGCACCTTTTGTACTTAAAGCACTCTTCTGACATTGCCTTCTCTGAATGAAAATCACTGTCACTATGACATTATGTAACTTGTGTTTATATACATATATGCATCTGTACACACATACATAATGACGTATAATCATCCTGGCATTTACTCTTTCAGATTTTTTCACTGGATTCATTTTACAAGAGGGAGCTATGACAACAATTGACTATACTCATAGGAAATGTGTAGCTTTGCCAGGAACTGTAGAAGTTACTGAAAATGCTGCAGCCATCAGGATATGTTTTGAGTGCTGTTTGACCACCTAAAGAAGACAGAGAATCTCCAGATAAATGATTTGTTCCATTGTCCTGTCAGTTATCTTCCTGCTTTTAAAACTTTGCTCACAAAGGTTTACTTACAAAGCCTCTCTAATTCCAACTGGCAGTTTTTATTGCCTTTGAATACTAATAGTTAGAAATAATATTACCTCAATAGCAAACTGGCAACTACAGTAACTCAGCATTTCCTACAGTATATACCTTTTACTACGTTAATTCGGACATTTTTCCTCTTTAGCCCTCAAAATTATACATATATATATTTCTTTACCTTTGTGTCATAATTTTGTAGGCATCTGGAAGGAAGCATTCTGTGTTCTCCATCTGGAAAGGGTCAGCGTCACAAATCTTGTCATCTGTTCGTCCATAGTTAGCACTTTCTATCATAATAACATCGCTTCCTGGACACCGGAGGTCAATGGAGTAGCCTTCGCAGGAGAGCTCCCTCCTGACCAAACCAAACGGTAGTGCTGCTCGACTGAAACCTAAAACAAACAAAAAAAAAAAGGTGGGATTGAGTCTAAAGGACGTATTGCATTGGATTATTAAACAGTTTGACCTGGTACGATGTTAAGCGAAGCATCTTTCATGAAACTGTCACAGCCCTACACCACTGCTGTTGTGTCCTTAATCTGGGAAAGGTGGAAATTCGTCTTCACTTGTTCTAACCCTTGCCAGGGCAGACAGTGGCACCTGTCTGCACAGTCACTTTGCGTGTTACCATTCCCACCTCTTTTCCCTCTGCTTCTTTCTCCCTTCTTTGGGCCATATCTAGAAGTGGGAAGCAGCAGAGCAGGCAGGATTTGATAATGCAGAAGTGACTCTAAAAAACAAACAAACACAACCCACCCCCCCAAAGCCACATATTCACCTTACTTAATCTTCCTTAATTTGTATCTTCCTTTCTCCAGGAAGAGTTGGTTTCTTTTGCTTAGCTTTTTTACGGCCCTGGCATCGACATGTCTGTGTCACCAGATCTAATATACATGCTGATACTTCACCTAGTTGAACTTCAGTGCTCTTTACTGTGCCTTTTACATAAATTAAACCACAGATTATCAAGCAATGGAACAGGCTGCCAAGGGAAGTGGTTGAGTCACCTTCCCTGAAGGCAGTTAAAAGATGTGTTGATGTGATGCTTGGGGACACAGTTTAGGGGTGGACTTGGCAGTGCTGAGTTAACAGCTGGACTTAATGATCTTTAAAGTCTTTTCCAACCCGAACAATTCTGTTACTCTATAAGATTTTGAGCAAATATATCTAAATGATCAGTACCACAAATTGCACGAGTAATGTATCAAATCTCCTCATCCTTCCCAAAATGATTCACGGAATTCTCATTGCTTTTCTGCATGAGAGAATTCCTAAAAATAGGTAGCTTTTCTAATGAAGCAGTAAGAAATACTTTAGAAACAAAACTGGTTCAGATATTTGTCCCTATTTTTAGTCTTTTACAGATTGTTTTGCTACACAAAATATATATTGCATGAGAAAAATGTATCTGTATACTACACTTTCTGGTATACTGCTACGAGTGGATTATTATTAAACAGACTACTGCTTCTTACAAAATGTGTGCATTACTGCCTTTTGGAGGACAAGTTGGGTAGCAGTAGTGTTAAATACCTATTTCTTTACAACAGTAAATCCTTCCTAAATTTTCAGCAGAATTAGAGATATTTCCTATTTTTACAAAAAGTCATCCTAATACAATAGCACAAACCCATTAATACTTCAGTGCAGGCTGCTGGAAACAACTTGTGGCAGCAGAGAGAAATAAGTAGCAAGTATGAAAAGTTGGATCTCTATGGTGTTTTGAAGGCAAAGAACATAAGCTTTCCTTTAAAAGTATGATGCATTAGAAGAGGCAAGGATGCAAGCATCTAAAAACATCAGGAACAACCTGAGATAACCTCTTGATAGTAAATTTTCACACAAACCAGAGGCTGTCACTTTTTCTACTGAATTAATGGTCTGTGGACTAACATTCCTACTGTATGAAGATTATCATCTGTTTGGACTGCAAAAAAGAGCTGTTGGTAACAATCACCCAAGCATCAGGATGTGGCTCCCTGGCAGCCAGAGCCTGACTCTAATCTCCCTTTATTGCAGAAGAACCAATGAGGTCTCAGAGGACCAATACTTTGGCTGGGTAGGAATTCGCCCTGGCACAACAGTAAGGGCAGAACGCAGCAACAAGGTCTGCCTTCATATACCTTAGAACTATATCCTACATTAAACCGGTATCATTACTCTCCCAAAATGTTTCAATATTTGTTAATAAGGGAAGAAGCCACATTGCTATGGAAAGCACCACAGTTCCAGCTCAGTTTCACTCCCAGCCACCAGTTAGGCTGCGCATACCATAGCAAAAGCAAACACTATTATTAGAGACTTGCTGAAGTATCATGAGCTTAAAGCTGAAAGAGCTAGAACACAAATCCATCACATTAACACCCTACATCTTCCTCCTATGCAGCAAATTAATACAAAGAGGACAGAAGCAGCTCATAGCTCAGTGAGGGCGTGAAATGGGCACACAGAGGTATGCAAAAAGCCCCAACCACACATGTATACAGCAGCTCTTTTGATTAATTGCCATCATGACAGCCGCAGTGAGATCAAATATAATGCTGCTAGTGCTTGCCTTTCCTATATCCTACTGCTCCTGTCAAATCTAATCCTGTCCACATAAAGTTTATCCCTCCAGCTGGTGGCAAAGGTACCTGTATCTTCTACACTCAGCAGGACTTCCTCCAGCACGTGGAGTCACCACTGCCTGACCCCCCAAAACCAAACTTTTTGATTTTCAGTCAGCACGGAGGGAACAGCCGAATCAGCTGTCCAAAGGGGATTTTTGCAGAAGGGCAGGGGTTCACAGACCATAGCCACTGAGGTGTCAGTGGCTACGTATGCAGTGTTTGCGCAGCAGCAGGTCAGACATGCGGATCGTTATGGGGTCAGAATAACAAAGGCACATTGACCTACCAGTGACTAGCACTGAACCTTTACTGCAGATCCTGCAGCACAGTCCTTCTGCTAGGAAATACCTTCAATTCAAATAAAAGACCTCTGCAGTTTGTTACAGAGATCAGCTGCCTGCAAATCTGACTTTATCATCTATGGCAACTGTCACAAGTACTACGAATGTGTTTTATCTTGCAGTTCTCCCCCTGCAGGCATCCATGAAAAATTCTGTATTAGGACAAACATTAAAATTACTAGAGCAAGGTTCGATCACAGGCAACAGAGGACACACCTGAGATTGTAATGTAGGTGTTACATTGCAAAAGCAGCAAGCAATAAAACAGTGTAGCATGTATTAGGTGGAGAAACTGCTCACAGGAAGAATTTTAACAAAATAAAATAAATACATGTGAAGTCCACCAACAAAGCTGTTGTGATCTTTATGCTGAAGCTTTATTTGTAATTTTTTCCTATCAACAATGAAAAAAAAAAATCAGTGTATCAACAAGCAAAGTGTAATTCAATCCATCTTGCACCCTGACAATTGAAGAAAGAACTAGTGGGAGGCCCTGTGAGCACAAAATCAATATTGCAGCTTTGTGCTGTGCAAATGTGAATACTGCCAAATAGCAGTGCTTAGGGTAAAATGAACTGTTTTGCTCCATTTTCTCCTCTCTGAACAAATGATTTTGAAACGACAGCTTTTTTTGAAGCTATAAAACGTCAAGCAATAACTCCCTGTGCTTTAGGCAAGTGATTGGAATAAATACCTCTCGGCAACAGGTGCAATGACTTAGGACTGAAATTCATTTACATTCAGGAGATAATTCCTGATAAACAGATGCACTGCCACAGGATGGAAGTTTGAACGACCAGCATCTGAATGCTACTGCCTGCTTCTGCTTCATTCCAGAGCTTTTTAGACGGAAATACGTGGCTCTGTCAATAATTGCTGTTGTCACTAGTAACTTTGTATCTCCAATGCAATTCCTTATGAATATTTTCAATACTGTATTTTTTAACCAACCTGTGTTCAACCTGCTGCTTGCCTTACTGTACCTTGCATAAACCTATTTTGTTTGGCTGTCCTCCTGCAGTTGAAATCACCATTCCTCTTTCTCCTGCTAACTGCTTCAGGGCAAACTGTGCCATGGATGACATACTTCTGCAGTCTGCTGCCCAAGAATGCAAAGTGATTCCCAACTGCAAAAACCTTTCCGGTTTCTAGGCTGGGACTTCCAGCACAACCTAAACATTAACTCAAGTAAGCATCTATTACCAAATGCAACATATGCCGTCTCTGATTCATTTATGTTTGTATATATTAATCAGTGTTGTGTAGTTGGTTTGTTTTTGTTTTGTTTGGGGGTTTTTTTCCCCAAAACAGATTAATACCTAATGAGAAAGAGCGTGGTTTCTATCCTGCTGACCACTTTGATTATAAAAAGCTTCCTGGCAAATGTATGTTTCCTGCATGTTTTATCTGCCCACACATTAGTTGAGTGTAGGCTCTTTATTGAAAGAAGAAAATAAACTTCTTTTGCAAAATCACATTTCTAAGGAAACAAAGTACAGGGCATTTTTTTAGTGGTCACATACATTCTTTAATGCTTTATTGATCAGTCTATATAGAAAAAAGACTGGAAACGTAATCTAAATGAAACATCATTAACAAAAAACTCTCCTCTCATACTTTAGTCTATGAAACGAAAAAAAAAATGTTCTATGAAAGAAATGGAACTCAGAACCATGTTTCAGAAATATGTTAAAGTCACATTTGGCTAAAAATTGTTTTATAGAAGTTTGAAGTACCGTATTTACCATTCTACTGTCTTGGTTCCTTCATAGAAATGATTTGTCTTTAGAAAGATAACCTAGATTTGTCAAAGTGCAAAGAAAAGTTAATAATTCACAGCGTTCTGCCCACTAGCATGCCATCTTTTTGAGCTGTCAAGAAATAAGAGACTGTGCTAAGTTTGGTAGATAAAAGCAAAAGAGGCACCACCACATTTGAATGCTCACCCCATACAGAGAAAAATAGTGGAATGTAAACAGGCTAACATCAGTACTCCTCAACATCAGAAGCAAGGAACCTTTGATTAAAACTTAAAGCATAGAGATAGTCAACATGTAAATATAAAATTATTTCAAAGAATGCAGATACTGTACGAACTGAGAATCCAAAACAAATCTTTGCAGAAATAAATATATATGTCTCTGCGAGCAAGGAAATATTACTTCTTGTGTTATTTGGTTCTAACAGAAAGTTCTTTTGAAAAGAGCACATCTTTTCAAACAGAATGTTTACTGTTGTCTCTTCCACAATCTCTTTTATTTTAGCAAAGCATCCAACATGATGATTCAAGTTCTACACAAGGTAAAGTGAGGCATCTTGAGTAGCATTTCAGTAATATATGCTCAACAAATGCAAAGCCCAATGGAAACTGTGCTGAAATTCCTCTCCCAGCAAAGTATGTACATGCACACATGGAGGGTGCACAGAGACAGCTGAACATACTTTGCCATCTGAAAATCATGCAAAAGCTCCACATGGGCTCTGCAAAGCTTTTATAATTCCATGGAACAGACTCAGCATCCTGCGGTTTCTAAAGAGTCCCACGAACTCTGTCAAGGGAGACTTTTCTCTCCGTCTCTCAGCACTATATATATTTCACACAGACAAGCACGTTATTTTGTTAAACAGCTTTTAAATTACCCAGTGCTGGTCAACAGATCACTACCAACTACTACAAAGATAGAGGCAATTTAAATGACAACTGTGCTTTCTAATTCTGTCTTTGAAGGAAAAAAGTCATTCTGGCAAGCATGTCTATTAAAAGATTACACTGGCACAGTAAGAGCTTCTGATACTGCACAGAGGTCTGGAGTTCACAGCACTCAGCTCTTCTTTCAGGGAAACCAAGCGGCCAGCGTACAGCCAGCCTGAGCTGCAGCCCAGCAGACAAAACCCCACTGTTCAGTCAGGGTGAAATTAGGCAGGAAGTGATCATTTAAAAAATATTCTCCTATAGCTGTATTGTTTGCCATTTTAAGTATATACTCATCATTTTCATTCAAGATGCTAAAAGGAGGTGACATCTAAAGAAAGAGGATCACCTGGTGAAGGAAATCTGTTTTCTAGTAAGAAACATCTTTTTTTTTTTTTACTCACTCATAAAAACGGGATTAACTCAAAACAAGGTACATGAAAGCATGTTCATCATTTGAACATCAACAAAGATACCCGAAGTCTTAAGGAACAGACTTGGCCATTTAAATCACACTGAAGCAAGTCATCTTTTTCACTGAAGATATTAGTTGTGAGGGGTGATTTTTAATGCAGGTTTCTATAATACTATTTCTTAATCACACTGTTTCATATTTTAACTACTTGGCTAAAATCTGGAAGCCTGTCTCTTACAAAACAGAAATATGAATTTCTACGAAGAAAAGCTTTTAGTAATATTAAGCAACTAATGACAGCTTTTTATAAATATTTTTACATTTTATTAGGTCATGATTTAGTCTGCAAAAAAAATAAAATTTAAAAATCTTTGTCAAATTTCAGTGTTTTTCAAGACTCAGTGTGAGCTGCAGAATTACAGCTGTTAAGTAACTCTCTGTAATTATATACTTAATATTAAGCAAACATAAACATACAGTATGTGTGATTAATGAAAATCAGGGCAGAAGCTTGAGTTACACCCTCTGACTCACACTACAATGGGTCCTGCCTTCCAGGTTTGCTGAGACATAGTACAATTTTCCTTTTATATTTTCCATTCTCCATGCAGTTCTCCAAAATATCCCTGTGAGGCTCTCTTCAGCAAAGAAAGTATCAGGTCTTACCTGCTTTCTGCACCTTGTTGAATGATTCAGCAAAACCTGAAACGAGTAGCAGCATCTCAGCCTTTTAACATAACAGTGTCGATCCTTCCTGCGTACAGCTGGGAAGGATCTCATTTAAATTCTCCTAAACAGCTCTCACCCCTCGTTCAGAAGGGCAAGAACATGTCTCTCTCCAAGATAGCAGAACTAAGGGGAGTTTTGGATTGTGCTTTTGTTGAGGTTTGCATGTTTTTTGGTGGGTTTTGTTTGTTTGTTTTAAAAACAGCAAGAGATAAAAAGAGTGCTACACTGACAGACCTGTAAACTAAAGTCCCTCAATCATCTGGAATAAGAACAGCCCCGATAGGAGCCATGCACACATCCCTACAATAGTCCATCATGTCTCAACTCTATTTTGAAGGAATTGCCACTATGGGAAAAAGCGATAGTTCCCTTGTCATGCCCATTTAATCCTTCACCTCCCTGCTGAGGCTGCCACCAGAGTGCTAATTAATGCTAAAATGTGAAAATGGGCTTCTGCACTTTGAATCCAGCCACACTGAAATTGGATCTAAACCACTAATTCCTTTAATGAAAGTAACCAAACCAGACCCTGGTTCCTGGCAGCATTTTAGCAATGCCTACATATGGCAGATAGAAACCATGTGATCTAACCATGAAAGTCTAAATATCTAGTGTAAAAATATGCATCTTGTTCAGTTCTCACTTAGAACCAAATATTGTTCTCATATGCATGCACCTTTCCCATCCCCCATCCCTTTCAGAGGGAGCTGTATGCATGAGAGCTAAACTTTGTCCTCTTGATCTAAAATTACCCCAGTTTGAAACAGTATTCATCTGTCAACGATGCTTCTTTTCTTCTGCCATTCAGATATCTGTTCTCTGGCTACAAGAATCCCCTTCTTTTTCCTTCACATCATACACACTTGATCCTCTGCCAGCTCGCAAAAAGCACTCTACCCTTTTCTTCTTTACTGTTAAATACACTGCATCTTCAAAATTTCTCAAGGCATAAAAGTTCCATGGTCTCTGTAAATCTCCATCCTAGAGGTTATCTCCAGTTTACCAACTGTGAACTCTGAGAACACCACCTGTCAGGAAGGAGCAGCTTCTGAAGCAGAAGCAACCTCTTAAACAGGGAGGTAAGACACACAAAGGCATCAGCAGAAATGTAGAGTCAACAGGATTTCCCGTGGAATTGTTTCCTATGCACAGGATACCGGTAGCAGAATAAAAATAAATATTCTTTTTATTTTCTATAAAAATATATTGTGACAACAATTTATATTTCCAGTTATCTCAATAATTTTTGATTGGAAAGAATCCAATGAGGATAGGCAGAGGAAGAGGAAGAAAGGGGGATTTCTATCAGCAGCACTCAGAGTAAGCAGCTGACAAAAGAAATACGCTGTTATTCCCATCTTTAAGAAACCCAAAGCCTTGTCACCTCAGAGGCTGATAGAAACCATGTACCATTTTCCTTGGAAACACGTGCATTGGTGAAAGTTAGATCACTCTGGCAGGTGACATGTTGGGTGTCAATAATAACCCTTGGTCTACTGTGCACATTACTTTCTTAAACAGGTTATACTCTAACCTGTGTAAGAAAGCAAAACATTTCATCTCACTAAAATGCAGAAACTGCAGCCTCAAAATTCTGGCTTATTTTAAATAAAATGTTTTTTCTACACTGCTAGAGTTTAAAATACCAAATATGGGCCTAGTGCTAAAAAATTATCATAGATTTAATTAGAAATATTGTATGGTTGTTATCACATGGTAGTGTTTGATATCACAGTTGTAATACTACAACAGGGACATCTTGTTTACAAATAAAATTATATGATATGGAATCAAGCAACAATGTAAGAGTTCATATGCTCTCTTGTTTCAATAAAATGATGGGATGGAGTCAACTGTCACAGTATAATTTAGAGTGGAAAAATTATGTGGTTAATTTTAATTATGGTAAGCCATTTAAAGAGTGCTTATGAGTATGAAAACAGCACAGGAAACCCCTTTCTCATTCAGTATAGATTCCAAAACATTTCTGAGGACTTAGGTGTAAAAAGAACCCATGGAAACACAAAGGCTCAACTGAGGACTCAGGTGTAAAAAGAACCCATGGAAACACAAAGGCTCAAGATCCTGCAAATGAAACTGCTAAATCAAAATACAGAGTCATACCTTTTGAAAACAAGAAGAGCAATGTGATGAATGTACTTTAAGGTAAATGTGCTGTCACTTCAAATATTCCCACAAATACATGAGACAAGAGTAGCAAGCAATCTTGGAAAATGCCTGTCAGAGTGAAAGGCTTTCTTCCTGACCTTACCTTCTATGAGATATTCATGGATTTCTAAAATACTATTATAGAGAGAAGAGGAATATATCATATATAGTTTTTACAACATACTTAAGGTGCTGGCACATTCCAGGAATCATGGAATAATCCTACACAGATATTTGAGAGCATCATCTGAATAATAAAATGCACAAAGAAGGGAAAGTTATTTAATTGTTTATCAATAAATAGGTAATTTTAAAAGACCTAAGCAATATACACTTTTCTGACATGCTCCCTGGGCAGCAAGGGAGTGAGAATGGCAACAGAGGTATCATTACCAGAGTAAATAAAGGAAATACGCACCTCTGCTACCCTGTCAAACTGCTGTTAATCACCTATTTGCATATCCATATGCCTCACTGCAAACATGAAAGACAAGGGAGATAAAGTGATGAGATAGTTAAATTCTACCAGCACTCAAATTCAGGGCTTCTGCCTTTGTTCTCTGCTTTTTAATCCTGGAATTCCTGAGCCCCTCCACAGTCACAAAGTGGATGCGAGAATGCTCTTGGCTTTTAGAGAACCAGCTAATGAGTGCTCAAATGAACTAAATGAAAAATCAGGATCCCTGAAATCTCTCTCTGAGTACTAAAACAGAAAGTAAACAATTTTTCATAATTATGTGATAAGAGTTCCATAATTAATGCTATTTACATTAAAAAGTAACAAAAGAGATAAATACACACTGTAACAGAACACAGAAAGGAAAACTTTGCATTTGCTAATTACTTCTATTTAGAAGCACACATCTAATAGCTGAAAGACTGTGCTTACAAATTTGTTCACTGATCTTAATACAACCAACAGTAAAGGATGAGGAAAGCTCCAGATCGGGGGGGGGGGTTTGGGGGGGATGGGAAGGGGG